>JAJVSH010000026.1:603123-753949 GCA_021460005.1 Tetramorium alpestre | reverse complement strand
TTTAATATTCTGAGTCCCCTATGGGGACTGTATCAGATATTAAGCTGATAAGAACAGATACTACACTTTGATCTTAGCTCAGAGAGCCGAGAAGCGATAGAAATACTGGCGTCTGAGGGCTTTATATACAGTTCGTGGACGAAACTTGAATACGAGAAAACACGCTGCGTAGCGGCGAATGAAACAACTACCGAGAGCGGTCGATATCGCTGTTTCCCTAACACGTAGTCTCCATCCCCTCCATTCTACTGAAGCACGTGGCATTCTTTATCCATGTGATTCAGTCTGAAGATGCTCTTACATGAAAGCGTCAAGCGTCGAGCGTTAACAAGACATCGAGCATATGTAATGAGGCATTGCGATCTGAAACGCTGATCAGTCAGCTGATCATATTTCTTATTGCTAATTATGCACAGGAGTTGCAAAAACATTAATTTTATTTCATTTTTTCTCTTTTTTAAATTCATGAAATATACATTGTTATAATTAAATGGGAGACAAGAAGGATTTAGCCCCCGTCTCCCCCTCTAGAAGGTTAATTGGCTTTCTTAAAAATTTCTGATATAATAAATAATCTAAATAAAAATAATTAATAAATAAATAATTAGCTAAATAAAAAACGGTATGCAACTCAAAAAACTGATGTGTGTGTGTGTGAGAGAGACAGAGAGAGAGAGAGAGAGAGAGAGAGAGAGCCAGAAGTATTTTTATGAATTATACATTATCGTTTGATTAAGAAGTAAAAACTTGTCATGTTCTGAATTTTCGTAAAAAATTTTCTGTGCAGATACTCGACGCTTATCATATATGACATTTTAATGATGGGAGATTGGAGAGTAACAGTTGAGTGGAGAGTAACTTGGAGAGTAACAGTTGACACTCACTGACCGGGGACAGTCAATCCACCAGCGTGACATAAAAATGCAGCTGGTACGTCCGACATATAATCAGCTTTGTACGATGAGAAGCGAGACCGCGTGTACGAGCAGTGACATGCTAAGTGTCATGTGCATGCGTCCCGAATTAACTGTTTGGACTCGTTCTCTCCCCTTTCTTTCCTCCCTCTGTTGTATCGAGATAAGAATGTCATTGACGCCGCATTCCGATCTAAAGAAGTCCAATAAACTGTATCACTTTACTAGGGGAGCATGAAGACGGCGGGTGTGGTCGGGCTCCCGATTGACCGGGAGTCGAATAGAACGCGGAGTCAAATCTTTACAAGTCGGAGAACCCGAGAGATTCGCGACCGACACTGCGAGATTAGCAATATAAAATCGGCATGATTATTGGCTATTGACTATTTCCATCTTTATTTCTCCGAAACATCAATATCTTGTAAAATTTTTAAGTAACGAAATATACATATTTTTGACAAAGATTGTCGTAAATTAATCCTGCTTATATGCAGGATAAAGTTATAATTTTTTTAAAATAAAAAGTACAATGAAACGTTCTGGCATTATTTCCATTTTTATTCCACCGTAATAATATCTTGTGAAATTTTTGAGAGTAATGAAATATATTTTTGACAAAGACTTGCAAAGGGATAAAACTATAATTTTTTTTTAAATAAAAAGAATGATGAAACGTTCTAATATTGCGAGAACTCCGACTTGACACATATTTGTGAGAATTGTGGGAATAAAACGGTGGGTTTTCAGATAATTAGCTCTTTCGCGACATAATCTAAATTGATAAGTAAACTGACAGGGAAGTATGATGAACCGGGAGGTGCAGAATCCGAAAGTGGGTTAAACTGTTATGCTTAGACAAGTGGCACATTCGGCTAATGGAATCAGGAGAAGAGAATGCTCGGTATTCGCATATTTACATATCTCGTACATTTATACTATGATTCGTTATTTTTATACATGCATGTCTCAAGTAGTCGAAGTTTATGTGTTCAGACGTATTCAGAAAATAATCCATGTATCTAATTTGTACTAACAATAAATCTACTCTAGCTTCTATCATTATTATTATAATACTAATAATATTGATTAATATTGATAATATCAATGAAACTTATTATTATTAATATTAATGGCACTTAAATAAAAAAAATCAAGAAAGAAATGAAATAAATGTGTCTTAAAAAAAATTGTTATCCATTTCGATACATTTGATATATTTAATCTGGAGTAAGGAGGAGATGACACGTCGAAGCCGGAGTTAACTCCCGTGAAAATTGATGGGCCCAAATTTAAAGCGGAGTCTCACGGACGTGCTTTGGGAACCGTCGCGCGTCGGTTTTACGGTGAGAACGGAGAGCGCTGGGTATGGGAAACATCGATGATTCCCAGGCGGTGGTAGCAGGCATTTCGTATACGAACGTGAACAGCGAATGTAAACGCGCCGCGCCGCGCGCACGTGCACGTACATTTCGTTCGTACATCGGCCGGCTTGTCGCCTGTCCGGCTGCCGCGCGAGACAAATGTGCACGCTCGGGGACTGCAGGCGTACGATTCGATCGTGGGATCGTGTTTGCGTCTTCATTCCGATCGACGATGCAATTCAATCATTCGCGATCCCGGTAATTACCGGGCACTTAAGAAGCGGCAAATATTTGAAGGATCGGAAATGCAGATCACGCGGCTTACGCAAATCATCCCTGCATTCTCGTCAGGCTGGCGGATGAAGGTCTTGCGGCATTAATCAGACGGAAGATTCCACTCGATCGTCTTCGACCGGTAGCACGTTATCACTGCATCAGAATTAATTACTGCCGAGCCATTAATCTTCACATCTTCATTCGCGGTGCCAGCTGACGATGATTAATGAGTCAAGAAAACGAGTTCCGCATATTCGCTCGCGTTAAGCTGGCTTGGTGTTAATTTGATGTTAAATACAGATTTTTAAGAATTTCCCAAGATTATTGCAGTTTTAGAGGTACGTATTTATTCGATAATTCTGTCGCGAGAAAGATAGAGAAAAAAAAAATTCATGATAAATTAGATAAGATTAGATTAATGATAAATTAGATAAGATTGGATTAATAAAAGTTCATAAAAATCTCATAAAATTCATAAAAATTCTCTTAAACGTTTACTAAAGATAATGTACGATTTACAAGTGGACATTTGTTCAAATATATTTTACAATCGGTTAAACTTGAAGTATTTGCAATTTAAAATTTATCGCGAGAATAAAAAAACGAGGACATCTTTTATTACCTATTTATTTCAAACTTTTCTATATAGTGCTCTCGCGAAACCTTCATGTTTCTCCTGTGCAAAATCTTTCTTTACTACCTCGGTGCTTCGGTCTCCAAGCAACAAGAGCAATAAGCGAAGAGGCGCCGCGGGAATCGGCGCGCTCGACCGGTCGCTGAATCCTGTCCGGTAGGTTTAGAACGACCTTCAGATTCCAAGGCTGTTCCTAGCGTACGAGCGCAGCTTAGGTCGACTACCATCTCGCTATGCTTGCCTGGTTCTTCTAAGCATGTAACTTAGAACGACTAACCTGTCTGATGAAGCGCGGATATTACTGCTGAATCTATTGTTGTTAATAATGTGTCCATAGTATGGACGTCGAAAAAATTACCATTTTTTAATTAAGATTTTAAATCTCTTTACATTTTTGTGCATTGTAGACGATCGAAATCAAAATCTCATGAAAATATTAATAATTAAGAATGTCTATAAAAAGAAACTCATGGAATAATTCAAAACGTGTCATATTTAAGCAAAAATATCGCGAAATAAAGCGTACAAAAGTTTTTTAATAACATAAATAAAATTAAAACAATTTATTTGTAATAAAGAAATTAACAAGTTATATAGTTATAGTGTTAATTATTCACCTTATCTTAAATTAGTGATTTTATCAATAAATTAATATTATTTAAAAATGTGAAATAAAGTAAACATTTGTTAAAGATTTGCGTCCTCAAATTATTATGGGAAAAAAGGGAAGAGACGATTATTCGTTTACACCTCTTGTTATGTCGCCAGTTGTTCCTTGTCATATATCTTTCGGGTTATTTCATGTTGTAGCGTAGGTGTGGCCAGATAATCCACTCGGGGTGTGTTGGGTCTACAAATCCCTCCTGCCTTCAGAAAAAGACGATCCTAGAGGTGACGGATTCCGAAATCCGTGAGAAAACCGTCTCTGAAGCGCGTTCTTTGCCGGCTTTCTCATGGCGCGCGCGCACTTCTCATCGCTTACTGATACAAAAAATAATGAGATTTCGGAGGCACAACGGCGAGATTCGAGCGTGAGAAGATGCTGAACTTGGGGCTGAAATCGTCGCTCCGTGCACCAGGCTGGTATCAAAGTACAAGAGCGATTCCTATCACGTGTCCTTTGGAAGGTTCTTCAACCTTCTGGTTGCGAAGGTCGCGTGCAGGGTGATTCGTTATTACCCGGCGACGATCCTACGTGAGAAAGCAGCGTGAAAAGTGTACAAGTCTCTTCACGCGTGTACGAGATTTTCTCTATTCTTGAGATTATCTCTGTCTACTCTGGTAATTTTCTCTTTATTTCTTTAAGCACGAATGAAACCTAATTATCCTGCGATATACATTTGATCATAATGGCAATTATTAAAGCACAAGTAAAAGAAATTTGATATTTCATTCAAGGAAGCAGCAAAAATTAATTAAAGCCAAACAAGTTGTTTGTAAAATATTAAGAATTGATAAAGTACATTTTTTACTTTTTAAACAGAGTATTGTATTTCAATAAATTTTCACATTCTGGCTGCTGATACAGATTCAACTTATATAATACGATACTATTGAAAGTTATTTTAAAATAAAGAAAATAATTTTTAAACATTCAAGAATTTTTCAAAAATAAAGTAACAAAAAGTTTGTTCTTTCAACCAATTTCAAATCACAGATATGATCTGATCCATGAATAACAGAATTTTTAATAAATAATTGCAAGAGGTAAATGCTGAAGAAGAAATTCGCCAACTCGATTAATTTGTGCTTCAATCTTATAAATATATTAAAATAAATAAAATTTTCAAATTTTTTAAATAAATCTTCCCTATGTTGCGAAATTTTTCGATTCATAAATTCTAAAATTTCATCCCAAATCTTGTTACGCGTTATACACTACATCTAAAATCCGAGAACGCGTTTGCACTCTCAGCGCATCGCGCCGCGACCGCTGAAAAGACGGTGTCACGCGTACGCTTCCGGCTCGAGTTTTCTCACGAATTCCAGACGCGAGCTCATTCCCACAGGCTGATCACAGTAACGTGAGACAGAATGTCCCTGAGGCCAGCCAAGCGATCTGATTCGGTAGTAGACTTGCAGACGAGCGAAAGAGTTTCAGCTGAAGAGATGATTCAGCTTACACGCGCCGCTCTTATTTATCGGCTTGCGAATCGAAGTCATATGCTTGATTTTAAGGCTCAAAGCCAATTCCCACGTGTAACAAATCCACGTGTCCTCCCATCCTCGCACAACGAAATGAGAGTAATCCCGTCGCTTTCCGCGAACGGAAATCGTCATTCAGTACGATACAATCAACCTCGCCGAGCCGTACAATTAGAAGTCCGAGAGGAATGGATCATGATAAGGGTCAAGCTTTACGAGGGGGCATTCAATTCGAGGTCGACGATCCTCGACACGGGGGGTTAAACGGCTTAAAATGACCAGCGCTCGGAGACGGAGAGAACGAGAAAGAGGGACGACACGGTGGGAGGAGGATGAAGCGGCGTCTTGGGACAAGAGGCTGGCTTCTTAAGCCAATTAAATTGTTCCCACGGGATCGCACCGTGGGAGAGTCTCTCCAGGAACGCAAGAACGCGAGACTCGGGACTGCCAGGACCTCATCCACTCTCAGGAAGTTTCTCTCTCCCTTGAATACTTATTTACCTGATTTCGAATTATTTTTTTTCTTTCTAATTAAGTAACTAACTAACTAATTAATGAATAGTTATGATATCATAATGATTATATTTTCTCTAAATTATTATTAAAAAATAAATCAACATAACATATCTTTCAACATTTGGTTCTCACGTGAATACAGAATTTAGAGGCAAGTATTTTCTATCCAAAATATCTAAAATATTAAAAAAATATTTGGAAAAGAGCTGGCCTCATGTGTGCGCGTGTTTCACGTGCGTATGCTGTTTTAAATTTATAACTGAAAATTATCATTTCTTTTTCTTTTGTGAGAACGACGTTACTTCAAGAATTTATTTTATTTTTGTACTGCGTTTAAATTTATATATTAAACAAATAATAAATTCTATATTTTAAAAATATATTTTTCCAAAAATAACAATTTTTCGCATTTCTTATATTTTTGTACGATTTCTATGGATTCAACTAATTATTTCAAACGAAATAAGAAAATCGCACATCGTGAGATTTCAAATCAAAATAATAGACACGCTCGTTGCGCTGCACTTTGTATCCTATTTTCCTATCCTATTTTCGGCGGCGCTTAAAAAAGAATTTATCGGATCGTGCGACTCGATCAACCGAGAGAATCGTTTACTATTCTCGCCGAGACCCTCTCCGCTCTTCTCTCTCTTTCGCTCGTGCCTTTTTTATGTGGCCGTACCGAGGCACACGTGGAGGAAGGGAAGGAGTCCGCGTGAGAACTTGGAGAGGGCTCGTGGGAAAACCACGAAGGAGCATGGCGCTTCTGATACCAGGGTATCATGAGAGTCCAACAAGTATCGCGGATACCCTCGATGTCTTTTGCATCACTCATCCCCCTACGACCCTTTTGCGACTCCTCCCCATATAATCAAGCAGGTGGTATTGAATGGATGCACGCACGATATAAAACTGGAAATCAGGTGAAATCGAGATTTCGTGATCAAGCTGATATTTTATTTGATCGCATGTAATTCACATATGCATGCAATGCTTTGATATTTAATTATATATATTAATTTTTATTATTCTGGTATCTATACATATATTTCATTACTTCTGCGTACCGACTTTCACGATGTACTTATTTATTGTACATCACAATTTTTGACATGAGGAAATATAATTTTATACAATTCTATATAAGCTCTGCGCGCGTCAACGAGATTTAATATTAATAATATTTATGTATATAATTACGGAGAAGATTAATAAAAAAGCATTGGCTGTGCAAAATTGGGAAAAAATTATAAGCCTGGGGCGGTTGATCCCCTTTTGGAATAGGGCAACATGAATCAATGGTTCTTCGTGGCCTTTTCGAGGGCTTTAGGTCTGTGCGGGCCCTGCCGTAAGAAGAAGATATCACGCTTGTCTGAACGAGCCTATTCTTTGGAATGACATTTGTCAACAATGGTGTCAGGCCAGCAGAAGATATCTAGAAGTATATTTCTAAGTACCAGTGACAATTTTAATTAATCTGTATAGTTTTTTCGTCTAATAAGAATATCGGGATCAATAATATTAGTATTTTATCCTTATACTTGAAAATAACATTTTCTTACAATCTTACATATATGTAAAAATATATTTTAACGAGTATTTAAGATTTCACTGATACACGTGATTTTAGTAGATTAAATTCTTTTTAATACTTTGTCATAATAAAGAATTCTACGGAATTGGAAGAAAGGTTCCAATATTTTTCAACGGATATCTCGTATATTCCAGTGAGCAGGGCAGTAGAAATGACAGAAAGTTAAAAAAATCTCCCGCGGGAGATGGGCGAGTATCCTTAATGATAATACGATCCAATTTGTAGCCGGCTAATATATCGCTCCAAAGAAATATCGCGTAACGACCACCGTTCATTATGCCGCCGTAATTCATTTGAGAGGCGTGAAAAGCATTGTAAATATAAATTAGTACAAGATTTTCTATTAGGCTAGCAGAAATATCGAAGTGGTTCTTGACGAAATTCGTCCTTGACCAGGCCCTAAATGCCTGAGGAGAAAGGTCGGATTGCTATGCTAGAAGAGACACGGTCGCATGCTGGATTTAATATAAATTTCTCTTTTCGTGTATCTCATCCAATTGAATATCGCAATATGACACCAAAGTATTAATGATATATATCGAGAGCCGTATATAAATATATAGATTTTTTTCCGCATATATTTCGTTTTCTCGCCTTTATCTTATATTTTTTTCACGTACTTAGTTTTCGACGTGCATTTTGGCTTATATAAAACTATAAAATTCGCAGTATTTGCTGCTATTTGCTATATTCACAAGTAAAAAAAACGATTATATTTATTTCTATGTACACTCTAACAATTATCTACCAATTAAAATTTAATTGCTTCCGGTGATTATTTAATCAGCAGGAAGTTTGAAAATTTCTGTAATTTTGATTTATAATCTTACAATCTTACGATATTTATCCTATTCGTGGCATCATCTTGCATAAGTTGTGTTACATCGAAAAAGTGCACTAACGGAAATTTTATAGCCGCCTCCTACCAGGTATGCATGTCATCGAGAAAGCAGCATCACCTAAAATCCATCCACGCACGCAGCAGTAGACGTAGCACGAGATATGAAATGTCGTTGGTTTCATATAGATTACGTCCGGTTGCATCTGATATTAAAACGCATTGATATTGACATCGTTAATGACATATTAAGGGTTGAATCGAGGTGTGAAGAACGTTGTAAACACGAATTAATCGAACACCCAATATTAGGCGGTCAGGAAACGCTAAGAACGTCACGCTAAGAGAGAAAAAGAGAGACACGATTCACGCACATACACACACATTAAAGAAAAAGTGAATTTTTGTCAGTATTCCAGTTAAGATTCTGATCAGCCGGAACATTCTTGTTTGCAAACGTAACGCAAGAAAGTTCTTAGATCTCTTCCGATGACATTATATACATATAGAGATTAGAATTTAGAAAATGCCACAAGTAGAATTTCAGCATAGAAATTTAAAATGGAAAACTAAAATAAAATTTTAGTTTTTTACTATTATAGACATTTTTAGAGTATAATATATATGTTGTATATTAAATATATTTCATATATATGTATTATAGTTTAAAATGCTAAAAGAAAAACTATAATATAGACTAAAATAGAAAAGTATTTATGATATCGATAGAGAGAGAGATAGAGAGAGAGAGAGAGAATTATTTATATTTTTGATTGAATTAATTGATTCAAGATAATAGACACACGCAATCCGATAAAGCAATTGAGATAAAGTCTGAATGACAGTGACTTTTGAACATATGCTTAATTGTAATTCACGATAATCATGTTATTATTTGATATTACTCCTCGAATTTTTGTGATAATTTGAAGATTTGAAGAAGTTTATATCTCGAATTTCTCATTAATAAAAGATTTATTGAACATCAATTTAATCTCGTTATTAATATGTAATGTACATAAAATATAATATTGCAATATAATAGATTATATTGTGTTTACCAATAGCATAGAAAATTTTGTAAATGTTGAAGTGATTTCTACGTATATTGGAAATGTCAGTCCGCAATTTAATAGGATTCGCAACGTTGCGAATCGATTGAAGTTCAGAATCAATACAATTACGATATTACTTTACATCCATCCAGAGGATGCGTCGATGAATATGACATTTAAATCTATTACATTCTCTCAAGTCAAATACCGGAAACAATTGAAAGTCAATATCATGCAGAACAAGATCCAAGAAAGTAAATTTGATTTGTTAAAGGGTTTTCGACAAGAAGCTATTGATTAATGGATGCTTCTTCAGGAAAGATCAGTCGAGCGTGTCAATCTTATTGGGAAAACAGAATACCATGGAAGTACTTGGAAAGGATCTTCGTGTGCAACTGTATGCGAAACAATGTCATATAAACACAAAACCTCAACAAAACTTATCATGTAAATTAACCTCATTAAAATTCATCATGGAAAACTTTGAAGGACTTAATGCTATCTTTTTATAAACCGATCTTTTCTGCACTTACAAAATGCAACTGCGCTTCCTTAAAACAAAGCTGTGCATTTTTTGCATAAATATATTCTTTTTGTTATCTGTAACATAAAAGTATGTTGAAAACAGAAGAATTAAAAAAATAGAAAAAAAACAGAAGAAAATTTTATCGCAAATGAGAAAATTGTCATAACAAATTATATTCTCCTCTTTAAACTTTAAAAGTTTTTAAGATATTAATCAACATATTATCAATATATTATTTTCAAAAATAAAATTATTACATTAATTAGTTAATAATTTTATTAATGTAACAATTGTAAAAATGAAAAGGAATGTTTAATTAAAATATTTGATGTGTACTTATGATTTAATTTAAATGAAATATCGCACATAAATTATTTATATATAAATATAATTATAGAAAAAATAATATTTTATTAAAAATGAAATATAATAATCGCATTTCTTGACTATTAACTTAGAAAAAATAGAGATAGTAAATTGTCATATGGCATTGAAGGAAATTTGCTTTAAAAATTAATCACATCTTTTTAGCACTTATCAACAATTTTCTAAAAGATCTATGAGAAGGGATATTTATGAGAATTGAGTTTTCAAATCTTGTATTTACCGGAATTCTCAAATTTTCAACAGTCACAAAATATTCTAAAAGAGTAATCTTAGCTGAGAAATTTAACAACGAGTAAACAACATTCTTCACGCGCTGACTAATTACGGAAGTGTAATTAATGGGATTACTTAATAACGGCCTTACGGGCACCTGCGCCCTGAAGAAGCTTCTTGGCACCGAATGATTCCCTAGTAACCCTGAGAAGATTCGATCTCTCTTCGAAGCTGCTTTCTCACGCCCGTTGCGACTCGTCCTTCGATTCCCACGAGCCTAACGGATGAGGCTTTGCCTTTCCGTGAAAAAAAAAGAAAAGGAGGAAGATCCATAGTATCTTCCGAGAACTTTGATATCTTGGATTTTTCAACGAGCGTGAGCGGGAGTGGACATCGTGAAAGTCGCACAGTGATGTTTAAAAAATTCTTTATCGGTAATTTGGCATCTTTTAAAGAATTGTTCCAATAATAATAAACAATATAATGATAAAAGAAACTATTTATCAATTCAATTTGTTTCAGCTCTTAAAACTCTTAAATGGCTTTCTATAGATCACATCTGTCAGAGGAGTCTTTTGTTCCTAATATTCCAACAATCAAGAGATATCGTTTTAATAATATCATCGTGATTACTAGTTTATTATCAGTTTTATTATCAGTCAACAACTCGCACGGGCACATTAAAAAAAAAATAAACTTATAGATGCATAAAGAATTCAACTCTTATTTACTTTTGTACTATGCTGTGAGATAATTGCATTAGTCATTATGATAATTACATTAAATAGTAACAATTAAAGTAACAATGTTTATTTAATTCCGTCAACATGAAACATTTTTGCGACATGAAAGTATGAAAGAGCCTCTTGGACCTCTTGCGGAGAAATAAATCGAGAAAGTTGAGGAGATAGTCTTTCCTTCAAGACAATTTATCGAAGGGAAAAATTTCAAGCTATCCTATCGCTTTATGTTTGTTTCACGGTGTAGATTATTTCGGCGCGACATCGCGTCCAGCCTCCCTCGTCGTGCTGGGAATTATCGACACGAAATTCTACGGGTTCAAAGGTCCTCGTCTATATACCGCGCGCGAAGGGAAGATCGCGAAGGAGGATCCAAGGTTCGAACCCTCTCACGACCCCTCGACTATATCGGAGGACGCCTTCGTCGAGGACGCCGAGATCCTGCCTCGAGCGTGAGAACGATTCTCGCCCACGGTCAAATTCCGTCGATCGAGTATTAGGACATCAGGGCAACGCAAGAAGAAACTTTAAGATGCGCTTGACGGGACGAATCAAGAAAAACGAAAGCTCGCGTTTGTATAAATAAAATAAGAATACGTTGAAAAATGCCGAGCGCAAATTTAATATGTCGGATTTCTATGATCGAGTGACATTTCCACGATTAAAGAAAAGTATCATCTTTTCTGTTATTCCTCTAGACTCTAGATTATCTGTTGAAAATAAAACAATTTTTGAACTTATAGTTTTGTTAAAAACTATCGTTCCAAAATAAACAATAAAATATTATTATTCTAATAAATTGTTACATCTTGTAGCTATACAACAAGCTATTCAACAATTCATATTCTCTTCATAATAGTAGCGAGATAGTAGAAAATAAATTTTAACACGAAATTAAATTAATTAAATTAAATTGATTTTCATGTTAAAATTAATTAAAATTATCAATAACACATGTATGTGCTACATGGAGATATCAATTTTGATTTAAATTTATTATATTACAGTAGATGATTTTTATTATTTTTTAATTAATAATATAAACATGAAAAGAAAAATAATATCTTTTATCTTTCTCATAATATTTCTAGAGCTATAATTAGCCGCGGTAAATTTGTAAGTAGATGGATAGGGTAAAGTCTTGCATTTACGGCGTTGAACTTTCACTTAGCATCCATGGTACATATGGGTGGATTAAAACGACGCGAAATAATGGGCAGAAGAGGCTATTATTCCTACATTAGAATGCATAGGCGTTCCCGTAGGGACGCGGATTACATTACCCCCAGGGTACACCATGAATAGAGTTCCTTAATTAGAGAACAGGGTAGCATGGAATTCGAAGAAGTGTCTTCGAGTCCTAGGCGTGGCTGTCGAATAATTTTATACTCGAAAAATTACCGAAAATTGCAATATTATCGCAATACTAACCGTTAAATAATATAATAATAAATTGTACTTTGGGAATAGAAATATTGAAGTCATCATTTCAATTATCAAAACATCAATACATTTATTTTTATCTCTATTTTGTTAAAAGAATTATTATAATATATGTCGTTCTGTGTCGAAATTAATTCAAAGAGAGAAACGAATGTGTTGTCTGAATTTTATGAGAATTTCGTTGAATTTCGTCGAATTTACTGAATGCGAGTAGTAAAGTCGACACAAGTGATTTTTTAAATAATAGTACGCTCTATAGAAGATTCGGGGTTCCATACAGGTGAAAGGGTTGATCCTTCTAGTCGAGTTGATCTACTTAGATAACAGGAAGATAGGACGATCGAAGAGGATGCATGGGACGTCCTAGGATGCCGAGGGTTTTATTTCCAACCCTCGTTCGCCTTCGTGTGATCGATAAACCTTTACTTGTTTCTTTTATTAATATGTCATAATCTTTTACCAGCATGAATTTTTTAAATAACAAATCGAACTCATAATGCATATGCTTGTGCTTCATCGAGATATAAGAATATCCTTAATACATCAAATTATATCTGGATATTATATCTAAATATTTATATCGCGAAAATTAAATGTGACTTAGGCGGACGAGAAACCTGTACGTTTAACGTGATTATATTTAACCGTTAATGTGAAAGTGAAATATTAATCGTGGAATTCTAAATATTTAATACCACGTGTCGTTCGAACTATTTTACGACGAGGATAGCATGAAGGGTAAGAAGTGGCACAGGGGTTGAACACGTGGGCACCAGAGCGAAGAATGTAATGAGAAAAAAGGCCTAGCACGTGACCTTTTCCATCAGAGATGCATGCAACGTAAGAAGGTTCCGCCCGTGCCTGCCTCTAAAGGGGTTGGTTTCAATTAGTCCCGAAAGGGTGATTCAATTCGAGGTAGCTGACCTATTATTGCCAACCGTGCCTTCAATGAGCAATGTGTATTCCGTTCTCGGCGTATCGATCATTCCGTTTGAAAACGGTTGATTATTTTGCATTTCCTCTTCTTCCCTCTGTGAAACGCGGATAATATAGTTCAGATTGATTCTGGCAATATTCCGGAATTCTCTTTCTTTTTGAAGAATAACAATTTGTTGAAAGCGGGGGAATAAACAATTTTATCTCAAGCAGAAACATCTCGTTTTCAGAAACAAAGGCAGAATACTGTTTGGAGTGAAAACTTATCTATCATGCAGCGGATGTTTTGAAGCACACTCTCCACATTGCCCGAACGTGTTTTTATAATATCGTATTATGGTTCGAGCTCTTTTAATTTTTCATCAATCTTACACAATTATTCGTTGTCGGTACCCTAAGAGATAATTCCGCCGTCTGGTGTCTACGATCGTGTTTTCTTATATCTTACAATGTGTTTCTGTTCTTTTTTTTTTCGAATGTACGTATATCTTCGCCTGTACGACAGTCGAGAAGACGATACACGCGTAAGAGAGAATACGTGGCTTGGGGACAAGCGACCTTCCACACATGAAGCAGAGCAGCAGAAAGCGCGAAGAGGATTCACTTCTCGCTTTCGTTGCAAGCCGCATGATATGCGAGTCACATGGGGTGGAGGGAGGGTCGCGGCATCGTACGTGCTCCAGAAAGGATCGAACTTCCATCAGAAGCTCGCGCGAATTTCTGATAGAGAAGGCAGCAGGATGAAAGCATGTCGGATTCTAGAACATCTAATGCATACGCAAAGAAAACTTGTAGAAAACTTCGCGGCAAATTTTTGGCATTTTATAGATACGTTATTTAGTATCATTTTTATCAATTTTTATTAGAATTATCGCAAGTATCTGAAACCATGCGTGAAATAATCTGTCCGTAATTATCAGTCATAAATATTATAAATCCATTTTCTTTCTTGACAAGAATTGTTGCCCATTACTCTAGTAGCAACTCTATCTCTTTGCATATAAATACACACGAAGCTATTGTTTCATACAAATAAATATTGTAACAAATTGAAAAAATATAAAAATGAGGACGTTACTGAAATATGTTTCTTTTCCGAACCGATATTCAATTCTTGCTATTTTATTTATCTAAAATAATTTAAAATATTATTTATTGTCGCATAAATATTTNTAGTAATTAAACAAAAATATACCCGCTACATTATATATCAGGTGTCCGAATCAATTATAATTAAATAAAACATTGCCGTATGTCGGGAGTAATTAGTTGATAATAATCATTAGTTGGAATTAATTGGTACTGTTCAGAGCTTTCTGCCAAACGTTCAATTAAATCTGTTTGCTTCATTAGTTCTTACTGCAAAAGCAGGAAAGAACTATCAAGTTCTAAAGGGTTTCAAATGATTGAGGAAGTTATCAGGACAGCAAGGTTGGTCAGGAGTTTCGCTCGTACGACACCGCTAAGCAGGCAATTGGGGTACGACGATAGACTCAAAGGGTTAATGTAACAAAGGCTTATATTCTATGAGGTCAAAGGTCTCCCATGATGCCTAATCGACGAAAATTCCACACAAAGAGAGGACACACAATTTCCTTAGAGAGTCTCGGTAACTTTTGGCATTTGCTTATTTAACTAAGCTGCAATTTATCGAAGAGACTGTAAGCAGTTAACTCTTTAATTTGAATTGATTATATTAAAAAAAAATCATAATTTGAGATATTTGTACGCAGTTAAGAATTCTGTTCTTTATCTGCATTATATATTCTGTAATCTTCAACGAATAGAAAAACAAACAAGTAGACGAAAATATTCAAACTATATGCAAATAGTATGATTCAAGCTATTAAAACGTAATATAAAGTAATAAGAACATGAATGTTAATTATATATGTATCTCGCATACATTTTCGTAGATGTATTAATCGTGTGAAAATTATTCATTCGACGTTAATCAATTGTACTATCGAGTTAAGGGCAGGAGATTTGGTGGATATTCGTAAATATTAAACACACGTGCGTATTTGCAAGTTCCGCACTGCGCAAACGATGCTCGCGGGACCGAAAAGCTCGTACACTTATGAAAATGCATCGTGCATTAGTCGACGATAAATTTCCCTGGGTCAGGAAAACGAGTGCAACGCAGTCTATTACGTGCAATGCAGCATCGTAATTAATATGTGTGGGAATACGCGAACAAATATATGAGCCATCTGATTACACAGACGTAAATCTAGTTGGTTGTCATGGTTGAATAAAAAAATACGACAGCCAATGGAGTGCGCAAAGTCTTAATTTGATGTACAGGTACTTATAAAATATCGTTCTAAGCATTTGCTTTATGCAATTGCATAATGCAATTTCACAAAGCAATATGTAAAAATGATAGTCTTGATTTTAAAAAGCTAGAAAAATATTTAGTGGAAAAAAAATGTTGAATAGTGTATCAATTGCACATATTGTATCAATCTGCAAGTTCATGTAGATAGGCAGGTATTAAATTATATTAAGTAAACCGACAGTTTATTACATGTGTGTAAACAATTTGAGTAATATAACTAAGTGAGGCACTTAATTATATTAACGCGCGTGCACCGCAGCACGAACAAATGCAATTCCTAGTAAACATATATGATATATGGGCGACATTATAAAATTAATTGCATACAGAAAATAGAAATCCCGCTTTGCCGTTTGCTAATTAAATATCGTATCGTTTACCGTAGAAATTCTTTTCTGTTTGTACATATCTCTTTATATAAATTATATTAATTAATTTGCTCACCAGCGTTTATTTAAATTTTTGACAGAGTAAAATGCAATTAATATTTCAGGTGCAGAACATACGTTTAAAATGAATGTTCATAGATTCAACAGTATTCTAACTGTATAAAAAATGTATATACATAATCATCATTTGTGATTATTTTTTTATTCAATCTAAAATCATGTAAAATTTTAATTAAAATAATATAGATTAACTGTTTAATGTAGGCCATTTAATAGAGTTACCGGTAAGAGTTAATCGATTAAGAGTCGGTTTTTCTAACTTCTTGGTAAGCTAATTAAAGATTAAATCATACGTCTGAACTTGTCTGATTTGAAGATAAAACAAAGATAGACGTATGATTTAACTATTAGTTAGCTTACCAAGAAGTTGGAAAAACCGGCCTTTATTCGTTTAATTTATTAACCAATTCAGCTTATTTCTCTCGAAGGATAATAGTCACGCAGATATACTAGAAACAGGATTGATATGAGCACAGGCTTCTTGTTAGAAAAGCGAAAGCGTTTTTTAAAGGTCAAGTTATCAGGACAACATATTATGGATGGAAATTTCAAAGCCTGCAAAGAATAAATAAACTTAGCTTGCGTTCGATAAAACTTCGATCACTTGGTTGAGCATCAGGATTTCATCTTGTCAACGGAACGAAAAGCATGCTATTATATGTATGCATATCAAGATGTATTATTAAAAACATCAGATTTGTAACTAGTAGTTGTAAAAATGTGAGATAATAGAAATATGATAATATAATGTGTGTGTGATATCGTAATTAGGATCTTTATAAACTCGAATGAAAAGACACGTGAAAACTAATGATTTCAAATTAGGCAGTTAAAATAGAGATAGATTTCCTGAAATTTAGTCTGACAATCTTATATGAAAGAAACTTTCATGTGATTAACATGAATATTTTTAAGCAGATATAATAAAACAGATTATTATTCTTGAGAGAAAAGATTATAAAATTTGTGACTTCAATTTGGTATCTTCCGAATAATACTCAAATATCTGGAAATATTTTAAAAAATTTAGCTTATTCGCTACAATTATAAGCTTATATTCAGCTAATTAATCGATTGATTGTAGAAGACCTCCATACTTATCATATTTATAATAAAATTACTAAAATAGATGAATGTTCCCAAGAATAATTCCTCAATCAATATCTCGATTTATAGAATAAAGAATATTAACTTTTGCAAGCAAATATATGTAGAGATAATTTATTTCAACAAATAAATTATCTATCAATATCGGTGATATTGAACAAAAAGTAGCTGATTTAAATATATCTTGAAGAAATTTTTATTCGTATCGGCGAGAAATGTTATGGAACGCCAAGGAGAGCTAGACCTCCATAAATTTCAGACCCGACAATGCATTCGAGTGCAATTGTGGAGGGAGGAGCGTTTCCGGATAATCGCCTGATAATTCTCAGTCAATCGATAAATCATTCCCAACACGAGCGAGACGCCTTTCCGTGAGA
This sequence comes from Tetramorium alpestre, assembly GCA_021460005.1. Taxonomy (NCBI): domain Eukaryota; kingdom Metazoa; phylum Arthropoda; class Insecta; order Hymenoptera; family Formicidae; genus Tetramorium; species Tetramorium alpestre. Next base: position 736,097 of record JAJVSH010000026.1, on the reverse strand, counting down.
GCGGCCTTCGCGTTCGTGAAAAGGATGAGACAATGGTCGGGCCTCGTGAACGACCGAGCAAGGCCGTTTCCCATGGTTGGAATGGGTCAACAACCGGCACCACGGTGCTCATAAAAGAGCACATGGGACCCCTTCGTCTTTAGTTTCGCGGCAGTTCTCGTGCTGTCTAGATCGTATTTAATACACGTATGCGCGATAACTATTTCAACTTACAGGCAGTTCTTGCGCTCTAAATATTATGCTTATTCGCGTGATTTATTGTAACTTTTGTAATGTCATAATTAAAAAATGTAATCGCGGAGATCATCATCGCGCTTTTCTTACTTTGTTCTTTAATTTATGTATCGAAAAAGTTTGTGAAGTTCTTTTTATCATGTGTGGTGCTAATTTATTAATATTTCTTAATATTTGGAGCTACTTGATATTTAACAATACTTGACATTTTGAAAATAATCTTTTATCGCATATCTAATATAAACTTGACGAGACGATCGATCGGTGATATCTTATCATGCGTCATAGTATTGTTTCTAATAATACATTATGCAAAAAATACTTACCCGACGGGTGATTAGATTGCAAATTGTAGTCATCGACTTGTAATGTGCTGTTCGGGCCAGTTCTGGTAAATCTAACCACATGATATTGGTTGTCATTAACTTTCACGCCAACCTCGCCAATCGGATGATCGTTAGTGCCCATATTATAAACTGCGAAAACGTTACCTTCCACCTGTGACATGAATAAATTATTTATTTCTATTATAGTGCAATTTAGTTCTTGATACATGCCAATTAAATCATTGAAATAGAATCTTAAAGAATCGAATAAATTAATAGATTAAAAAAACGCTTGAATCATTAATATATTATATGCTAATTCTTATAGATCTAGTTATTATACTCCACGAAAACTATTTAACTAACAATAATTGTATATACATATACACAATATACAAATTGTATAAATAATTATTTATGTATATATGTATGTATCTTGTGATTATTGGAAAAGGAATTATATGTACATATATAATATATATACAGGGTGTCCCAGAATTGTTGTACAAAATTTCATGAGCCGGTAGAGCGGACGAAACTGAGTAGAAAAGTCCTCTACCATTTTGCAATTTTCGCAATAGTTATCGAGATTAAAAATAGCCGTATTAGCTCGGCCCTCCGCCGAATACAAGCGCGCGGCGAGATACGACCGCCCAGCGTTATTGTTACCAAGATCGCGCGAGGAGTTGTTTACTACACGCGGCAATGCCTAAAAGAGGCGGTTTTGAGCTGCGATTGTTCCCCTGTTTTTTGTCATTTATAGAAAACAACTCTTCGCGATCTTGGGAACAATGACGCTGGGCGGTCGTATCTCNCCGCGCGCTTGTATTCGGCGGAGGGTCGGGCTAATACGGCGATTTTTAATTATTAATATCTCGTTAACTATTGCGCAAATTGCAAAATGGTAAAGAACTTTTCTATTCAGTTTCGTCCGCTCTGCCGGCTCACGAAATTTTGTACAACAATTGTGGGACACCCTGTATATATTTTTATCTTTACACACACATATATATATATATATATATATATATATATATATATGCACATATATAAAAGGTAGTTAATAATAATACTCTATAATATATTAATTCAGTTTCATCATATACTAACAATCTCGATTTCGAGATAATCGTTACTCGATGCCGATTCTATCCTAAGCAGTACAGCATCATTGACGCTAGTGACGAAACCCAAGGCCACAGTATCCCTTTTCATTTCCGGTCGACGATCTGGCGGAAAGGTATACGTGATAATTCCTCTTCCGGCTCCAAATTCGAAAGCGATAGCCTCTGCAAAATGAAATATTCAAACGTTAAGATAACATTTCATCTGTTATATATTAAATTTTAACCTATCGAGGCTGTTTCCGTTTTAGTATTATGAGTTTAATTATTATCATGTCATATAAGTTAGTAAAAAATTTAATTTAATTTTTGTTCTAACTTTATAGTATATTTCGAAAAGTTCTAATTATTTCGACGAATTTCTAAAAAGTTCGTTAAATTTTATCAATAACCGTGGTTATCTATTTATCTCTCGGTAAGAGAAATCGATTCTATCCAAACTATAAATTAGTTTTACATCCGTGTAATATTTATTATGCTGCAAAATAATCCGATAACAGCATCAGACCTTGGTAACTTATTAGGTAATATTATTAAAATATATATAAAATTATATGGAATATATAAATATGAAAAAAGATAGTATATTTAATAAACATGTATTAGCTACTAGTTGATTAACGATTCTATATGTAAGAAAAACAGTATGAATAATCTTTCTCTCGCTTTCAATGAAAATACAAGTACAAGCAGATATATATTATATATATATATATATCTTGTAAATTTTTTCTTTTTTTCCTTTACCATCGTTACAAGTCGGTCCAGTAAAACTCGTCATGTCGCAGTCGCATGTATAGCTATTCCACTGTTGCACGCATGTCCCATGATTGGCACAGAGATCATGAGTGCACTTTTTGCCCGGATGCAAGTTCGTGTAAATGTCGCATCCGGATGTGACGAGGGAACTCGGTACGACAGCATCAGTAATGAGATCGGTGCTTTCCCCGCTGAGATCCAACGACGCCAGACACCCCTCGAATCCATGACGGCTGAGAATCTGTTTTGGTAACTGGCCATATTGCGTTTTCTCCACTCCGCCTGAAATAAACGAAATGTTAAATCTCTTTTATGCAAATTTCTTGATTTTTTAAAAGAGAGAATTTCTTTTTTTCTCTCTCAAATTTTTATTATATATAGCCTGCTGTTATGATTGATGTTTGTTTTAACTTCAAATTTTAAAAAATATCATCCTTTAATCATTAAATCTCAAAAGAACGAGTATTTGAAACTTTTATCCATCAATTTGTATTGCGAATCACAACTAGGACTTGTCGGAGATGGAATTGCCGAAATGTAGACGGGATGTCGGCGTTTGACGTAAAATATCGAAACCGAAATTCGGTAGTTAAATCGAAATCATCTCTCTCGCAAACTCTCGCAGCCTTGCGATATCCGCAGGCCTCTCGCAATCGCGGATATCGCGGGTGTTCGACGAACCGAGACGACCGCACGTCCGGTCGATCTCGCCGCCATAAATCCTGCGGGATCGCCGCCGGTCGAAAATTATTTCGACGGTCACACATTATACTCCGTATAACCGTGTGCAGAAACTTCGAAGCTCAACCGCGTGGTCAATCAGCTCGTATTGCAGTATGAAACTCTCCCCATCCAGAATAATATACCTAATATACCTAATATACCTAAGAGAAATTTTGCGGGCAAAACAAAGTGAGGCAGCATTCTTTTTTCCCTAATTACAATATGTAAAAATATATAAAATAAATTTTAAACAAACACTTATGTCTATTTCTACCAATACAGATTAACTTTAATCTCGGTTTAACTTATTTTCGATCTTTTTTTTTTAGTCCTAAGAATTAGAAAAAGATGAAAAGTAAATTAAATCGAGATTAAAATTAAACTGCATTGGTAGAAATGGACATTAGACAACAAATTTTAAATTATCCTTTGCAGTACGTCTGGAGGTATCTAAGGATATTTTGATGCGGCAGTGAACCTTACGTTCAATCGGATCAAAATTTTTGCATGGAGCCGATGTCGCGACGTGGTTTGGCAATGGTCTATTGAAGAATAATTGATGGCTGATTTGCCAATTTATGTCAGCCGGATGGTGATCGATAGATTTATTAATGAATTAAGCAGCGGGAACGGTATGATATGGATCTAATTAATGGTGATTCATAGCGCGTTACGCTGATACGGTAACTGAATTTCGGATCGTTAGTCTAGACATATGTACATAGAGATCTACTCGCTATTAATTAGAAGTGCAAAAATATCTGCATTATGAACGCTTCTTTGTTAACTGACATTATCGTTTACATAAAATCGTGATGCGTCGTTAATGCTTCTGGAAATCAAACTATATTATTTATCAAGAAATATTTTAAGCTTTTTCACTGTAGTTATAACATTACCGAGTATTGCAATACAATAAAGCAAAAATATTTTAAATAACAGAATAATTCCATAGATGTGTTTACGATTTTATTACAAAGATAAAATCGACTAATTCTCCACACGGATTTCCTACGTTATTTGTTGTTTGAAAAGTCATCCGCTTACATAACGCGACAATAATCGTCGCGTGACATCTCTAAAGTCTACTTCTCCTCTGTAGCCTTCAAATTAATCGTGCAATTGCATCAGGAGCGCAAAGAATTCCGACGTTAAATAATTCTCCGCGTCGCGTATGGAATGGTAATGAAAAATTAAAACGGTTGAAACGTTAACATGACAGAGAAATTGCATCGCCGTCAAATGACATTTAGCCTAAATAATACGATCTAAATAATGCAGCAATTAATTAAAGTCGATCAGTTTTTCTTACTGTCGATGATATTAAAAAATTCATAACATCTATGATGATTGCAACGAAGCACTAAAATAAAAAATTCATAACATCTATGATAATTGCAACGAAGCACTAAAAAAAATACTAAAGATAACGCTCATTTATCCGCCGAATTAAATCCGCCGAGAATGAAAGTGTGAGTTCATAAAATAAATAAAGATAAGTCATCAATACTTGTTGATTGGCTGATACTAGTGATGGGATTAAGTATCTATCAAATATGTTCGAATCAAATATGTTCTTTTATAAGTACTTTATTAGAATACTTATTTATGCAGACTTTGTCAGTAATTTAAAGAAAAATAACAATGCAAAAATTGTAACAATGCAATAAATCCAGTATCTTCTACAATAGACAATGGTTAAAGATACTGATTAAAGATTAATATAATCAATATACTACTAACAATTAACATCATTATTTTTAGAGTACTTATATAGACTACTTATATAAGATTCGATTCTTTAGAATAGAAAGTGCTTGAAAGTACATACTCGAATCCTGCAGGTACTCATTCCAGAAAGCGAAACTAACTGATCAAGATTCGATTACTTCGCAAGCACAATTTGTAAAATATTATTTCTTACAAATATTACTCGAATTCTAGAAAACAAAACTTGATTATTGGATTTGATTCAGATTTTTAAGTACATATTGAACTTGATCCCATCTAGTTGATACATTTATTGGTTGATACAAGTTATAGACTATAACTTATAGTCGTATTATATGGAAAATTATAAAAATGAAAAAAATTAAATTTTTAGTGTTTACATAAATATTCTATCGGCCAGGATCAGTCGAAATAAAAAGAATTTCAATCGTCATTTTCATCTATCATTTTGTATAATATACGTCAAAGCCAAAATTATCGAAGATATGACCTATATAAATAATTGAATAAAAGGGTAATCGTAACCTTTATTAAATATAGGATATTATAAGAAGGCAGAAATATAGTTGTAAAATTTTTGTGCCTCATTCGATGAATTAATTTTGTGACTTATGTGTGATACATTTATATACTTAAGAAAATAAAAACGATGGCAATATTCTACAAATATCTATTATCTTCCAATTCCTTACGATGATTTCAGTTACATTCTGTATTAGTATATTAATATATTTTTTAATAAAATGTTAAATTTTTCTATCTGTTAAGATAATGCAAACAATCTTCTATGAAAAAGTTACACATTTTTAGCTTATCGTTCTACATATAATGTAGAATTATAAATTTTTTTAATTTCAATAAAAGGCTATCCGGCATAAGCGACTTAAAAAATTATTATAGTTATATTAAACGAAGGATTAACCACATCCACGTGCGTTTTATGTATGTCTATAAAAACCGCGCTCTTATCAGCCAGTATCGTTTATGCCGTCACGAACGGTATACATCCATCGACGGCCTATCAAATCGTATTAATTGTAGTAACAGCAGGTCTCATTTAATCACGAATTTAATCTTACATTTGTGGGTGCGCTGTGGTCGAATGCCGGATGTGCGGCTCGCTGAGTTAGCTAGAATCGTAAGAGTCGATTCATTTTCGTGCTCCAAGCAGTCGTCTATGCATCATCATCGAAAGTGCACGAATTTGTAGACCGCTCGAATCGTCAAACGAGCTTGTCGATGCAATCAAACTCAAAGAGCCAGAGAGAACGTCACGAGAATCGGCGGAAATCACTCGGCGCGCGATAAGAAGATAATAGCGGCGTTATCACACTCCCGGATCGGGCATAATTCGTAAAATCTCGGACTCGCTAATCACGTTGCCATAGTCGTCGCGAGCGCGTCACGAGATATAATAGATCGACGCGGAAATTCAATAACCATTATTTAAGTTATCGGTCGTCATGTCCCCTCGCGATCTCCTCTTTCGCGTCCTGCTAATCTCAATCGTTCGTTTCTCAACGACGTCGATCATCCGACCGCAGGGATTGTTCATCATGCGACTCTCGTCGGAATCAGCGAAGAGTCTGGAACCAGAGAGATGGAAGATAGTGTATCCGAACTTTATGGCACCGCAAATCGAGATCCAACTGACGAAGGGTCACGTCTCACCGGACGAGAATTGGATGTTCATCAACAATCACTCGATCAAAGATCACCAGTACGTATGTAGGTGACAATGTAAAGACATGTTCGTTTGGCTTGGGATGGATTAGTTTTGCGACTAGAGTTTTCCACATGTACGATGATCGAGTATGGAATGTCTCAAAGTTTATTAGATTTTTTGAGAAAGTATGTCGCGTCTGATATACGGAATAAAGTCATGCAATAAATAATATGAGACATATTTTGCATCGAATGTATCGTATCCAACTATCTAAAACTATGTTAACGATAATTTAATATCTTTAACACTGTCTGATGTCTACATAACTAAAGACTAAAAGAAACAATTAATAAATAAATAACAAATTACAGAAATTGAACAATAAATTTGTGATTTCAAATTTTTTAATCAATGTATGAGACATAACGTATTCGATCCGGAATTGTGTTAGAACTGAAAGGCATTAACGACGGCGAATGCACATCCAAACGTTGCTATAATGCTGTAATAACGTCGCCAATGCGGCTAATCTTATATGGTCATAAATTGATTAGAGGCGCGACAAAGATGACACTGATGACAGACGAGGAGAAAATCCCGCAAATTGAGAATATGGAATCGGGAGAAAAGGAGAGAGAGGAAGATATGCAGGATAATATCGTAATGCCTGATAGGCTCATCCCGCCGATTGGATCCAGAAATATTATTACAGTGCCTACATTCTGTCCGCAAGGAGAAAAAAAAGATAGTTTAGGAAAATGCAAACCTGTCTTGTGAGTCTCACATCTTTTTTATGATAGTTTTTAATTATTAAAAATCTAATGTCGTCACGACGGAAAATAAATGATTCAAATATGTAATATTTTAATAATATAGTGTTACTTTATTTTAGAAATTCCTTAATTTTAATTTCAACGATTAAATCTTTAAATATTTCGATTTTAAATATTTTAAAAAATGTTCTATTAAATAAATAATAATGTTATGTTACTGAATTGTTTCGCAAAAATATAATTTGCGAAATATTTCTAAACTATTAATATATTTGTATTCTGTTTAAAAAAGAATACATTTTAAATTGTATGTGTGTGTGTGTGTGTGTGTGTGTGTGTGTGTGTGTGTGAGTGATCAGTGTTCTTAATATAAATATTATGATCGAATATTTCAGGATACTTTATACGAAAATTATTAAATGGTTTAAATCCATGGAATATAATTATCGGATTCCTGATATGTTCGATATACATATTTATTCAAAAAATTAATAATCAATTTTATACTTTTTGTTATAGAACGTAAAAGACAGATAGAGAGAACGAGGACAAAATGGGAAATATTGTACTTAAATAATTCGAGTTCTTCAGTTACCGATATTTACCTTATTTAAAATCATAAGTTGAAAATGTAAAAAATGTTATTTTATCTTTATAATAAAGTATTATATTAATTTATTATATTTTTTATTTATGCGTTTATATTCAACATTGGAATATGATTTTATCTAATTGATATGACAGTCTTATATTTCGTAGATTAATTATAAAAGTTTTATAAATTGTCAAGAAGTTAAAAGTAAATTCTCTGATACACGCGCGCGCGTCAAAATTTAGTGTGTAATATTTCATTTTCAATCCATTAGATAAATTCTATATATGTTCAGCAAGATTATCGATATTTTAAAGCTTATAAATATTATATGTTTCAAAGCATGACAACTAACTTATGCGATATATTTATACGTGAACCAATGGTTTTATTCTATAGTCAGAAAAGACAAGAAGAAGTGACTTAAATTTTTAAAGATAAGAAGTTTGAAGAATTTAAAAATTTCGTATTTGTTAGCAATCATATCATTAAAGATTTTATGACAAATACGGTAAGCTAAACAGGTTATAATATAATTCATTAAACTAATTAAGAAACCAATACATAAATGACGTATTTAACTTATACAATAAACGGATTGCAAATGTAAATCACGACTGACTAATTAAATTAAATTAATATCGCGCACACGCTGTTATTTTATTGTAGCAATATCTCTCTAATGAAATTGTCGAATAGAATCCTGATTAATTGTATCGCCGCGCGTTATATAACGGGTGAGCTAAATAGAGAAAATGCAACGGGCGCTCAGATTATCGTCATTGAACGTTATATAAAAATAAATTAATAATGTAAAAATTCTTTAAGAAATTTTTAGTATTAATTATGTTAAATCTTTTTCAATTCTCAACGTTCACAATCAGTTATATTTTAAGTGCAACATCCACTGTTACATGAATTAATAATAGTAATAAAAATTGTTTTTGCGCAGCAAATAAATGTTGAAATCATAGAATTTTTAATTATATATATTATTTTTCCCTTCTTTACTTACCTATATACAAAATGCCGTCGAGATCGAGATTCTCGTTACTGCCCTGGCTGTTGACAGCGGTCACATGATCGTCCACAGCAAGAGTGTGCCTCTTTGAAGCAGGTCTACCGATGCTGACAGCATGCCATTTGCCATCGTTCAACTTGGACTTGGAAGTGTCCCTGACCCTGACAGCACCGTCGCCTAGGTCAAACACGTAGTGTACGTGTCCGTTTACCAGCTCGACCGCAATAAAATCATGCTCTCTTCCAGCGTTGTAAAGGATCAAGCCGTTTGCTTCGCGCGTTTTGAACTGAAAAATAATTTACAAGTGTAAGGCAATGAGTCCTCTCTCTTTCTCTCTGCAATTTGATTGAATCATATCCTTTTTACGCAATTGATGATATAGATTCTCCATCATTTGATTATTAAACGCGCAAAGACGCATCTAATGATTTCTAATTTCCTACAATCTTACGTTTTCATAGTTGCTACGATACAAGATGCAGTCGAGCTCTTTTTAAATTTACATGCTTCTTTTGCAAATTATTGTTAATTAATTCTTTTAATTATGTCTTCAAATGAAAATATTAACATCATCAAATAGAGTAAATGTTTTATAAGCTTCATATTTTCTTGATTTAATATTTTTTACATAATTAATAGATATTTTAAGATTTTATCAAAAATTGGGAAAATGGGGAATGATAAAAAAATAAACCTTCGCGGTTCTTTATTTGCTGGGTGACTCAACAGAAATGCTTAACGTCCATGACTCGCGAGAAAAATATCAATTTTTACCTGGAAATAGATGTTGGTCTCCACGTACGCCTTGAGTACCGGAAGACCTACGAAAGTGTGCTTGGAGGTGAAGGTCACTGGATGGTGAACCGGATGATTTCTCTTCCCAAACTTGCCGGTAACCCGGATGATGGGCGTGACGCCCTGATGTGAGGCTTGATGGCTTCCAGCGCTGCGCGCAATCTCCAAGTATGGATATCCGTTGAACCAGATCTGCTGCAGCTGGCCCACAAAATGCGGTATGTCCTCGCCCGCGTGAAGATATCCGCCGACATGGAGAGTGCGGAATTCCAAGATGCCCTGCTTTCCCAGCTGTGTTTCCGCTAGATTTTCATACAAATAATTAATTCATCATTTGAAATTGAAAAGAATTAAAATGCGAAATAAATATTTGAACAGTAAATACCGAAATTTGAAAAATATTTACAATTTTCTCGCTAAAATCTGCTTTTCAAATGAAACTATAAAGTATAAATAAAAGAACTTACGAACTAATTATTTTATTATTACGCTTCGGTATGAAAAGTCTTAAATCCAATAAAATAATAAATATAATTGTATTTGATTTGTGATTGATTTAAAAAATTTAAGATTTTCTCTTTTTTTATCCGATTCTAATATATTTTACTTGAGTATTTATATACTCAGGTGTGTTTATGAAAATATCGCGTACTTCAATCTGTGGCGAAAGGATTGAAAAAGAGAGCGTTCGAAATTCGGCGAAGATTCGTGAATACCTATACGAAACTTTAACGTTCAAACGGAGATATTGAACTACACCGGACTTAAGACAGGAACCGCATGTGTTTCGCTGTGCAGCAATTATCGTCCCAGCGCGATCGATTGCGCCGAAGTAAAGGCCGTGCAGGGCTACTGCAATTTAGGCTATTGCCACCTAACTCAATATTGCCGGCACTCGCCGTCAGTTTAATAGGGTGATCCGAGAGACAGCTTTGCGAGGGTGGCTGTTTCACGGTGGCCGCTGCGGTGGGGTTGTTTTGCAGGGGCCGATTGGAGCAAGGCTGATTGGTAAGCCAATCACGTGCGGTCCATATTATCGATATTAATAAGATACAACCGGGGGATGTGCTCGATTGCGTCAGCGATTCCGTTTCTACGGAAGTGTCGCTAATTGCCTTTAATTATCTCACAATACCTTTCACATAAATACGCACGTAATACGCGGCGTATTTGAAATAGAATCACTTGCTTGTGAGACGACCCTCCGAACCGTATTGGCCTTACGTCAATTTACGCGCGGTGGCCTTAATGGTCTGCCAACACGACGGTCGCGATATTGGCAAAGGCACAAACGGTAACGTCGTAACGATGCTATCGGACGGATAATATCGGTATCAAAAATATTGACTGTCACGGGAGGATCGTATTAAGATCTCCGATATATCGATATTGTTTGCTCGCTCGGAAGCATGTCCATCGTTCCGCTAACCGCGGAATTTGCGCGCAACGAGGGGAGTCCCGGAGGAATTTCTGCGAAGCGGTTTACCGTTGATGGAATCGTGCGGGGATATAATTTACTTTATACTTGAAACGCCGCTTTTGCGACGGAGTGCCTCGAATGCCGCAGACGTCGACCTACCATCGCGCCAATTCCGGATGCACTTTTCCCGTCGCGCAGCGGCGGGCCGGCGTGAAGAGCATTTCGAGGAGTCGGCTCGATAAAAAGCGCATTTGCATGCTCGCGATTTGTAATCCGTCCGCTGGATGTCGGGAAATCGATGGCACTGACTCGTATCTACCGCTCGTAAATAATACGGTCGGCGAATCGGCGTAAACAGAGAAAAATCGACGTTCTCGGAAAGCCGCGCGCGCGCGCGCTCGCTCGCGAAGAGGGAAAATTCTTCGCTTTCGCGGAGGAATCTCTGGAAGAAGACGCATGCCTCTGCTATTGATCATACGCTAGCTCGGCGAGTAGCGCAAGATATATCCGAAAATAAGGAATAAAACTCTTTTACACAAAGCTTCGCTTTCGTGGTTCATTATAAAAATATCAAGTTTAGGAGCGTTACTTCTCAGATTTTAACCAGGGGCATTCTCCTTTACCCATAAAACGTCTTTTCATCCTTGCTTTAAAATAAATCTGCTTTATATCTTATTTATTGTACTTTATCGCTCGAACGCCCCTGGGATGTGCTTTATAGCTCGCTTATATGGCTGATACATTCTTCAGCTCCGTCACTGGCAACATCTCTATTATTTATAAACGGAATTTTTTCGTTTGCTGATGTATTTTTCACGATTGACATACAAACTACCAGGTGCAATAACGATCGTAGCCTTGGAAAATCTTCGATTAGCATTCATAAGAGTGTCTCGATTCGAAAAGTCGCCGACGGAATGCAAAAGCGGGCGCACCGCGCGATGCATTTTGAATTTGTGATTGCAGGGGGGTTGACAGCACCCGCGGGAAACTTGTAATTTATCCGATAGAGGAAGAACAATCGGGAAAAGTAGAGGTTTAAGCTCTATCGAAATTGAAGCCGCGATAAAGTAAGGCTTAAAAAATAAACATGGACAGAACAGGGCAATTTTTTAACTGTTTCTTGAAATTGATCAAGCATAGAAACGAAACTATTTATTAACTGATAATTATTTGTATTACATTAATTACACACTCTTATTTGCATACGCGAGAGACTGTATAATTAATTATTTATTATAATTACACATTAATTCGCTCAGAATGATTGCGCAATGAAATTATGAAATCTACATATGAATGTCGCCTAGCAGAAAAATGTAATTTGGTGATTCTCTTTGTTAGATACGTGTTAAGCAATGAATAATTTTTATTATTAAATAAATCACTTGTTAATTTCGTATATGTATTATTTAAAATTTAGATACACATTCAGAATAACCGACTGTAATCAATTATTCATAATCGATTATTGAGTGACTCGATAATCAATATTAAATTTTTACAAGCGTTAAACAAGTAAATTATTTAAAGAATAAAAATTTGCATATCTATTTAAAAAGTATAAATATAATATATATTATATATATAGTTTATATATATAAAAGTATCAAATATATACTTAATTGAGAAATCTGTATACTTAAATATTTTATTTCTTCTCCCTTCTTCTTTTTCGTTTTACTAGAGTGACATTAATCTTCCTAAGTTTTGTAATATTGCCTATATCGACAGTTCAAAGTGTCAGATAAGCTATAACGTATGTCCCAAGTTCTTAGTCTCGGGAAACTAGTATTTTGCAACAAACCAGTAGTTTCTAATTTGCCATTTGTCCCATTTACACAACTTACGAGGCGAGTGCGATGAGAGGAGTCTCGAAACTTGTGTGAAAAATTGCCCGAGAAATTTTTAATTTCGTGTACCCGCTCGTCGATCTTGCAAAACTTTCTCGGCGATTTTCATTAATTATTCAAATTCATAGAGCGACCCAACTGACGCAATTACTCTTGTAGCTTGACCGAAGATATCTCTCATACGTAAAAATATTTTTTTGAAATACTTGTAAGATTTGAATTTTATATAATTAATATAAATATACTTTGCATGTACATAAAAATATCTCTCAATTTTAAATATAAAAACTATGTAGGGAAAACCAAGATATGTAACATGTTGTTTTTGCAAATTAGTAAAAATAGATAAAATTCTTTCTTCAGAATTTAAAGTTGGACCCTTAAGACAAATGAAATATAATTGTCGTATTATATTTGTAAAATTACGAGAACTACTTGTTATAATGAAAAGAATTATATACATTAATAATTTGCGCGAATTTTCCTGCATTTTCCAAAAGGAGTGAAAAATTTGTAAAATCTGTCACGCCTAACAATTCATTCGATCACTGAAGCGCCGAGAGTGATAGTCGAAAACGGCAGGACGATTTAGTTCCGAAATGCTTGCCGTGCCAATTTCCCCGACTCGTCGGACAAATAACAACACTAATATCGGGCACGGGCGAGCGAACGCGCGGCGGGCGATGATCGAGAGAAGGCGGAAAATTATTTTCCGCGCGAGAGCATCGTTCCTACGCGAGACCACGGCCGCGTCGTACGGCGCTCGCATAAATCTTGGTAGACCGAATGATCCTGCCGCGGTGACTCCGCCGACTGATAAATCTCGATGTGGAAATTGATTATCGGACAGGAATTCTCCATGGCGACTCCACCCTCGCCTCGTGTACACCTGTATTTATACGCCCGGGGCAATTTGGTCGTACGATGCAGTTAATCCTTACCCTCTTTGTCTCTCCCCATCTCTTTCCCTTCTTTATCTTTCAGTACGAGTATACCCGTACTCGGCTCCGGCCGAATGTTTCTGTTTTCCAATTTCGAGGACGCCATAATTTTGCCACGAGATAATTAAGATCGGCATTCCTATCTATCGTTGTTTGCTTATCTTTCCGGGTAGGTTGTAATTTTTTATTCTTTTACAAGAGAACCTGCTACAAAGGTGATTATCTCTGATACGAAGAGCCTGATAAGATTTTTATCGCATAAGAATATTTTTTGAAGAATATTTTGAAGGCTGTAAACGAATAATGGTAAAACGAGACTAAGAGTCGTTTCGAATTGCCGATAAAAATTTAAGAGAACAGCGGAAAGCAATTTTGAACGCGATATCAAATACATTAATTTCTTACAAAAACAGCTTCGTTTAAATGTGTTCTGAATAATATCGCAATTTGCGTCACAGACAATAATTTTTCCTTTCTCTTTAACTCTTGCAGTACAATATATCGCGATTGAGAACACATCGTGTCGTATTCTGAAATGTGTTAAACATGATCCTTCCCACACATCTGTCGACTTTAGTTTCCACGTATGTCCTTATATCTCTATATACATATTTCTTCGCGACTTTTTTCTCGCTCCGCGACTTTCGCCACGGGACTTCCGCGGCCGCCTCCACATATTTATGCTAAATAGGGATTTCGAAATACGATATTACGGGGGTCTCGCGCCACAAGGCGAAAAGTTCGAATGTGCACAAGTATACGATGCATAAGGATCCTTCGCAAGCCGGTGCAATCGATGCGACGTGCGAAGTGCCCCTGCTTCGAAATGTCATGACAAGGAAAGTCTTCTCCTACGAAACTTATAACATGCCATAAAAGATTTATCGCCGAGAAAGAAATTACTGCGTCCTCGTATAATAACCTTCTTTCGATAACTTGTCGCATCAATGTAAAATTGATTTATAGGAGACATCACGATAAACGTATCTTTTTTAATTGCGTATTTATGACTAATTTTGAATTAAGTTCTTCTTTTTTCTTAAAAGAAATAATGTTAATCTTTGAATTGTAAACAATTGAAAACAAGAACATTATAATTTACGAACTCGGAAAAAAAGATTCACTCTCAAACTACTTTCTTTTTGCTTATTAAGTTCCGTTTTTTAACTTTCGCTTGAGAATTTGTGTAAATTTATATTAATCAGCTTTAAAATAATGCTTCTTCTTTATGACCTTAAAATATAATTAAAATATAATTTTCAAAATTAAAATAAAATATCGAACTTCTTGATATCTACAAAATAAAACAAAATAAAACAGAGATTTATATTTATTGTAGGTTTCTACGAGTGTTTTACTGCAATGTGGAAAAAGGCGAAGCAAATGCTCTGTGCGAAAAATGAGAAAGGAAGTAATTATTTTGAAGTAAAGGTACGATATGAGGGAGAAAGAGAAAGATAAAAAGAGAAAGCATATCCTGCATGGTAAAAGCATGAAGTAAAAAATAGAGGCATAATAAAAGCGTGAAGCATAAGAGAGCAATCTCGAATGAACAGTCTTTTAAATTTACAATAAAACGACCATTTATTTTGTATTTTAAAGCAAGAACTATTACGCTGTCCTAATAACGTACCAATAACTCAGCCATAAAAATTTTTTTTCTCTTCATTGTATTCGCTATAATTGCTGATCAATTATAATTGTATTAATAAAAATTAATATTTGAACTTTAAGAATAAAAGAATACTTTTTCCTAATATTTTTTGAATGAATAAAAAGCATTAACTTCACCTTACAATTTATTGTTTCCAAATTGAAAAGTATTTCCTAAAGAATCAAAATACCGTGGAAATTTAATACAGAAGTTCTTATTTTTCCGAAGCATAATTTACTTTTACGTTCATTACGAATTCTGGCTTAATTACGAGGTGACTTTAAACCGCATGTAAAAACTTTAGTACGAGAGAACAGTCTATTGATTACCGTAAAAGCAAAGCTACCATCCATCATATTTCGAGCGTCCATATAAGAGTGTCACTTAAATAGACTTTATCCTGGCGTTTCTGCGCCAGCGATTATTTTAGGCAATTCTATTTTAATGAATATAGCACATTGAGAAGGCAGTCTATCTTCAATATCTATTAAACAATACTGTCTCGACATATCAAATAAAAATAAATTAATTTGATAATAATTTGATAAAGAAAATCAAAATTTCAGATTTTTGTTCCAATTTAATTTCTAATGCAAAGATGTATATTTTTGCACGTCTGAACTAATATGCACTTTTGGCATTTATTATTTCTCTCTACCATTCCTTTTTCTTCAATATTCTGAAATAAAATCGTCTTTTTTTTCTCACTATTTCTCACACTTTGCGATCGAAGACGCCACTTGCACTGCTGCAGCACGAAAGCAATCAACTGTTTTGCATCTGGTATCGACATACAATTTGCTGCATTTTACACGGCATCCCATAATAACGTAGTTCGTCTTTGAATTAATCGATTTTTTCAATTTCTAATATTTTGTCACATTTTATTTTCAACGATCTCATAAATTAATACCAGCGATTATATCAATACAAAGTATGATTACATTTGTCTCGAAAATTTTTTAATATCTGCACATAAACGTGAAAGATTAAATATATCAGAAAATGTTTTCGATGATTTGATAGCAAAACTTTTTTAATCTTATTAAATTATGCTTATTCAAATCTAAAATTAATTTAAATTGCACGGTATCACTAATTCTTCAAAAATAAAGCTTTACGTAAGAGAAATTTATTTTTAATTTTCAATTTATCTTGCAAAATCATTCATTTCTCGATATTACCTTCATTTTAACACTATATAAAACATACGTTCCGCATCAATAAACTGCTTTATGAGTTTTGAAATCTCGTCCTACGCATTGTGTATGCAGCGATATAATTTGTTGGTTTAATAAAGTATGTGTTTCTGTGGAATATATGTTCCGACCGACTATCGCACATAGCGATATAATTTCACGTATGTACATACCTCGTATTGCCGTCTCAGAGTCGATCTGGAATTTGAGCGAACTGAATCGTCTGGAGAACCTCAGTGTATGCCACAAGTCATCATTAAGTCCTTGCCCAGCTGTCAATAACTGAAATAAAATAAAATCTATTAAATCTACTGCATCCTTTATTTAATAAAAAGTTTTCTCTCTCTCTCTCTCTCTCTCTAGCTATTTCTCACTTTTTTCCGCCAAATATAAATAATATTATACTGATTTTAGAATAAAATGTTTAAAGTAATTGTAGAACTTTATGAAGAAAATTGAGAAATTTTATAATACTGTTATCATAATGCAATTTTCCTTCTCCTATGTTTCTACTTTACTAAGAATTTACTGAAATAAAGTTAGTCGATATGTATGCATCGAGCTTCCAATTTTTATTGTATTTTTACGTCATCGTGTCACAATAGGTTTAACGCTATCGATAAACCACCTCTATGAGATGCCTGTCATTCGGCCAAGTCCCATAAATCCAAGCAACTCGTCACTATCTGGCACAGTCCCCATTGCAATATACGATATCACGCGTTGTGTGACACCTGACGCACGTTTGTCATCTAACGTCATCTATGCATCGTTGGTATTGCCGTCGAACATTATTATTATCACAAGTAATAACTCATCGTTTAATTCGTGTCAATCATTAAAAATACTCCCTCTACGTTTCATACTAAAACTTTAAAAATAGCTTGCTATAAAATTTCCATTTCACAAGAAATCGATTTTAACTTTCGTCGGAGTCTTTGTGAATAAAACGAGAAATGTACAATACGTGATAAATTGACCTCATAAACTGGACAGTATTTTTATCGGACTATTTCTTTCGCGCTGTCTTCGGAATTTTTTTAGTTTTATTTAAATCAAAGTCGAACTATATAACAAGTGATAAATCTAACTTTATGTCGAACATATTATAATGTATGTATAACATATGTTACGTAGATGTAAAATCGAGTAAAGTTACTGAGAAAAAAATTTCATTAGAGTAGATATCATTTCAAATAATTTTTAAATTTATATAATATTATTGAAAACAACTAAGCTATTAAGTAATTACTTTAATAATCAGAACAATGCGTTTATAAATTTGTAACTCTCTTTCAATGTAGATGTAATAGGCAAAATCGAATAAAGTAATTAAAATCGAAATAATAGAATTTGGCAAAATAGAATAACTGGATAAATGTAATTTTATGTTAAAGTAATAAAGTAATGTGCCTTAATTAATAAAGTACTACTATTACTTACTTTACCATTATGATTTATACAATTTCTTGTTCCCGCTATAAAAACGATTAATAAATTATCGAAAATCGCGGATAATCTCACGGTCGAGAAAAGCTTGCGGTTCGAAGCAGCCGCGATAGAAATCTTCGTTGAAACGTTCTCGAACTTTCCAGGAACTTTGCGGAAATCTGGTTTTCCGTAGACTAATTGTCGAGTGCCGCATTATCGTATCAATTATTCCGTCCAATTAACGAGTCCGTGTAGGTACAGAGATTGAAACATTACCGTAAATTACCGTACGCCTTGTACGCTCGCGCTTATACGCGTGTATTTGTAGATTTGCACGTTGGCTCCTCATCCGCGCGCGATACGAGAGTTCCAAATGACTTCGACCCAAGATTGTTAATTCTAGATTAATCCAATATCTATTTAATATCTGTAATAATAATGCCGCACATTTAATCACTGCTTCCCAACAAATCTCTTCGACACTTAGCTTAGATGATCCATAATTCGGAACAGAATTCGGAATTAAGCTCTACATTTAACGTCAAAAATTGTAAATATAATTATATAATTACAATATAATTGTAAATATAGAAACAATTTTATGTTATTTTTGTCGTATATATGTATATATTCAGGTTACATTCCATACAAACGTACAATTATGTCCAATTCTTTTTCCTATACCTATATTTTATTGTCAAATACCAGACAAACGAATCAATGGCAAGCATAACACATAACATTTTATGAGAATCGAATATATTCAAGTGTCAATGTAAAGGAAGAAAAGAAAAAGAGGAAAATAAATTGTACATTTACGCATCATCTAATGAAATAGCTGCGGAATCGAATCGAACGATTTACTGTTCGTTCGACCGGAAGCGTCGCGATTGTAGAATTGCTTATGTATTTCCACGTATATGCGAACGGTACTACAAGGGAGGGATGAAGTGTTGGAGATTGCATGAACGAGAGATTGCAGGATGCATTCAGAAATGCATTTGGCTCCCGGGAAAACGATCGATGGAGCAGCACAGAAACGCGCCTCACGACCTTGAGATAACACGCTTGCCAATTCTTAAAAAATGTCTTAAAGACATACTAATTGCCTGATATAAAATATTTCACGATAATAAAACAGAATTTCGAATTTATTGTGTATCTAATATGAAAGTTATTAAAATTGAATGTTTTATTTTACGTAATCTTATTTTATTAAATTATTGAGTCTTCTCGGTCTTATTTACCCTAGAATTATTTTCTAAAAGTATGAAAGTATCTGAATCTTAAGTGAAGGTTGTATTACTGTGTTTAGTTATAAAATCTTTTCTTTTGAAAAGAGAGTTGAATGTAGCAAAGCATGAAAACCATCGCGCATTATTCCATACTTCGCGCGCAATTGCCGGAAATACAGCTTTATGCGTCCAACATTTCCGTCAAAAAGAATATTCCGTTACATGGAGATGAGCGCCGCCAGCCGTTTACTTGGCGGATGTTGCTGCGGGTGACGTATTAAGTTAACGTCATGACGTTGTTCGCAACGGGAGAACGATCTACGTCAACTATATCGGGACGACGTTCAACATCGGGGATGCTTCGGGAATGTAAATCCTCATGGACCACGCAAGGTCCTTTAACTTCTGAGCGGATGCTCGTTGACATTAAGTGGATCGAATTTGTCCGAGATAAATCTAATATCTTGTCTTTTCAACAACGTGTCCTCATTCGCGCGATAAGATTTGTTTAAATAACATTTATAATAAAATGTAGCAAAAGTTTACAAGAAGATCTGGCAATATCCGATGTGACGTTGCAAATCAGTGAAATAAGACGATAGCCGAGAAAGATATGAAACGGTAATTAATTCAATTATTTTTGAAGTTTCCGCATTTAATCATATCCAACAGTCTATTGTTTCATTCTGAAGGAAACGTAAATATTTATGGCAAACTACATAATTTTCTTATCTTGTAGAATGATGAATATCTCGTAATCTTACCTTTTCTCGATCTCCGATGTGAATCACCATCTGTGCCTTGCCTTCGTCTAGATAAATTTGCAAACGGTCGGCGCTGTTCTCAAAGCTAGTCGCCATCAGAAGGCCGCGCGGTCTTGTCGTTTTGAATCGCACGACAATTTCCTCCGCCTGCGTTCTGGAGTCCTCCGGCATCAACGCTGTCATTTGTTGCGTGCCATTCAGATGCAGTGTCGACGCATCTGCAATAAAGTATAATAATTTATTACTTATTAAAAAACTCATTAATTACAAAATCGCGAAACTCATTCAGAGATATATATAAAATGTCTCCGACTTATTGGATTATTATTTTATAATTAAATTTTAAGCCCAATTCACTCTGAAAGCCGAGACTCTTCATTTGAAACATATTTTGAAAATTGCGTAATTAAAAAATATATTTTTTCACCTTTGCCGCACGTGGGTCCTGTGAAAGGCGTACCAGTGCAATCGCAATGAAATCGATTCCACCCTTCGAGACAAATGCCGTCATGCATACACGGTTTCGAAGGGCAATGCGGTGTTTGAATGTGACATGCAGGTCTCACAGCACCTATAAAATATATAAACAAACATCGAAAAATATCAAAGAATTAGTCAATTTAAGGCAAAAGAGTATATTTAAAATCTATAGTAACAAATAATTAAAGTAAGATTATCGATAGAAAAAATTGAATAATTATAATAATTATCATTACTCATACGTGTCATTTGTGTACGCTATCGTAATCAAACAATTTTAAATTAGAAATTTTTTACAATTAAAAATAAATTATTATTATTAACTGCTATCACGTATTTATAATCTTTTAGATTAAACAAAAAATGCAATTTAAAAGACAATAGTTAAAAATGGTCAAATTTATATGATTTATCCGCAAATTTTTTATTAAAAATTTTTTATATAGAAATAAAGAAAATTTAAATTTATTTCAAAAATGCATTTTTGAATTCTTATAACGACGATAAAAGTATTATATTTTTTTTATTCGAGAAATAAAAAAAAATATAATAATTAGATATCACGTCTACCAAGCGCTGAATGTGCTGCAACAAACCTTTTTTTCCAATAATAAAAAAAATCGTGTCTCTACTCGTCCTGTATAAATATTAGTAATACCGCACGCCGCAGGATGTTTTTAGTAACAAATAGTTAACAAACATGGTTATCTCATGTAGGACGGAAAAATATTTGGTTTCAACAACCAGTAACTATGGTTTGATTGTTACTTTTAATTACGTTATTCCAAATCTATTTTATATCTGTGCTCGAATAAATGTTATGTTAAGTTAAATATTAATTTAAAGACACTTTTATAACTGCGGTTAATGATGGATAATATTTAGATAAATCTATGATAAATATTATTTAATATTCGAAATTTAATCTAATAAATATTCTAAATATAATGTAGAAATACAATTTTCTAAATATAATGTAGAAATACAAATTCTAAATATAATGTAGAAATACAATTTTAATATTATGAAATTAATTATTTTCATATTATTTTTCGTCAGCAGTTATAGATCGATATTCTTTTTTGGCGGAAATTTTTCTTTACAGAGTTCCGTATCATTTCAGGAATAAATGTCAAAATTTAATTTGCTTACCCGAATCCTGTTGCTGCGCATATCCTGCGATGTCTACTGGATGTCCATTAATGACGAGATCTCTCATGCAACCCACGTAGCCCTGTCGAAGGGCGCCCGTCCACAAAACGGGTGGAACAGTTAAGGGCGCAAAAGGTGCACCCACACCACCAATATATAACAAGCCATCCAAGTCTAATTGCGTGGAATCTCCTACCAGCAATTAATTGCATTATTAATACACGTTCTATAAACTATTATAAATCGGAAATTTACCTAANTATATACGTATATATGTATGTATGTAAATATAATATGTAATATATACGTACATATATATGTATATATACACTATATAAATATATGTTTATTTAAATATTAAAAATAATATGTAAACCGTTACTTGCGAGACGTAATTGAAGGTATAGAATAATTTATAATTAAAGAAGACTAATAAAGAAAGCAACCATATTCTCTGAAGCGTTATAAATATTATTAATTGTTTTTAATAATCATCGGAACAAAACGAATAACGAATAAAGGAACAATCTTTATATAACAATCTATTCAGCATGTCAATATTCAGCGTGCACGATAGATCAATTAAGGCTGGCGTTTAATAAATTGCAAAAATGTATACCCTGTGACATCAATATTCATATTTAATTAATATCGATTCTGAACTTGTATGAAACGTCGACTAAATTGAAGATTCTCTAATATCATCGATCTGAAACTTACTTTCGACATACTTTGATATTTTATACCATATTGAAACTTCAAAAACAGAAAGCAATAAATCTAAAAGTAGTTTTGACATGTTTATGTATATCTCCCGTAACTCTTTCTCTTGTATTTATATTCTCCTACTTTTCAAATCTCAGTGTAGATTTTGTTTTCCCTTATATCCGCGATTGAACAAATTATTTTGCAGAGAAAGCCAAAGATCTTTTTCTGCGCTCGGCAGTGATCCGCGTTATTTGCTCGTGGTTTTACAGGAGAGCAAGGACGGAATTGCTCTAAGCTACGTTAATATAATTCAAAGAAGAGTTTTGTCGGCGAATTAACCGTCCGTGTAATTCGGCTAACCGCGACAGGCTTTGGTCGTGGTAAGATGAAAACGGTGACAGTCTGACTAAAGTTATAAATTTATCTTACGAACGTTAGGAGAGAGAGAAAAATAAAAGATAGACAAATAGGTATATAAATTGAGAGATAGGAAGAGATGCAGAAATTTATTGCTGGATAATTTTCTTTGAACAACAAAATTCAATGCAATCTGCCATGTAATGAATAAAATGTAACATATAAACCAATTAATAAAAGTAGGTTATCGAATATACGAATAAATGTTTGATTAACGCATAATATTCTTTTTGTTTTCGCAATCTTCTTTTACAATGTATTGATTTATTTGTGGAAATAGCATAAAGTTTTTTTGCGATTATCTGATTCAAAAGAGTGTTTCAAATATAAAAATATATTATTGAGTTTGATTTTCAACACACAGTGGTATACGGCAATGATAAATTGTCTGCGTTAACCCGCATGAAAAAATTGAGAGAAAAATGTACAGAGGTAGAGTGCAGGGAAGTTGCTGATGAGCGACAGAATTAACTGGAAAGCGGAAACAAGCGGATAACTTAGTCCTTCGCTCGGCGAATTTCAGAGAAAAAAGCTACCACTATTCTGTGTAGCGCTGTTAATAATTTATTGTGCGTTAATTAATATTTGAATTTGGACAGTCACTCGAGTTAGGCAAAAGTTGATGTTACCAGAGAATTATGGAAACATATGTGTATATGCATTTCACATAACGAAGATAACAAAGAATACTTGATCATTTAATTTAGTTAGATTCTATTAAAACATTAACAATTAAAAAAATGAGGTATGTATCATCACCGTATAATGCACTCTTTTCTAAATATGATGGCATTTCAATTACAAGAATACGCGTATATGTTTGTTACATTTGAAATATACATGGATATGCAAGCTGTGTCCCGGATATTTTCCTCGTTACAAATTCCATGTTTGAATCGGAATAAATTTTTTCTGTCCAAATATGTCGAGGCATTTAATGTTTTCATGTAATTAATGGTTAAGAATTTTTTTTTTATTCAATCACGGATGATTATGATTTAAATATTTTGTTTTGTATAGATAAGATGATAATAGAACAAAGTATAAAAGTTTCTTATTCCTTATTAGTTCCCTATTTCTGCTCTTTTATTTGTTGGTTAATATTATTATCTTCGACACAATTTTTCTGTCTTATTATTGGTATCATATATTAGTCTTCAAGTTTGTTAAACTTTTTTTTTTAAATTAGTAATAATAAGCACTATAGTAACATCTTCAACGAGCTAAGTCACCGTTATCTACTGGAGAATATATGGATCCTAGCTATCTCAATGAAATTCTTTTTATCGTTTTTGCGGTATCGTTCACGTGTTTGCGGCCGTACATACGTAGTGCTTTATCACTTAGCCACGGTGTGGTGAGTAAATTCTGGACACCGCGGTCCACCGACGTAAACGGTGAGCTGAGCGGGCCGAGCCACTCATAATTCAGAGTTACACGCTCGAGGACACTTATCTGCCAGGCCGGGTTAGACACTTTATGTATACGGTGAGATAGCTCTTTTTGAAAAACTGCTACTGCACGCATAAATACGCTACGATAGGCATCGGTAATTCATCGATAGTGCAGTTCGTGTTTTTTTAAAAGAGGAATTAAGCGTTCTTGTTGCGGAAATGTAAATAATATCAAGAGATCAGTGGATATCAATTATTATTAAATAAGACATTTTCTGCCTTCTGCAGAATATAAAATTGTGTCGTGAAATAGCGGCTAATATTTTATATGTCAATATTATTTTATATAATTCTTCATACATGTCTTCTATTAAAAAAAACATTTTTCTTGCATATATTTCGCAAAGATAAGATATTAGGCAGAAAGAGCTATGTTCGTTACCTGGCGTACGAAACTCGACTGTGTTGCTGTCGACAGTGACTCGACCATCTCTCTCGACTCTCCTTAGAACAACGTCGTGCCAAACGCCATCGTCCACACGTGTTTTTGACGATCTTACTTTAATGGGGCCACTCCCGAGATCGACGTGCAGAAAAAGATGTCCACTAAGAATCTCAAAGGCAAAGAGATCTTGCTGTAATAAGTAGAAACGGATCCGTTTATATTACAATATTGTCATTTCAACATAAATGTTGATGAAATAAACAATACATAAAGTAAATCATTTTCACATACACGTAAGATTTCTATGATCCAAAAATACGGTATTTATTATTTCGTAAAATTTTTTAGTGGAAGTTGATTCAGTTGATAAATGGAACTATCAATTTGATAAACTTCATATAAAGAGAAAATGGAGCAGGAAGCTTTTATTCCCGAATATTTAGTGAATTGTAACCAAATGTGAGGAGATTTGTATTTTTCATCTCTCTAAAATAAAAAAAACTCATTGTCGCCATTTATTGAGTTTCTGTTACCCCGGATAGATGGATGAAGATATATTATGTCGGCGTATCGTTGTTGTTAATAGGATTACGAGTAAATGAAGATGTATTATAGCAACCCAAGTTTACCAACCATTGAAAAAGACTTGTCAACTTTGGTAAATAACGTTTGGGAAATAACATCAGACCGATGAATACTTTTTAAAAAATCTAATACTTTATGATTCTTTCTAATAAAAAATATATAAAATACAAAATACATAACAATTACATAAAACATTTAAAATTGCATCTACTTCTAGAAATTAATTATTATTCATCGATTCGTTTTTCTATAATAAAAAATTATTTTGATTCTATGATCAATTGAAGTCAAACTTATTCTCTGCGTATCCGGCTCAATCATTAATTTATTTTAAATAAAAAATAATAACAAAATTTTTCTTCTAAATTTTATAATACATTAAAAAGAATGTAGGCATTTGGTATTTGTAATAAGTTTCAAAATACCAAATAATCGCAAAATTCAGATGCGAAGGTCGCTGACCGCCAGAACTCATCGATCGTCGGAGTGTCACAGGAGGGTGGAATTGTGCATCGATAATTAAATTACTGTCAGTCGAGTGTGCAACCGCGACTGAAATGAGTTTTGGGACAAAAGCGGGTTGTTATTTCGAAAAACGTTTTTAGTAGCCAATAATTGTTGGACGCGTAATCGCACTTTGACAGCCGCATTCGGTTTCATTGTTCGAAGTTCTTCTATATTATTCCACGTTTTTTATTTAACAGATTACTCGTTTTTCACAATCATGTTAAGAGAAAATTTTAATATTTTATTAAATTCCATTTGATTTTCCCGTTACACATGGATTATTGTAATTGAAAGGGAGCTGAATAAGAATACGTACTCTCGTGTGCGCACCGCTGCGGCTATACATGATCAATCCATTCGGCTCGTTCGTGCGAATTTTGAAGGATATAGTTCCGGACTTGGCAGCCTTCCAGGGTGGCAGAACCTGAAACAAATGAGACAGATGGTTTCTACTACGTCGCTCCGGGGGGCCTAAGGAGAAAAGAGAAGCGGTGAGGAAGAGCGGAACGGAAGAAGCCGCGTCGTCCTCGAGGAGAATGGACGAGCTAGCCTTGTCGTGCCCAGCATCCGCAATCTCTACGTGCAATCTTACGAATCCGCCATTCATCATAAAGCTCTTGAAAGAATCAGATCACTCGCTTAGGCATGAGCGACTGTGGGTGAAATCATTGCAATCGATATAATGATGACTTGCAGTGACACAATCGTGGACGTTCGTTTACGTGCTTACTTGAAGTGTCAAGTCGATATTTTTAATTTACGATTTTCTTCAAACTACCCGTCAATTATGGATTTCAATCGACGAAAATACCCAATCGTAATATTTGGGTAATTGTAATTAATATGTAACATTTTATATGACTTAAAAGATTTTCCAACTGCCACTTTAAAACCGACAATGTGACGATAATCTTTCACTCAATTATATGTAAATAAAATTGCAAATACGTACATAACAGTTGATCTTATATGTATAAATTATTCTAAGCGATTAGCCGCTAGAAACATAATTCATTCGCATGCACGCACACTTACATACACATATTTTTACACACCTTCAGATTTCCAAACTATAGAGATCTTTTTTATTGAACATTTTTTCCAGCATTTTTTTCTATTACCCTCAATATTTCAAAGAGTTAGAGAAATATTTGCTTGTTGCACTTTTAATTCGGTAAAAGTGCAATAGCCATTCCTTTATCAACTAGTGAGTATATTCTTGTTTCGAGAAACCAAATATTTCAAACGAGAAATAACTTTTTTTTTTACACACACAGTACGTGTTACAACGACTGTTTAAAGAATCAACAATGCTCGAGCAACGTGCGTTTCCTATCTGTACGAAATAAAGAATAAAAAAATGTGTCTTTGGCAGTTCCAAGTATGAAACTCATTTCACGCGCCAACAGTTTGCGAAATAATAGAACGTTGACAAACATGCGTGGAGAAAAATCCGAGAAAATCATAGAATTGCTACCGTGAAGCGAGCGATACACACCCACACGTACACACGTTCACACGCAGAATGTTTCAACGAAATCGAGGAAACAAGAAAAAAAATATGTCGCATTCTGCACGGGCAGTATCGCGCAAAGACCGGAAATAGTCAGTCGAAATAGAGGGTTGCGTTCGTATATTGCGGAGTGTGTGTAGCCGTTTCCGCATTCGCGGAAACTCTATATTTATAACTCCATATTTAAATAAAAGCATCCCGTTGTTCTTATATTATTTTTATCCTGCTATTATTTCTTATGGGTTTTATGAATTCTTTATTACCTTAGACAGTTTTTATATTTTAATTCCTAACTGTATATTAATTCGTTAAAATTTTAATATAAATGTAACTGCCGATACATAATATTATTTCTCAGACATAATCTATTACAATATATTTTGTTTTCTCCTTGCTATCTTATCTAATGATCTCTAACATTTAAAAAATTTAATTTCTTTTAGCGAATATGAATTGAAAAACTTAATTAAATCAGATAATTCATTATTTTTTTTGTTTTACTATAAAATTTCCTTTGTTTTCTTTTATTTCCAAGTGATACCACACACATAAAATTCTCGAATTCATTTCATTGAGAATATAACATCTTTGATAACAACGATAAATTAATAATCTCGGCAAATGTAGAACGTTTCAATGAATAGAAAACAAATGAGGTGGGTGTAAATAATAAAATACACCGGCTACAAATGCTCCTCTCGTTTTCTTCTCTTATAAACCCTGCGCATCTCCTTTATTCGATTTGGCGAGCAATCGATGCAGCCGGGAGAAAAGTGTACGACGTGCCACATTATCCGCTTTGACAGTCAAAAGTGATGCAGCCATATTTAAAGTCGAGCGACGTTATACGGTCAGGTGCGCTTTTTGAATAATGCAGAGCACGCCTAACCGCTATGAATCAGCATCAAACGAAATGGGTCCTCCCGTTGTAGCTCATACTTCTTCTCTATCTTTTCAGCTCCGTAAAGATTCAGTATAAGCAACCGCAAGATGCTGCCGTAAGAATACGTCTGTTTCTCACGTGTTTTTATGTCGAACGATTTGTTGCTATATTTTATAAAAGAACAATTATATATCTTATTATTTTCGCACAATTACTAGGGCATATTTACTTTTACAAAACGCTTGAAACAATTATTCGTTTCAAGCATTGCTTAATTATATGTAGACAATATATTTATTAAAATTAAAGAAGATAATAGAAAAATTGATGATAGAAACATTTATAACAAGATATAGAAATAAAGCTTTCGGACTTAGAAATAAGAGAGGATAGATGTAATATTTTGTTGATAAAAACTTATATCAAGAAAAGATCAAAGTTTTGAAAAGGGACAACAATGAAGCAACACACAAAGAGTCTGTCTGTTTTCCTTTGCAATTAACGCGAAAACAACACCCGTATGAAGAGGCATTGCCTCTATTGTGAGGAATCATAATTAAATAAGGCATCTCGCGAGATATTCGCAATCTGAAAAAGTCGTCGGAGAAACAGGCTGGCTACTTTTCCGGCTTTCTTTTTTTTTCTCCCCTTTCCATTCTTTTTGGCTTAAATGCTATACGGTAATTAGGCCACTCGGTACAGGCCATCCACGGAACAAAGAACGGCCAGCAATATTTTTCAATTGAAACAGAAATGGACAAAGAATTTCATCCGTCGCTGTTAATCAACGTCCGATGAGATGGCCATGGCTCAACTTGATCCCTCCATGTCGCTCTTTAAATACTTGCTTTTCGTAATACGTATATTTAAATTCAGAGATAAATGGCGCGTCCGAGGTACAAAGAGTGACCCAAAAAGAGCATGACAAAATGAATATCGACGTTTTCTTAATTCATGACTCTCTTTCTGGCGCGATATTCCAGACAAACACGTGCGCTAAAAATAATAGTATTCCGTATTCTATATTTTTCAAATGAAATACACTTATGTTAGTAACATCCTGCACGTCGTATTTCAACAATGAAATCCACAGATTTGAAAAGGGGGAAAGGGGGAGGACATTGTGCGACATGGCAGGAAGAATAAATAATAAGTCTCGTTACCGAGAGTTTTCGATATGGCTTTCCATCCAGGGAAATTAGCCCCGCTGTCATGAAACTCCAATTACACTTCGTGCCTCCAATGTGTGTGCACGAAATCCGCGTATTCCCCGATCGCTCAAATTCCGTATCCGTATAGAGAAGAATCTCCGATTAGAATAAACGAAGCATATCTTTTTTGGGACGAAAGAGAGTCACGCGATAACAAGTAAACGAATAAATAGATAAAACGATTCAAACGATATTGAAATAACCATCGGTTTTCTCAAGTTCGATCTAAAAATCTGTTACCAAAATGGACATTACGTACATCAATATAGAGATTCCAGAGAGTCTGAAATACCGAAAGTCCGTGAGATTGATACTGCCCGCAGAAGCATCCACACGCAAACGGAAAAACTTTTTCCAATTTCACCTTTGGGAACGAACCTGTAACTCGCCGCGAGACTCGAGACGGTTATCTTGAACCTGGAAACTTCTTCTGCAATACGAAGAAGAAAACAGGTTCTATGCATGATTTTCCTCTGCATGTGTGGAAATCCGGCGCGAGAACAATGAAACGTTCGCGTAGTAGACACTGACACGTTTCTCTAAAGTTAATATTGGTACAGTCTGCGCCTAACATCCTTTATATTATTATATTATAATATTATATTATAATATTATAATTATTATATTATATTTTACTAAATTTCAAAGATTCTATACAGATGTTCTAGAGTCCATTGTTTTACACTGTGTGGCATATTGTATATCTTCAAATTATTTTTATATGTAAAATCATCACCCTTTGATTCAGCAACGAACCGTCAGTGCATATATGAATACAGAGCTTCATTCACTTTAATAATTCTGCATCAATATTCGATATGTCGCATAATGACTTTTACAGTAAAATCGTCTGTATAACAGTGAATATATTTCAGATGCAATACATCCGTCAACATTATACTACGAATTAAGTTCGTAATTATTGATCGCAGTCGTAGGAGTTAGAAAAATTACTAAGGTCAGACGATCGGTGGTAAAAAGATCTATGACGGCAACGAAATATAACTGCGGTAAATCTCCTTTAAGTTTCATGGCAATCTTCCTAAATTTTTTCCCTCTAAAGAATCGAAGAGATCGATCTCGGGTGACTCGTTCTCGGGTGCCATATCTTCGAGACTCTTCTTCGGGTACTTCTTACGTTCTTCCGCCGGAGCGAATATCTCTCCGAACAACAATTCCGAAGAACGCGGCGGAATACGGCACTTCTCCGGTATCTTTCTTCTCTCTCTCTCTCTCTCTTTTGTTCATTTCGAGTCTTTTTTCGTTCTCACTTTCAACAAGTTTCCGGAGGACACGCGTTATCGTCGAAAGCGGCTTTCAACGTTGATTCCCCTTAACAAACGAACTACCGAGTTGTGACCCGGAACGCAATCACTTTATGATCGATAGCATCGTTTTATTAACAGCTAAATTTGAGCGTAACAATAATATTGCGGGTAAAACGTACATTTATGCAATTTGCATAATTATATAAATTATCGATTGTTCGATTATCACCCGTTATATAAATGAATAGTAAACAGCATCGCGAATATCCGTATATATTCTGCACGAAAATGAGCACAGCGTAATTGTAGTCGTATAAATTTTTATGATAGTATTTAAATAGATATCTGTCAGATATTAAATCACAATCGAAAGGATTCCAATTATTTCTTCAGTATCAGATATCGCGTCAATAGGACGATGCTCAACATGCCAATCAATCATTTACAATATTGGATATTGCAATTTAATTATTAAAAATAGTATTCATCCACGAACGTGCACACGTTCCGTTTACGGACGCGTAGGCTCGATCATGGATCTCGTTATATCTCGAGATTCCTCGAGAATTATGCGGAAACCGGATATCTCATCCGAGGCAGCCGCGCCGAGAAATTCATCTCCAGCTAGTCCGCTGCACAAAGTGGCGCTTCGTCGAGGATATTTCATCCTGAAACTGGCTACACCCTCTATTCACCCTTCGGTCTGCCCGTTACGCCTCACCTTTTCCGCGAAACTCTCGACCGAGCAGACGATCAATTAGAAAAGTTAAATTACTTTCTGAAATAAATTATTTACTAATCCGCGGGTGACGCCCTTTCGTGCGCCCCTTTCATTTTACGGCTCACCAATTCTCACGAATCCTCGCGTCTGTCAGCGAATGTCAATTATGATTATGCGGGTTTTATGGCAAGTGTTGCCAATTAGCTTTTACTGCGGACACTTTGGCTGTTCCGAGTTCTTTCAGGAAAAAATCTCTTCTTTATGTGACATGGAAGGGAAATCGTAAAAGTTTACGTTACGAAATTGGTAAGATTATTCTAATGCAGTAAACTATATGTTGTACTTGTATTAAAAGTTTCAGTTAAAATTCTGAAGTTAATTAATGACTTACGACAACGCTGCGCTCGACTCTTGCTTGCTAGCAGCTTGTTAAAAGGATGAAAGAAAAAAGTGTCTTCAGGGTTAATAAAGGAGAAAAAACGCGTCCGAAGCAGCCCAGAAAAGTAAATAGACAACCTGTTGTGCGGGCAGGTAGGTCATGTCCATGGGAGTACCTGCCAGCCATCTGATTGCGTTACACGACCCACGAGGATTTCCAGCGAATGGAAATGTGTCAGCGTGCAGGCAATATCGGGAGCTATCGGATAACATGTCGGAACGTCTCCTTCTTGGCGAACCGATTCTGACGGATTAAGGTCGCCCGGTATACGTATACGCGTTGGTTGGCTGATTAGTTTCCCCAACTACGTCAACGTGGACCGCCTGGCGTACCCATCTAAACTAATCGTCGCGCTCGCTCGATTATATGTCGAGTTATTTCGTCCTAATCGTGTATATTGCGAAGTTAATTATGCCGGACTATAGCTAACTGTACCTCTCTCCTCGTCATATGTTAATTGCTTGAGGTTTATTGAAAATGCATCGCAATTTTTTTTAGAGAATCTCACGATAGGACAATGTAGAAGTATGATTCACATTGCAGTATTACGGTACTATCTCTTCAGATAATGCGACATATTGTACCTCCTTTTTAAATTGCAAATTAAATTATCGAATTATCCGACTGCTCGTGGACAGAGCGGCCCGAATAGTAATTAAAGGTAACTGATCAAAATGACGTACATGGAATGCAAACAATAAATGTTACACTTTGATATAACATGTACTAATTTATAACGATACTCGAGATATACGCGATTGGCGGTTCAATTATCCGCTATTTTAAACGTCACACATGACAGCCTTTGTACATATTAATTCACGTTCTGTGTTTGCTTGTCGAGCTTCGAGCAAAGCTATCCAGAGTTCAGAAGCCGCAAGCTGCTTCCTGCAAGCTACTCCGAGTCTGATGCGCGAAACGTTATAGCCCGGCTTACAACCGCAGTAACTGTGTCGTGCTCCGTAACACGGTGGCTTTGTTAAAAGTCAAGTGTTTACGCTCGGGGCTCGTATCCCGCCTCAAAAGATCGATTAAATGATCTCTCACCTGCAAGCTCCATCGACGATGAAGAGCAGGTCCACGCGAGCGATCAAGAATCCTGAAATACATCGTAGACAACTCGAGAAGAAGAAGGATGGAGGGGAAAAAAACCGGGACTTCTCCTAAAATTCAGGAGCAAGGATTTTTCTCACACTTTGTAACATTTCAATATTGGCTCGGAGCAAAAGCAGAAGTTATATACATATTTTGTTCATTTATAAGCTGATTAAGCGATCTATAAATCGCAGCAAAGTTTAAAATAGAACTATAGATATAATTTTCATATATTATATAATAAAGTAGACGATAAAATTGGACTTAGATTCAAAATCTATATGAAATAATCTAAATCGGCACATGTAATTATATAGATATAATTCAAATTTACAATTAATATAATATTATTTTCTTATGCGTGATTTTTGTAATTACAATACGCTATACATAAAAAGATTATTTTGTTAATTGTGTCGAACTTAAGTAATAGATAAAGAAGTTATTCGATTTAAGTTTAAAAAGAAGATTCACTTAAAGCCTCAAGATATTGATTAAAAAAAAACATATATAATATAATCTCATAAGTTAAAGAAGAAACCTCGAAAAGAAAAGGGAAAGAGACGAGTGCCCAGGGAGTTGCTGTTGGAATGAGAAAGGGTGAAGGAACTTTTGGCACGGAGTAATCGAAAAATATATATTCAAAGTTATTCCAAGTGTTTTCTTACCCAGAGCCCCACCGTGTTGCAGCTGCGCAAGAGTTACGATATTGGTGTCGTGGTTGGTGTGCGCGGCATATATATACGATGAGGCTTAATAGACGAGAATTTAGGGCGACTTTACTCGCGAGGGATGGGAGAAACAAAGTGGAACGTGTACACGATCGTGTTACGTATGTGTATTGCGTGTCTGCATCGTGTGAAACGACTGTGAGACGGGCGGAAACTGATTCTGGAATTGATTATTGATTATGGTATATTTCGATCGATTTGAAACATCTCTCTCTCTCTCTCTCACACACACACACACACACACACACACACACACACCCTCTCTCTCCCCTCCCCTCTCTCTTGGATTCTTTCACTCATTTTTCCTATCTTTTTTTCTTTCTGTATTTTTCGATAGACATTATTGCATCGATAATATAACGCGCTTTTCCCATTGTTGCCGAGTAATGCTGATACAGTAACTAATTAATATTGCAAATACAGTATGATATATTTGTGTGATTAGAAGCAGATTTGAAGTTTTTAACAATATCGTTAGATAATGGAGTAAATTCCGTGAATTGTGGAAAGTTTTAATTTAATTAATATTTTAACATCCATTTATATATTTTAATATTAATCTGATGTTTAATTTATATGTTAAATCTTTTGTCCGACCACGATCTTTTGCTAGACCATGTAATTTTTATTACAAAGCATTTTTATTTCAAAATTTTAAATATGACAACAATGTAAAAGAGAAAATATCTGTACTGTTTGTACTTGATAGCCAAATGTACAATTTTTATTATAACCACAACATTCATTATTATATTTCATATTAGCTTTATGAAATTTTATTATGCAACGATGAAAATGATATGTATTTTAATTATAAAGCGTATCGAATAAACGTAGTGTAGATAATTTTTTTATAATTGTACATATTTAAATCTATTTTCTGAGAGATTGCCTTGTTCACTATATATTTAGACGAAAATTAATTTAATAATTATGCAAAGATTAATTTAATTGCGAATAAATGTAATATACTATAAAATCTGTAGTAATTTATTATATTTTAATTTTATTACCTTTCTTTTCACAAAAGTATTAACGTTATACATGAAATTCGTTATATAAAAAACATTTAAAAATAATTTTATGTTAAATTCTTTTTCACATACGTATATAAAATATACGTATGTCACATACGTATATCACAAAAATAAAACTTTTTCAATAATTTTTATCGCATTTTATAAGTTCATAAAAAGATCTTAAAAGAAGGAAAATTATTTATAAAACAAATTTTATAGATAAAAGTTTTAAGATTTATGAAATTAAATTTTTAATTGAAAATATTCAATTCTCAATTCAATCTGCTTCTTAGTGTATGTTTTTTGTGAAACAAATATATTTCAGCATGACCGGTAACAGTGGGGGGCCAATCGATGTCGATCTGCTCTTTCGTCCTGAAAATACAATTAGACGTAATTTTGGCGTCAACATGCAGGCGGGTGCATTTCGTTCGTTCTCCTTTCCTCATGCAGCTTGGTGCTCGAGCTAAAGGCAATTGTCAGACGCTCATTGATCACTCATTCCGTGAGGCAGAGAGGATGATTCAATGAAATGATCCATTATTCATTACCGATTGGTTAGAATCAGAACGAGCTTTAATCTATCAAATGTTAACTATACACTCCGAGAAATAATTTAATCTTATTAATCGCGCTCACAGTCATTTCAAAGTAAATAAAAGTGAATTCGAAACGCGATCGACAATTCATTTGGAAACATTATATATATTTTTATCGTAAGAATATTGCTCTTATCAGTATCTTTATTTCTTTCTTAAAGAAAAGGAATTAACGATATTTTTTTTTCTTTCGAGGAATAACAAGAAATTTAGGTCCAGCCCCGAATCAGTTTATATTACACGCGTGCAAAAATATTAGATCGCATTGATGACAAAGATGATGGTAAGAGGAGCGCAGATTGTTGCGTGCATGTGCAATGACCAGTGGTGTACCTATAGAGCTAGCTTAAGTGTCATGTGCGTATATTATCCACGCGTGAGCTATGTACATATTGTGACTGATCTCCTAACCATTCTCAAGAAAGTGCTCATGAAAAGGATTGTCTCGATACGACTGTTAAAGAAAAAAATTGAATATTTAATAGAATACGCTGTTAATTATAATCCAAGAATAATGTTTTAAAATTATCCATACAATTATCCATAGCAGCTAGTGATTAAATATCTTATTGATAAAGTAATGCGATTCAAAATATACTTTCTCTTTTTCTCTCTGTTGTCTTAAAGATTTTTACAAATTCAGCAAAAGGTTCTATGTCGTATCAATTATCCTTTTCACAATCCGCGTGTCTTTTCGATAGGAATAAAGAGAAGAGAAAAGAGAATAGCAGAAATAGAAATAATAGTTGGATAGTAGGATAAGAGTCGTATCAATAAATAGGATAGATGCACTCGAATATTGAAACATTCGATCGTTCGAGAATATTCTACATGACTCTCTCGTATGAAATTACATGTATGCGGAATTTACAATGCCTGTATATTAAAAACTGAATTACTAATTCACAATTTATTCACGTATATGTTAAACACAGAATAAATACAGCAATTGTAATAATATATTGTAAAACTGTCCAAAAAATTTGATTAAATAATAATTCTAATATTTGTCTATCCAAACATTGTAGCCATAAAATATTATGTAATAAATTTATATACCTTTTTTCATTCAATTTCATTAACTTATTTAAGTTTTCTATTACTTTTTTATTGTCATTCATGTATTGTCATTATTACACTATAAATTCAATTCGCAATTAAAATGAATGATTCATAAAATCTGTCTCTTTCTACCTCTCATAATTAAATAGTTACAAATTTTTATTGTATATAATAAAATTGTTATTTTTTCAATTCGTGAATTGCAAACATTTTTATCACTCGTATTTATAAGTATTTTTGTAATATTTGTAATATTTTAAACCGAGCAATAGAATATGAGTTCTTTCAGAGAGAAAACACGGTTAAAGGAACCATCATTATAAGAAATAGTTAAGTCAGAAGGTATCGTGCACGTTTGATATTTTTGTTTTATCTATGAATGAACAACATGTCACAAAATAACAAGAAATTCTCGTAATCTTACTATATTGCGATATCTCATATGTCGATACATATATATTTCTGGAGAAAATCTCGGTATATTTGAACATTTTTATCTTTCGCTATTCAGCATCTATTTTGAAGATCGAAAGGAAGAAGAAAAGATCAAGAAAGAAGTAGAAGAGGAAGATAAAGAAGAAGAAGAAGAAGAAGAAGAAGAAGAAGAAGGTGCTCTGGTGACCACTCCTCTCTAAGAAGCTAAGTTCTCGCGTGAAAGTTAGCCAATTATAGGTATATACAAGTGCGTGTCCGGGCCAAACGAGAGCTCGCGAGCTGAGCTCTCAGCTTCATCTCTTTCACTTGCTGATTTTTTTTTTCAAGCTTTGGATACTGAGGCTTACCAGGTGGGACTCTGGGCTGGTGAAGGTGACCAAAGCTCCGTGGAGTCGCCTGTTTACCGATGCTCCGGCCTTCTTTAAAATGGCAGTCCAATAGCGTGCGTTGGCCCAAGTTCGACCACGTGTGGGCGCACGAGGGACAGCAACATCGAGAATCGATTTTAGAATGATCGGCGTCGCATGCGTTTGCGCGACGTATGCGTTCATTGCGTGGTGCATGGCTTTTAACCGTCAGTGCCAGTTTTGAAGAAATGCTAATAATCGCTTCATTTTACGCAATTAATCACAATGCGTATATCAGTCCGAAATGGAAACTATACATAGTATGTCCGAAATCAATCTGGATCTTCGATTAGTCTACGGCGATTATTAATATTGTAATTGTTTAAAATATTGTGTTGGTGTTTATAAAGTAACAGCCTGATGTAATACCTTATGCAAAGTGCAAGTGAAGGAAAAATAATTACATGTATTGCAAAGTGTGAACTGAAATTTGATTTTCTTCCTTTTTGTTCATATCGCAATATTAGTTTCACGACAGAGAAAATTGCAAAGTCAGACGAATGTATTTTGGTGTGAACGACGTTTTCAATATTTCGTTCTTTTCTACCAATTTGTCTCTTGCCGCGTTTCGAATGAATTTCTCGTACGCCATTCGTTTTTCGACATGAGGAAGGAAGCCGGGACACGTGACAGACAGTGACATTGACAATCGATCTCGGAAATTCATTTTCGTTTAGACTTATGAGAGATACTTGTAACGTCTCTCTCTCTCCTACCACGTGTCCTATATATAATTCGCGCGAGGGAATTAATTTTCGGGCCTATCCGTTTTGAATGACACTCGCGAGATTCTATCTCCTTGGCACTCTATTAAACCCTCACGATTCAAATGAAGAAAAGAAGGCGGCTGTTTAACATATATTCTCATTTAAACTTTTAACTTCTTACTTTACGCAGAGGCAAATGCTAAATTCTAAATAAGTCGACTGCCAAGTTGCTGCGAACGAATGAATTGCGAACGAGACAATAAAGTTTCATTCGCGAGTGGTATAAAAGTAAGTATGACTTTTAACAGTAGTTTAAGAACGTTCATTGTTGAGCACATCCCTGGCGGATAAATCCTTGGAGGTACCTCGTAGTATAACTTTCGTTCACGAGATTTTCGCAGGAAGGGTTGACACAGTAACCCTTGCGAATATAATTGCGCTCATCGAAATGCATATCATGAAATTTGAGCCAAACTTTTACTATTACTTTCAGTT
This sequence comes from Tetramorium alpestre, assembly GCA_021460005.1. Classification (NCBI taxonomy): domain Eukaryota; kingdom Metazoa; phylum Arthropoda; class Insecta; order Hymenoptera; family Formicidae; genus Tetramorium; species Tetramorium alpestre. The sequence goes on along the minus strand of JAJVSH010000026.1, from coordinate 697,583 downwards.
ACTTTTCAAACTCCATTAATAGCGGCGATACGTCGAGAGAGTTTTAAGCAATCAATGAAGCTGTCGTAAAAATTAAGATTGTGACATTTCTAATGAAATATAATTTGAGGAACACTACATTTACAAACAAATATCACAAACAGATATATAAAAGTATGCAGAAAGATGCATAATGAAATATCGGAATACCAGTTATCGTATTTCTTGCTAACTCTCCCGTTGTTTGAATTAGCGGAAAATAGAATAGTTTGTTTAAATTATATTAAGAATATTTTGTTAAAAATTTTTATTACCATCGAAAGCACGGCAAGCACTTAGCCCCTTTCTAAGCAACCTTTTGTAGGACGAGCGCGCAACGAGCCGTCTCCGGAACGAAACGAGTATAAGGCGCATCGTTAAACAAGTCGCGGGGTATAATGCGTCACTTTAAGACGAGAATTATCTTTCGGGCGGTATAACGAGAGGAGTAAGTCGCTGAAAGTCCTCGTGGCAGGGGGTTCGTGTCGGCACATCGTGCCCGAGCATTAAGGTGCTTGTCATAAATATGAGGAGACACGCGTTCGTCTTGAATATCCGTAAAACTTCCGCAGCGAGCCGCAGAGTTCGCGTACAAAATGAGAGCGTCGCGAAATTACGCGGGCGCAAGTAAATTTACCGGTAGGAAATAAATGACGAGACGCTTCATTCGTAAATAATGATGAGTTTAATGTGTGGAGCAACGCGATAAGATGATACGGCAGATAAGTACGTGAGAGCGATAGCGATCGGATCGATGTTAATATCGACCTCAAGATCCTTGATATTAAAAATCGAAACATCGACAACGGCAACAACGGAAATATTACATGAGCGTTCCGGAATCGGATCTAAGTACACGAGAAATACCTTCGGTATACCGCGATGGAGTAAAATACACCTGTGCCGGGATTTAATATCGCGGCCATCTCTCGTCGAGACGCTTTCGAGACGTCACGTAAGCTCGAGCTACTCGAGGCTTAGCGATTTCGTGACAGATTATACCGGATTATTCGACGAGCACGCACATGAATAAGAAAATATACCTGGATCCGGCGACTTAACCCAGATACCGGTCAATTTTACCGCGAAGGTCTTTAGAAAATTTCACTGCGCATCCTTCTCGTCTGCTCCCGATTTTCTGCGTCTCTCCGTAAAAAATATTAAGTTACAAATGTCTCAAGTGGCGCAGAACGTATCGATTTTCTTGACAAATTAAATACGCTTCAATATAATTTCCAGGTTTTTCATTCCGTTGCAAAGTTTCAAACTTGATTGAGGTTGAGAAATTAACATCGCGGAATGTTTAATTACGAACGGGAGCGATCGTTACTGATAAATGTAGTTTGTACACGTCAACTTGTATACGTAGATTTCAGCTCAGTTATTTTTTTCCCGGGTAATTTACATCGCACGTCTCACAGATATATTTACAGTTTAATCAGTAAATTATAATCAATACATAATAATATGCAAAATCGTTACATGCATAAAAAGACTATTGAACATTTAATGAAGAGAGTTCGATGATAATTCATCGCTCTTCATTAATAATCGAAGACAATACGAGAGCCGTGTTTTCATACAATATTATTTATTAAATGATATTAAATTATTGCCCTACATCCCAAAGTGGGACAATGGTGTAACATATCATTTACAATACATGTGAGAAATATCATTATTCATAAAACATTATTTATCATAACAAAAGGATAAAACTTTTCAATTGTTGACATTTAACTAATTTGTATATCAGAACTTTAATTGAAGAGCGTTATTCTCCAACCATTTTAATACTTTTAGAAAATGGAAATTATTTGGTATTAAAATTGTATAAAATTTGTTATCTTATTTGTTATCTTATTCATACTATCCACGTTCCAAAATAAACCTTTCAATTAGTATTTCGGATTAACGATATTAACGATAAATATATTTAACAAATTAATATCCCTTGTTTGAATGACGTTTCGCGAGGCATTCGATAGCGCCACGATATTTAGTCACCGTAGAAATTAATTATTATGCTACCTGTAAACATTACACTCACGCTTATTAATTCTTGAAACTCGGTAGCCCTCCAGAGAAGTTCACTCGGTTAATTAAAGCAGCACCGAAAACGGCTGGCGCGTTAATTAAAAGGCGGAAGGAGCGTCTTACAACCGTCCTGATTGCTGGCACTATGAAACGGAAGGGAGGGTACTAGGCTGTGAGTATTTCAAGCAAGATCAAGTCACTCCACGGCGCGAAATGGAACGTAATAAACAAATGGAGCATTGATTTAGGAGTGCTGTTAATGTCAAAATTCAAGAAGAGAAAGCAATATATTAATATGAAATCACAAGATAATATTCTTCGCACTCGAGTATATGTATCTTATATACATGTCTCTGAGTCAAAAGACATATTTAGAAAGAAATAATTCAATAATATGATACAAATTCATATCAAAGTAACTTTTTTTGGACAAAAATGACTATTTCTGAAATTACATTATTGTATAAAAATATTTCTTTTATAATATAAGTATTAAAGTAAATTATTAAATAATATAATATTTCAGCTTTCTTATAACAATCGTTTCTGTAGATTCTTAGCTCGATGAAAATAATCAGATGCCAATAATTTACGAGTGAAAAGTAAATGGAAATAAAAGATATTTTACGCGAAAAATATTTTCAGATTAATGATAAATAACAAAGTTTTATTTTCAACTTAGTATCAAGTGAACTTCGAAGATATTTAATGCTGAAAATTAAAAAGTTATGCAAAACTGTAGAGTCCAATTAAACTTTTCTTAAAGAAAAAAATCTGTCAAAGAGTGCGCTCCTAAAGCTTGGCGACCTATTTTAAGATCGCTTTTATAATAAGATTTATTTGTCAGAGTTGTTCTTCCTATTCATTGTTAAATAAAAGATTTGAAGAAAATTCGAGTATTCTTCATAATAACTCAGGAAGGAAGTGCTTTATTGGAGAATTTCCTTTTGTATAACGGACTGAAAGAAACAGAGCTTTTCACGAGTTATTGACTTATTTATCAAAATCGTCAATTTGTCGATGAGATGCGAAATCATAATTTCACAGAAAATTCGCTCGTTAAATTCGCCCGAACTGCGCGCAAAATTTACGAATGCGGCCTGGATTTACCCACCGACAGAATCGTGACTCGTAACTCTCGATCACGCGTATCACGAGGTAACCATCGATCGAGGTGAACCACCTACATTGCACAATGCGAACACGTAATTACTTAAAAAGAGCAGCGTGATCCGTGAAAGTATGGCATTATTTAGCTGACTCGAGATCCTAGATCTTTTTAATATGTCACGTTTTATGTCACTTAATAAATAATTATCACCCACAAATATTTCAATGTACATTATTAAACTGAAAACATTTATTATATTTGTTTAATTAAATTAAAAACCGTATTTCCAAGTAATTTTTATTATTTAAAATTATGACATTAAATTCTACAATATTATTTATATTGAGAAAATAGATTTTTAATATCTTTTGGAGAACGAGACGGGAATATTTAAATTAATAACTTTATTTATAGCAATCAATATAAATAATAATTAATAATTAAATTGGACCATTATAATTTTATTTATAGCATCTATGAGAAAGAGAAAAAATTATTTAATGCATAAAATACTAATCTAATTAGCACCACCATGCAATTACCGATAATATAAATTGCGATTGTAGAATAATTCGGTAAATCTTTGATGATATATATACACGGTTTAATTGCAATATGCTTCGGAAATACCAAAGTCTCAATATGTAGCAAAGATAAAATCGGCTTATCGCGCGTGCATTGTGGGGAAACTTGCGAATAAGAGAAAAGCAAATGCGCGTGAAAGCGTAGAGTGAAGGAAGAAAGAGACAGAGAGAATCCAGAGTTGTAGGCGAGACGAGCGGTACATCCGTACTATTCTTTCTCGACACTTTTCCCAGATATAACCTCGTCGCGAGCTTTCTCGTCCATTTATCCTCGCGGTGCACTCCGCACCCAGTCCCGACAATGTTTTATTTAGCAGGGACGTATATTTTCCGGCCGGCTGAGATTCGTCGTCTATCCGGGCGAAAATGTTTGGAAAGGACGAGAAAAAGCGGCCGAGAAAAAGAGAGAAAGAGAGGGAGAGAGAGAGAGAGAGAGAGAGAGAGAGAGAGAGAGAGAGAGAGAGAGAGAGAGGGAGACAGTGTGTGTGTATGTTGTGTGAGACCAACGCAGAAAGAGAAAGGAAAAAAAGGCTACTGGAGGGAATGAAACCGAAGGGCTAATCTCGTTGAATAACGACGACGTGCACCATTGTAGCGAGCGCGAGACGTTACACGGTTCGATTCTCTATACCTGATAGAAATGATATCGTAAATCGCCAAGTGTGAAACCGAGCGCGCGGAATCAGGAGCCGCAGAATCAAATCATAAACGCTTGTTCAATTTCTTTGCGGTCGCGGCGAAAGCTACGGGATCCTTGATGGCCGCGCAGATTGATCTCGATGGGATTAACGTTCGAGTGGAAACGAAGGAAACGCGAAAGGAGAAGGAATTCAGTCGACGTGAAATATATTTCATCTCGAATCAAATATAAATCTTATAGCGCAGCATACTTTATATGTTCTTGCATAAGATACGAAAATATCTGTCACTCTGTATGATTTAAATAATTAACGAATGATATGAAAAAAAGAGACTGAAGATCGAATTACACAAATCCTCAATAAAAAAGATCAATGATTTTTTAGCGTGTAACCGAGGTGTAAAATCCACATTTTGCTTCGAATCGATAACAAACGATGGGAAACGCGTCGCACTCGTCAAATCCGGAGAGTCACTCGAGACTCGTAAGCTTTTTACCCCACCGTTTATAGGCAGAGGAGCAAAATAGGAGGTTGAATCGTTCTCGAGTTAACCGGGGGATGGGAAGCCGGAGGGATTGCGCCGAGGAACAAGCGTGAATCCGAGAAAGGGGATTCGCGGTAATTCGCGCGTCTTTGCCTAATTGGATTACTGGAGATTCCAGTGTTTTGCTTATAAAGGCATACCGTGCATTCCCGGTCGGCCGAGCATTTCTGGTGTTCTTGTTATGGGGCGCTCGATTTTTGCCGCGTTAGTTTCATCGTTTTGCGGCGCGCGGAAACAATTCTTATTATTAAATTGTATTTCGCGGCGAAACAGACGAAAGCGGGAATTGTGGCAGCGGGATACAAGATTGAATTTATTTGACTATTTGACACGACCGGCATTTCCGTAAATCTTTTCGGCCAACACAAAGCAATTTCATCTATCGCGCAGTTAGCTTGGACAGTCTTTGTCGTTTACAAGACTGTAACTAATTCTATTACATCATCGGAATGCTTAAAATATTGTATAACTGTACAAGTGAGAAGAAAATGTTTGTAAAATATTTTATTTCTCGCTTCATTCTCCTCAGATCAGTTATCTTTTTCGGGCCATTTTAATCGCTGACGCAGAATATTTAAATATCTTTTTATATAAAGGAGTTAATAATTTATACGTTATAATTAAGAAACAATAACTAGAGATTAAAATAAATATATGCATATTAGTTACTACGAATTATATTTTACTATTTGTTACTTCTCTATCCTACACTCGCCAATTAACTATTTAAGAAATTTTTGAAGAATGATTCTGCTGTTGCAATTCTCTGCATTTTGCATTTATAACATGTACCGCAAGCAACTACGTAATGTTGCGGAAGTCACCGGCGAAAACGACTGCAAGCTGGCTAATAATATGTTACCCAGCTCGACGGTAATTTCACGAGTTTTCTACTTTAACTGGAATTAACTTTGCGCTAATGGCGCTTGCTCTGTTGCTGCAGTAAATAAGTGAATCGGGATGTCCAGTTTTCGACTTCCTCGACAACGAATTTTCATGATTAAGGCAACTATGCATTAAGGCAAACTTTGCAACTAAAACTATACGTTTTTTTTTTATGAAATCTTCAATCAAAGAAGAATCAGAATCATACATTTAACATATGTATATTATATTCAATGTAATAATAAATGTACAAATAATTTTTAAACAAAAATGGAGGACAATGTTGAGTTTAAAAAGAATTAACTTTGGCAAAATATAAGAAAAATTAGTAGCCATAATTGAACATTTCTTTCATGCAAACTGCCTGTTTTGTTTTAACCTAATTAAATTACTGATTAATTATAAATCTAGGTGCGTTATTAACGGCAGTAATTTTGTAGAAGCTGGGAGGGAATGGACGCGAGTGAAAAAGTGCAGCCTCGTAGTTAGCTGATGCATGTAGCCACGTGTGCAACGGGATAGCAGTATGACTATGGTACATTAGATGGCCGAACACGGGAAGTTCCGTAGAATAAATCAGAGGCGCGTTGCCGTGTAGACGAGGAAAATCGGCGTGTAACAACGGCGATGCATCCAACGCGCTCGTACTGCAAATGTGTTCGGTGCACGTAATGCAGCAGAGGGAACAAGAACTCACCGCGCGGTCGCGGTACGTACGTCGCAAAATGTAAAAAATTTTAGACCAGATTTCGCAAAACCCTTTTCACTTTTGCACTACTATTGCAATTTGTTGTTATCGAGATGTTATCGAACTTTAAATGACATGAGATATCAATCTCACGTTATAAATTGTTATGAAAGAGAATAGTATATTATAATAACAAATTTATACATGGACACACATAGACATACATTAAAAATCTATTAAAAATATATATAGAAAAAAAATTTATCGAGTCCTTGGTACGTTATTAACTGAAAGTAATACACTGAAATTACTTCGAATTTATTGGTAATTTCGATAATTTAATTAGAGATTTATAAACACACAGTATATTACTGTAACATACTAATAAATTAATAAATTATATTATTATAAAAAAAACAAATAAAATTAAAGCAAAATAAATTATTGATAAAAACAAATTGCTATCATATATTATATTAGAATATGACAAATTTTATTCTTAAATGTTTGTACTATAATATCTGTAATATCCAAAAAAGAATTATGGAAAATCAATAAAATATCTCTTCTAATTGCTAATAGCATGTACAATTTGCTTTTGACAAACGGAAATGACAGTATTAATATGATAATGTGATAATGGGGATGAGAGTAATTTCGAGTATAACGAGTTTCAATTAAAATAACCGAGCTATAAATGACGACGGGCTCTTTCACGGCTAAATTAATATGCAAATAACTTCAAATTTATAAAACTTCAAACTATTTCGATATTGGTGAGCAGTACTAGTTTTTTGTTCTCATATGTACATAAAATTATAATATAGTAATATGATATAGTAATTATTAAAGCAAACTAGAATAAAATACAGATTGTCTTTTAAAATATTATTAAAAAATCTATTCTTTACAGTTTGCTTTTAGTTTGCAGTTTCTATTACGCGTAGAGAGTCTTGAACAGGTTGAATGTTAATATATTTTGTCTTTTAAAATCTACAAGTGTTAAAGTTTTAAGAAAAATAAATATTTATTATTCATGCAAATTTTTGTTTTCAAAAAACTTAAAATAAATTTAATGATGCAACAAAAATAAAACAAAAGAATATGAATCGTTAATCGTTAAATATCGATCAGATGGATACATACTTGAATTAAAACAGTTGATACGTGAGAAGTGTCTTGTTCGCGTAATATTTTCTAATAAATTTCTTGGAAAATATAGTATAAATATGGATAAAGTTCTAACTATGAATATATTCCAGGAATCAGAGTCATTTGCTTTAACTTTAGAGGACACCCGAGCAAAGCTGTGGCAGTTCTCGATAATTAAAACGCAACCACTGTAACGTCCGCATTGACGTTTACTCGGACTACTGCGCCATCCGGCAAACGAGCACTTCGATCCGGGAATTTCTCGCAGACGTCTCATCTACTAATTACTACCTTAAAACAGTCCAAACAGATCTGTGTGATCGCTGTGATGTTTCAGTACTAACTTTCAAATGTCGCAAATGGTCGCAAACGAGGATAATGCATAAAATGTCATTCGACAATTCTTAAAATCTTATGAAAGGACTGCGACAAACGAAAGGTATGCGAGATAAAAGATTTATTGGGCAAAAGAATCGTGAATTTACGAAATGAAAAATTAATGAAGCGATTTATTAATTCTCCGATTTATACGTCTAAAAAACAATATTTTAAATAATTTCAAGATATAAAATAATATTAAAGTAAAATATTGTACATGGCTAATGGTATTTTAAATGTTTCAAATATTTTCGAGATTTTCGAGCACTTAATTTATTTGAAACAGAAAAAAAACGAGCAAAATTTTCATCGCGAAACATTCTTCTTCGAAAATATTTGACCTTATTGCCGATATGTGTGCTCTCGGAATAATGTAGAGCGCTTTAATCTCGGTGTAGAGCGTTGCAAATGCTATATCCATCACGTAGTATTACGTATATGTAATAGTACGTGTATATATATGAAAATTTCCGCCGTTGGTCCTTGATTCGAGAGTAACTCGAGATGTAACATCGATATCTGAACGCGGCAGGCATCGAAGCCTCTGATCTAATTATGAATGCGCCAACAATATCAGCATTCGTATTTATACGTTCCCTTACTATTGCCAAACGGCCGGTATAGTTTGCTGCAAATGCAGCATTACGATTATAAGTACGGGACACACCGAGGATAATTGCACTTGTATGCCGATATCGATATTAATTATAACTGAACCATGAACGCGAGTATTGCTCGCATTGAATGACCATCTGCACGAGTTTAATGCGTACTATCTACCGATCGAAAATAATATCGGTTGCATTATCGTATGAACAAAGATCTTTGCATTAGAATTATAATGTGTAATTTCCATGATAAATGATAAAAAGTATTGTAAAATTTATCAGCTCTTTATGATATATTTTTATTCATATATATTAGTTATATTTTAAGACACACACCAATTCTATATTATTAGGATAAATCTTCTTTATTCTTAATTACTAAAACAAAGTTAATTACTAAATTAACTTTATTGTTTTTTTTAATCTAATTAAGTATTATCCGATATTGATTCAGCTATTTTAATTTCCGTCCGATTGTATTATATTTGCAATTATTGAATATTAAATGATTTAATTATATTCTTATGCTCGGAAGCAGTGATTCATTAACTCTAAGAAGCGGAGAAGTATATTTTACATTAAAGTGGCTTTATGGCTTATGCATATCGTACATAATACGTACATAATATATTTAAGTAGCCGGTAAGGCTAATATTCTTGTTAAATTAAAAATCTCGATGACCTAAAACAGTTGCAGAGGATCACGTGCGCTGGCTTCATTATCGTGTGCACATTGTGCATGATGAAAAGCTGCGCGATAGAATACGGTTTGAAACTTGTATACAATGTCCGAAAACTACAATCGAATTTTCATTACGGATTCAGTAATCTATTTAAAATTGATTTTTTCTAAAGAAAACGATAAATCACCTGTAATTTTGGAATAATTAACTCAATTTTTTAATTAACTCAAAAATAAACGACTTTTTAAAGAAACTTTATTAAAGAAAAACCGATTAATTGTTTTTCCAGAGCCGGTTATATTTATATGGATTATCAATTTGTGAACGACATTGCTTTGCGGTAGAAGCATGAAACAACAGACGTCAAGATTTTGAGATAATCCGCAGCACCTGAACTTACAAAGGGAAAACGCATCCTGGAATGGATACACTAATGCACCGGCAGCGTAAACCGCGGCGATGGAGAGCGAGCAATGCAAGAACGGTCAAGCTCATAAACAAGTTTCTGCACGAGGGCGGCGAAATGCGCTTTTAGAGGGCACGTACATTCACCCTCATCCTCGCGCCCTTTGACACCGTGATGGCCGGTGTAACAAGGATTTGCAATGGTAACGACGGTGTCTCGTGGCCTGTAAAAGCGCATAAGAGGACGCGCTGCGCGGAGAACATTTGCGTTAGTATTCTAGTATTCTAGAAGGACACGGTCTCGTGTCTTCGGATACAACGAAAGAAAAAACTTACAAGAATTTTTGTAATCGGCATAGAGGAAAATCGGCATGTGACATTGAATTTTCTTCGTGTCGGTAACATTCCAAGAATTTAATCGTCTTACATATATTTAGAAAGAATTGAAAATTTTATATAGGTAATCTGCGTCTATTTATAGTCGGCGAGGGATGTGCTCGAAAATTATCGACAGTGCGTTATTGAAATATCTGTGCTGTATTGCAGTAGTGCACAGGTAGAAAAGAACGAAATGTCGAAGTTATTAGATGCAAGAGATCGTTTCAAGTACGAAACCTACGTAGCGTACTCTCTAAATATTATTTATGTTCTTGAATAATGTGATTTAACGTGTACTTTCTCAGATAAGTATGTGTTGGATTATGTATTTGCTAAATCGATCGGTTAATATTTCTTCTACTGTGCTTTTTCTTTCTAAAAACTTACGTGGCAAACCGCGCATCGACTACACGCGCCACGTGCAAGAATTCAAATGCGCCCCCCAATGTAAAAAAAGAGTCACAAGGACCTCTAGTAATTTAGAACGAGGACATTCACGAAGTTTCCTTGACCTCGCTGCTTTCGGAGATATTCGCAAAAACTTGAAAGCGAGCTGCGCCGTTGCTTCGAACGGCTATTTGCAGCTTGCTTGACTCGCGCAAAAAACTTCCTCGAGTGCATTCCCGATTTAATCGGATATTTCCAGCGTCACGATTCTACTCGATAATGGAATCGGATCGTACTTCTCCTTTGCATTATTTAAGAGACACGTGCATCAAAGTGCCGCGTTGCCGCGGAGCAACTCTTGAGTAAAAACAATTATACCAAAACGGTGCGGTATGTTTGATTCACAAATATGTAATAAAAACTCTGTTACATATTTGATTCTCTGTTCTAAATATCCTGTAATTTCTCAAGTTTAACGTAGATCATATATGTATAAAATATGTGGATTCGTCTTAAAAGGAGAAGCATTAAAAGCTGCATCTATTTAAAGAAAATTTTGGAATCATACGTCAGACTTGTAATAATAATATCTCTAAAAGAGATTTGTGACATTTTTAAATAAAATCATTTTTCATATATCTTTAAAACTTATGTATTTGGAGAAAAAAGTTCTCAAGAAAGATTCTTTTAGAGAACAGTCTTGCTTTTCCTATTCTCATAAGTAATTAACACTGCAACATGAGAGTGCATGTACAAATATTTTTTAGGACATCACATATCACTGCAAATAATTAGAGTATACTCACGAGATGCGAATCCCTGGTGGTGAACGTGATCGGATCTGTGGTTCTAGGTTCGCGACAGTGAAAATCCATCTTTCCCCAAGCCGCAGCACCCGCCGCTCCGCTTTTGGCCGCCTCGATCAGTTCCATTCTGATTCTTTCCGCAGCAAACTCCACCTACGAACATAAGATCAAAAGAAATAGTTTTGATTATTATTTTTTTTTTCAATAATCCTAAAACGTAAATTGAATTTCTATATTTATTACGCTTTTAGTATACTTTACGTAGTATGTTTTTTTTATTTAAATCTTTATATTAATTATTGAACTGTGCCCAATATTCCAAAATTTAATTGAGAATTATATTCTAAATTTTAGTATGCGCTTGGAAAAGAGAGATTACTGTCAAATTTTGATTTTCTACAAATATCTCTTTATTTGGATTGATAATACTAACAGTCGGAGTTCTCGTAACACACAGTTGTATGCATATCATGCTCGTTTTCCCAGACTACTCTCGGAAGAAAAACTCGGAAAATAAACAAAGAAATAACAGATTATCTTACACGAGATAACTTGCTTCTGATCATAAAGATTACTGTCCATCAAAAAATATACAAGTGCGCTTGATGTACGTCGAAAAAACTATTTTAATTTCTATATAAAATCAAAAAAGCTTGGATGTTTATATTTGCACAAGCTGATCGAATATTATATTTGCAGGCTGATCGAAGAATTTAAGGGAGCATATGGTCGTAAAAAATATTCAATCAAAAGCTCTGCAAGTACGAATAGTGACAGATGCAAAGAAACTAATCCATTTTGATGTATAACGCAAGAGAAAAATTTATACGATTTTTCGCCTCTAACGTCATAATGCAATATGATTGCAACGGAGAGCTAAGAGCCTTAGGTAGAAGTCGAAACTTTACCGCGATGGAATCCCGAACAATTTACATATCGCGAGCGTGCGCACGCTCGTAAATAAAACTCGTAGAAATAATTCACCAAGCGATTCGCATCGCATTGCCTAAGCTGCAAACAGTCAGCAAATTACAGTCGCCATTAACCTTTTGCCAAGTAGTGCGTTTTATATTGTGACAAGTTTTATCGCTTCATTCGCGTTTCTTTGTCGCCACCCATGGCGCGTTAGTTTGACTTCACTTCACGGCGGAACTCCCCAAGTAAGTTGCTGGCATGAATATTTCATTGCGTGGCGATGACCACGTCGACACCCTGTTGGGCGGACATTTTTATTGGTCTCTACAAAAAGTTCATGCGTCGTTCTATCGATAGAAATAATTTCAAAATTTCTGAGTGCTTAAAGTGTGAAAGTTCTTAGTTGAAAATATTCTTATGTACTTAACTAGTACTTAACTAGTTTAATGGGCATTTATTTAAAGGCTCTTAATTAGGAATCACTCCAACTTTTACTGTTGCCGACCGAAAAGTTTCGATAACTTTAACCAAACTTAAAGTCTTTAACGAAATCGATTATAATAAAAATCTTTTTATTTAGTTCAGAATTCAAATAATACTGATATATATATCTTAGCAAAAGATAGAATTAAGAAAATAGCATCCAAATTTTTTTTATGTAAAGAGATTCATTTGCAATGCTTTAAAAAGTCTGCAGATTATGAAAACTACATATGCAATTACATTCTTTATAGAATTATAGTAAATTCTTACAAATAAATATTTTAGAAGAGCACTGTATAATCAAAGCTTAAGAAATTGACAAACATTTTCCTGAGCTTTGTTTCATTCGTACAAAGTTAACAAGAATCTCGTTATTTTGTAAGTGCATCACGTTACGTTCCTTTATACTATGTATATAAGAGCCACTCTTTTAATCAAATTTATTACAACGCAGAATGTTTAAGCAGCATGTATGCTCTCGAAAGAACTCGGTAAGTCCATGATTACATTCTCTTTACTGGCACTATGTATGTCGTCAAATGTTTAATAATATACTATTGCGATTCGCCATCGGCAGTGTAATTTTGGTATCAAAGTAATTGTACATTTGATGCTCGACTAAAAAGAGCACAAAAAGGGCAATTTAATAATCACAGTTTGATTCGTTCAGCTATTATTGTTTCTCACACGGAAAAATAATCGTTTGTGATAAAAGCAAATAAAGGCACACAATGAATCAGTCATCTATTAAGCTATACTCTCTGTATGTTAACAAAAAAAGAAATAATTCAAATTTAAAAATTATTTAATACAAAATGTAGTAAAATAAACAAATTAAATTTTAATTATAAATTTATTGCAAGACTCATAGTTAATTCTTTCCAACAAAAATATCAAAGACTATCACTTAATGGAATTTTCCATTTAATATTGCTTAGCTTTATAATTAAAATTAAAATCTCTTAAATAAAGTGCATTAGAATTGAACTGAATATAATTTATTTATTCCTTTAAAATTTATTCTCAGTAAAATACGTTATTTTTAATTACTAATTATTTATCTCTCTCTCTGCTTTCTAGTTATTCATTTTTTTGTTAAAATAAACATAAGAATAAAAATTTTAGCTTATTTAGTTTATCATTTGTCGTTATTTAAACTCTTCAATTTCTCTTTAAAGTCAACATTTAGAAATAGTTTCACCGAGTTTTACTGCATTTTACGTTATTTTCTTGCAAAATATTGCAACTGTAATCTACTTGTAGTTTGTGCAGAAATCTAGCATTAAAATGGTTAATGGCTTCTATTACGCTTTATGCAATTTTGATTCCCGTTAAGCTTATTTGCGATGTAAGGATGGAAAAGTTGGAAGGGTATAAATAAATCATGCTGCCAATCCAACCTTTCTCAAACATCCGACGAAGTTGTTGATCCCTTTGGCGCCCTGCAAGGACCTCGCATCAGCGCCTCCACCAACGAGAAGTCGATCGCTCGCCAAATGTGTGAACGATCCCGCGGTATGACCATGCTCAGCGTAAATCCCATCGACAATAGCAGAGAGCTATAACAGAAAGAACAGTATGATAAAAATTCCATCTCACGACGAATTATGGAATTAAATTTAATCCTATCATTTTAGTTTATTTTCTGCTTACAATTAAGCCGGCTCGAATTAAGAAATAAATATTAATATTTATAATTTTAATCTTTAAATTTGTATATAGCTTTGATGAGTTGTATAAATATTTCATGATTTTTGTAATCTTAAGTTTCATGATCTTTTCAATTTTGTATCTATTTAAAGTCCATATTCCTTAAATGAAGGCTTATTTATTCCGTCCGTAATTTTTCCGGACCGGTAAATTACAGCGTCGCTATATCTTGCTCCTCGAAGGAGTAACCAGCATTAATGTCGGTAACGCGCTTCCACATCTCTGAAAAAGAGCGGCTAAAGTTTCCGGAACGATCATGCGGGTATGCCGTAAAGTTTAGCATTTAGACAAGCGCCGTTCTTGAGGATCGGTTCGTTACGACTTTAGCAGTGGTGTCGATAGACGTTATCTCTCGGTTATATGCTTCCTTTTTCATCTACTATACGCTTCAACCGACAGAAAGGGAAAACGGGTAGAACGAGCAGGGTTAAAGCGTTAGGATATTACGTCCTCTCGCCGTACCTCTCTCAGAGGTACCTAACTGAGAGGAAGATACTATCCTCTTACTACTCTTCATCTTCCCTTACCACCAGGGCCGCCGCGGTGCAGCCGCGAGAATTTTGGTAGCAAGAAATAATAAATCTTAGGGCTCTTTCTGTTTAGGCAATTGCACAAAATAAAATTCAAACATCTTACATTTTGCATTAAACATACTTAAAAACATAGATGTAATATGGAAATTAGAAATCTTTAGTTTAAGTACAGAAATGTAAAATGTTAGTTAATTACAGAGCGTGTAACGTAGATTTTTGTTTAATGGAATGAAAATTTACATGTTTTCACACTTCATACGAAATTTAAATAATCAGTAAGTATATTCATTTAACTTTAGTGTTTTCATTTAATAATAACTTAATAAGAACTGAAAGTCTTAATTTAATGTAAAATTTAAGATTTTTAAATGCGCGACTGTATGAATAAACGTAAAATGTTGTATTCGTTTATACGACCAGTACATTGTAAATGAATTACTACATAATAAATGAATTGAATAAGGTTATTATATAAAATTGTTTTTTTGGGAATTTTTTTTCTGTAACAATAAAGTATATTATTGCTTAAGTGCGAATTGTCTCAAATCTGTGTTTTTAAAAAACAAAGATACAGCAGTGAAACAGAATATAAAATAAAACTGTAATAAAGATAAATCTTGGACTTAAAAAAATAAGGCTGTGAAAAATAATTCCTCTAATTAATTTAGATTCGAAAATATCACTGAAGCATTAAAGTCGTATAGGGCCGGCCCTGCTTGGCGCTTCCGCCTTTCCTCATCGTAATTAGGTAGCTCTCTTGTCGAGGGCGCTTCCTTGGACCGCAGTCGAGCAATCTCCTTCATAATCCTCGAGGCCTTATCTCCGATGCTTCTCAGTGAACAAATAGATCTCGAGCTCATCGCGATGAAATTAAGGAACTGTCTAAGTAACGGTGTCCCGCATCGTAAAGCATACTTTGCATAAGGAATATAAAGATACGTTAATATGTTTTTGCTATTACAATATATTTATGACAAAATTTAGTGTAGCATTCGATTAAAACGATATGATACAATTAATAATAGAAATGTGTAACTTTAAATGAGAAACTTCACGCGCGAAATATTTTCCTATGAAAATGATATTCGTAACAATAAATAATAAATTAATACATACATAATTAATAAAATAATTATTTACATAACCAATAAAGGGCAAAGCACTATTAGTCAAATCAACTCAATCACTTCCTATAATAAATTATTAAATGTTCATTTATGTTATGTGTCTCTGATTATTCTTCATCTATTATTATCTATCGATTATCGATTTTTTTTGTAGAATTACTCAACAGAGATATATAGATGAAAATAAAATTGTTTTATCTTAAAAATGTATTTATCTTAAATATTTAGCTTTATGAATTTTAGTTTTACATCTCTCGCGGGGCTTATTACGTCGGTGGATTAGCTCACTTTGGTGAATCGCTAATTCAGGTGGAAATTTAATTAAGCCGAAGTAAATCAAAATTCGCAGTTTTGATTTGAATCGGGCAACCGCAATATCTCGCTCTATCATGGAAGGAATTAATTTTCCGACTTAATTAATTTTCCATCTTCATTAGCCGCTTCTGGACTCGCTGACTCGTGCTAATGACCGTCTTAAACATTTATAACAGTGTCCCAATGTGAACTGAACTGGCAATTCATTGTATGGGCAATTATTTTCTTTCTCCGAAATTGAGCTATCACGATAATTTATGATCCGCCGCTTTTAAAATATAATAATGTGCATTTTGTTATTGTCATTTTTTTGCTATGAGTTCGGTGATTAATATTTTATAAGTGCCTGTGTTTTCTTCATTAATTTCGCATTATATATAATAGTCGCGTTGTAGATAATTTCACGACAAAAGACGAGATAATACATAAAATAATAGCACGAACTTTTATATATTTTCAATAAAATTTTGCACGTAAAAAAATTACATACCTATTGTAAATACTTTATACGCAATTTAACTAAAATTAAGTCCTTTTAATATAGATGTTACTTTTTAAAGCCTAAATGAACGATGGCGCGGAAAGAAGCATGCAAACTCGGTTTAAGGGAAGCGGGCCCTCTAATAGCACCTTTTTCGCCGCAGCGTGATAATCGTGAGCCACTGAGCGTCAGCAGACATTTCTCGGTTGCGTGCACAATGTATTTGGGGCAACACAATAAGCGTAGCCGGGAAAGTGGGCCGCAAACCCACCGGAGGAGACGTACGCGCGAGAGGGTCCCTCTTGCAGCGGGTACGCTGATCCTCATTTGACGAATATGGAGCGAACGGAGTGACAAGAGGATGGAGTAGACTATTTATTACAACCAGACGTGAGCTCTACTTAGCCGTTCACGGATGACGGACATTGTGCATTTGTACGCGTCCGTGGAGACGCAAAAGTGCGTCGCGTTTTGTCGCTAACGATTTTTAGATTTTGCTCCGCGAATGTCTATCACAAATCGCATCGTAAGTAAAATAATATGTAAAAAAATTACTGTTGAATTTTGCACTTTTAATATAGAATAAAAAAAACTTGTAGATTTAGAAATCATATATCTCCTGAAATGAAAATCTGGAAATTTTTAGACTTAATAGTGTTTTAAAGAGTTAAAAACATTTTTAAAATTTAACTAAATTTGACAAGTAAAACGAAAATAAAACTGTTGAAATTTTTATAGAATCAGAATATAAGATTAATGTTCAGATAATATCTTTCTAATTAGATTTTGTTAAAATAAATATTTGATGCTAAAAGTATGTTATAAATGTTAATAACCTGCAATATTTTTAACAATACCGACATTTGTTATCTATTTTAAAACCTGTTTCTATTGCGTAACAAAAATAGCAGTGTTGTTCCATGTTGAAAATAGAAGTTGCAAAATGATCCCGTTTCACTATTGGTTTTGTTCACTCCGCCGATCGTTTTTCTACATTACGTCGTACTACGGAAATAAATGATTTCTACGTTTTTAACGAGATCGTAAATTATACCCGACACCCTGAAAGGCCGCCTGCGGAATGAGTGAAAAACAAGGAAAAAGATTCGTGGAAAACCGGGGAAAACCGGAGAAACGTCATCATCGAATTTACTGGAGCATCGCGAGAGTCTTAAGAGCGGTTCAGACTCAAACATTGAGGTGAAAAGACGGGAAATGTGAAAACTTCTACTCGCATACTCACTAGAGAAGAAAAAGGCAGTATCAAGGCGAGATCTCCTTGCTCTTTGCATCATGAATGATTTATTCCTGCTTTTTAGAGCGATAGCGCCGTGTCAATTTGATATAAAATTTAATTTCAAGAAAGAAAGAAGATTTTATAATATAAACTAATTTCTATTTATATTTGTGAACGTCAAAACTATTTATGACGGCCATTAAATTGTAAGATTGAAGAAAATATTTTTGAAAATTGAAAATGCTATTTTATATTACCTACGTTGTAATTTCTATAATTTTAACGAGATCATTAATTTCTATCGCAATGATACTTCATTGAAAAAAAAGTATGAGGTGAAAATACTCGTATTTAGCTAATGGGAAATTGTCAGCGATAAGTAAAAGAAGTAATTTACGTTTACGTGACAAGAAATTCGTGATAACGTCAGTATTTTCAGCTCGCGGGCTGCACGTAAATTATGCAATCGATCGGTTTCGCGCCCATTTGCATTTCAGAATCTTTTTCCGACTCCTCGCTTGAAAGCAGTCAAGTGCAGGCAAGATGCATCAGCTGCAACTTTTTCCGCCGTCTCTTCGAAATCGTCGGTATATTTCTTTGAGACAGACAGGCGATGGAAAATTCATCGTTTATTGAAATATTATTCCGCTCACAATATATGAAGTAATTTATTTCTTATATGAACAATTGAAATGGCGGTAATAATACAAACGTAATATAAAGTGTGGAAAATTGTTTTTAGTCATTTACGGTATAAATTTTAATTACGGTATAAAATATATATATTTTTAAATCAAATTGATTTATTAAAGTTATAAGAAATCTTTTATGTATACCTCTCTCTTTCTCTTTCTAATTATATTAAATTTAAACATTAAACTTAAACAAGAGTTAAAAATTTAAGTAATGTTTTGTTACGATATTTTTAATATAAATTATAAAATGTTTCTATTATTTTCAAATTAAAAATTCCTTTATGAAGAAAATTTTTCGTTTTCTTTTAAAAATTTGATTGATTTAATTTAAAGATAAAAAGTATAGCGTTTAAATTATAATTAATAACTGTGTGATATGTTTTGTAGTTTTGTAGTTAAAATGTACCATTTATTAATCACTCGTCAGTCAGATCAAAATGCAAGAATTTCCTGTCACGGCATAACATCATTTATAAACTAAAAGCCCTCCACGTATTTTATAGTTTAGTGGCATTGAGCTAGGATAAATAATACGGGAACATTTGTCAACTTATTTCTGTATGCCACTCCCGTGGAAATACTTTCAATAAAAAATTCACACGGGATTCCTTCCGCCCGGAAGCACAGTGGGCGAGACAACGACGCTCACGTAGGCGGGAGGACGAGACTCGAATGGAGATCTCGAGATCACCCGCGTGTCCTGGTAGGACATGAGTGGAGCAATAAGAGGACGTGGCCGGAGCACCTAAACGGATGGATGACTGAGCTCTTGTTAAAAATGCCTCGACATTTCTCTGAGATGCAGGCAACTTCGCGCCCTCCGTTGCGAAGTTGCCGTTCCAGACATTTGGCAAGAATAAAGATAAAAGCGGTTTAATCGAGCCTAACAATCAATTTAAAATAAAAAAATTCTGTTAAAATATTCTTCTTTAAACAAATTTCTCACGAATTTTTTTTAAAATAATTTTGTGTTTTTCCACAAATATGATACCAATATGTATGTTATTACAGGTAAAACGTAGAAATTATGAGCAGCCATTGAATCGAATTAAAATAAAATAAATCTGCCATGTAATGTTGAAATGTAAAAGTAATATCAATTAATAAGTGTAAAACAAAGCTTGATAAAAAAAGTACACAGAGAAGAATCGTGATTAACCAACTAAATAATGTAAATTCAACTCGTATGATCGTAATATTCTTTCGCGCGTTGTTTTTTTGTAATAGTATTTGCATCAGAGCGATCGATCGGTCATATCAAAGCTATATACTCTACAATACGTGATACAATAAAAATCATACACTCACCCTGCAAAAGCTGGTTATTGAAGAGATCTGAAACAGAAAGCATAAATGTGCAATCAGTACAGAATACAGTGTATATTTTACGCGTTTCCGAACGATACCGGCAATTGAAATCCAAAAGTTGCCCGACATGCGGAAGCTTTCGAAGCTGATCGCCGCGAGAGCTCGCGAGCTACCTATTCGACGCCGAGCGAAACTTTTTCTCTGGATTATCATAAGAACTTTTTTGATGCGAGAATGGCTATGCCGCGCGTCGCTCGAGAAAAACGCAAACGTATTTTACGTATTTGTAGAAACTTCACCGATTTTCATTTCCTCGCGAGGAAGACTCGCAGTTTGATGCACGAAAGCTTCGCCTGACGGTACGAGGTAACTTTGGAATCTAAATTTTTTGCGCAAGTTTATTAGGATCCTTAATCATCTTATCTATCTTTCAGATGATAATAATGCAATATCAGTTTGTGTCGCTATCTAATATCCGAAAATATCCCTTACTTTCCTTATTTCCAAAAGAAATAGCTTTCATGGAAGATGAATAGCTCGAAAATTATTCCTCTCGTTTTCATTTTACCTTATTTCCGCTCATTGCGTCCGTCCAGCGGGTTTACGAGATGAAAATTTTCAATCGCTTTTAGATGAGCGATTAAAGAACTCCAAGATTTCATCCGTAAAATTTCTCGTTATTGATATGCTTCGAACGTGCGTGTGACACAAAGACATTTGCTTTCTAAACGCGGGCGGTTTGCAAGCCTGCGGCTGTGTGCGGGCCTTATTAAGGAATCCCTTTGATCACGCGGCGATTAAACGACTGACAGAAGGGCAACAGCTGGAAAGAGAAAGCCGGTGACAAAGTTCTTGCCTTTGCGCACTGCGAAATGATCGCGAAAAACAGACGTGTAGGTATCTCTTCTTGTGGCGATTATATATATATATATATATATATATATATATATATATATATATATATATATGTATTACGTGTGCACACGAAATTCTAAATGAAGCACGAATCAAACGATCGTTGTCGACTCTCTCTGTCATTTTACAGTTGTGCAGTCAAACCAATATAAGTGGTTAGAAACTGATATATCGTTTTTATTACATGTGATTGATTATTTTATTTTTGTTGTCCATTTCTCGATATATATATTTTATATTTAATAAATTTATTTATATAAATTTAGCGCAAGTATGTAGCCTACTCATTATTGTACTTAGTTAATACAACGTTAATGTCAGATTGCAATATTTGTGCAAAAGTTAAATAATAGATTATGGAAACACGTTATCGAAACAGTTGACGAGTATAATATATCATATAATACCACTTGAGAATATACATACATCACAATTTTCATTTTAGAAGCAATTTCACGCAATCATTGTAATAATATATCAAATATAATACATTACAGTCAATTTGAGGATTATTGGCAAAGCAAACAGCTTCTGAAGGCTTGTAGTCATCCCTATGTACGAATGGCTTCTGATTCGGCATTATGTTAATACCTCAGCAAGCTAGATCGATTTGCTTATTGTTTACCTTTGATCAGTTATCTGCTTAATTGGCTTTCGATTTAGATCGCCCTTGGGCTCAAGCCAGTAATATTCGATGAGATTTCCTATGCTGAGTACACTGCCGAGAGTAAAAATAGGGAACAAAGGGATTACGACGAGCTCGATAAGCTTTGTCCCGTGAAGCTTAACGCTCTGTATCTACACGAGTTACAAAGTTGGGCAAATTTACGAATAACGAGAAGTCAATATTTTATAAGGCATTTTATAATTCATGTCGGAATATGTTGGAATAAGGTATTAGATACCTCAAAGTCAACCTTACTTTTAATATACAATATTTTACTTATGTTACAATGCGTTAAAATAATACCTCTATTAAGTAACAGTATTTACGATGCTGTAACGATCTTAATATCAAATCTATGGGAGAAACAAATTTTACATAAAACTGGTATTACACGACCCGTCGAGACTCCAATGGGATTTTCGCCGAACGTCGTGAATTTAAAGACTACTACTTTACGCCAGCAGCATATCAAAGAAAAGCTCCGGCATTCCTCCGGATTCTCTTTCGAATAAGCTAATGTTTGTGCAGCTGAGTCATACGTAACGAATTAAACGTTCCCCGGAAAACTGCTCGAATGCGTTACAAGCCTCTCTCACTCGCGAGAATGATTTAATGCCGTGGATTTAGATCGCATACTCCAAACATTCCGCAAACGAAGGATCGTAGATCCTTCTATTCCGCCGTAATTCGCGATGATCTCTCTCCGGATATTTCACAAACGTTGGACTAACAAATCATATTCATTTCTCCTCCGATTTTGGACGTTATACAGCGTTTTGCTACAGATCGATCTAACATGACGTTACAATTTGTAAAGTAAAAACGAATTTTCAAACATTTGATAAAATTGTAACCACGATCCAAAAAGAATAGCGTATAATTACGTAATAATACGTTTTTAGTATGCTCATTAACGCGTACTCCGCGTGTTGTTTATAACGTAATTTCCCACAAAAATATGTTATCTTCCTCTGTGCCTCTCAAACAATTCTCGTTATGGCGCTCTTTATCCCTTTGCGTGCGCACGCACATGTTTAATCTTCTCGCACAAATTTTCCCACGTTCAACGAGCATTATTACACGAGCATTCTCTGTTTCCTCCTCCAGCAGGAATCGATTGTGTCAACAAACGTATCGTAGATGGCATACTTCGATAGTAAATTCCCGAAGTCTCCACGTCGTGAAAGCCAAGCGTGACAAGAGAAGCGAGGCGCTATCGATGCACATAAGTTCGATCCGGCAGGCGACGAATTGAAATCTTGATTTATGGTAGGATATATACGACCTCGAATCTCTTCGTTCGAGTCGCGTACTGGGTGGCTCAAGAAGAAGCAGTAGAAAAGTTCCGTATCAAAAGAAATTGTTAGTTTATTTTGTTTCTTAGCCGGAGAAAAAAAAAAATCGTCTTTAAACTAGCTGAAAACATTATAATCACAAAGATATTGAGTCTTTTCAAAGCAAGCTCTATAAATTAAAGTTAAATTAAAAACTTTAAGTAAAGACTTATATCCAGTCTTTACTTAAAGTTTTTAATTTAACTTTAATTTATAGAGCTTGCTTTGAAAAGACTCAATATCTTTGTGATTATAATGTTTTCAGCTAGTTTAAAGACGATTTTTTTTTTTAAGAAAGATGTACTTAATTCATTTATTCTACTTTCCTAATTTTTAATAGTACAATAAGTATATTACGATAAATTTCATTTTATGCATATAATAAAAATTTACGATAAAATATGAAAATCGACTCTTAAATCGCGAATATCGATTAACATAACGTTGTAGACAAACTTTACACGGCATTAAATAAAATCATCTTATTGTTGCATATTCGAAATTCCCCGTTTATTCACGAACGCGAGGTCGGTGCACTGTCGTCACGAAAAAGCGGGGATGTGGCAGCGAGAGAGATGAAAGTGCTCGTGCCTAAGGAATACCTGGTGATCTAGTGACACACGAAGGATGAGACGCGATCCGCCTCCGTCATCCCGTGCTCGCTCGCGCGTGTGAAAGCCGGAAGAATTCGTTGCGAGAAGGAACGCGGATGAACGAACGGGTTGCCCTCATAGGTATGCACCGGGCGCGGCGAATGGATACGCTCCGAGGTGATACGGTGTTAAATCTTTCTGTCAGAGATCGGTGGAATCTCTCGGGTGGAGCACGCGCGATCGTGGCAGGCTTCGCCCTTTGAGGATCTTCGAATCGACTACGCGCGCGTTTTCCCTGTTCATTCTAAGGCATCCCTCGTACTAGATGCCAGACTAGATTTTATTTTCCGTTTCTACTCTCGAAATACATTGAGGAATATAACTTTTGATGTCTGGAATACAAGTGTGGTTTTCCCGACGATAATTTATAATTGTAATGTAATACAATTACATGTTTTTATAAGATTATAATAAGTCTTGGATTGATTTCATCTACATGCGAATGAAATTGCGGTAGATAAGTAAAATGTGATAATACAGATGTGTTTATGCTTGCATTAACGATTAGTAGTAGGTAAAAATTAAAAAAAATTAAACCTTTAAATTTATTGGACAGTATCTTTTTCCGTTTTATTTTTCTTTTGCAGACCGCCAATTACTGCGATGCGTTATCTTAAATTTAATAAAACCTACGTGATTAACCGATAAAGCTTATCTCGGAACTACAACTCGGGTGATTGCATTTAAGGTCTTAATTTATGACGCTCGCGGGTGACGTAATCGATTGAAATCTCAGAAGTTCGCATGCGGAACGTCATCAGAGTATTCATGTTGGTCGATATTAACGAACGTTACCGCCAAGTGTCGTGCGTTAAGTGCACTCGTGCATGTCATCGTAACGTCAACCAGCTAGATTTCTGTTTCCTCTGCATTTCCGAGGTCGAATTCATACTTGCATTCTTGAGCGAGTATGAAAAACAGTTCGGCCACTTGCTCGATTCTATATAACGTAACTCAAATCTAGAATATATTAAAATGTACCTTTACATATAAACTGTTACCACGAATAAAAATAAACATTTATATTCGTATTAGTTGTTTCTTCTTTTGTTTAATAAATGGATGTTGGTAAAGTACGTAGCAAAAAGCTAAACTACATACATATAAATTAATTGAATATAGAATTGATTGTAGTGCGTAAATTGTTTGTTTCGCATTCTCTAACAACAAGCCCGTAAAACGTTTATCAAGTATTGGAAACTTTCAGTAGTTTATTGAACAAACGGATCTAAAATTAACTATTCTACTCTGAAATAGAGAGTTGCCTTTTTATATTGTGTTTTCAAAAATACTAAAAATATATATTAAGAATCTTTGCTATCAACGGAGATTCTTGAAAAGATTTAAATATTTAAAAATGCTGCAAATAGCTGCTCTTAATTTTTATAATTAATTTAAGCTTACTGTGAATTTTACCGATATTTAGATCGCGCGCACGCGTATATAAATAAAACTTTACTATTTTCTTAAGATGTTCGACAAATATTCGATAAATTGTCTACAGAAAATAAAAGTTGCAATTAAAGTATTCGATAAGAACTTCACGAAAACTAAGAGACAAATAAAATATTTAGTGAAATCTTTGTAGAAAGTAAAAGATACTTCGCTACTCGTCTATTACATACGTGTGACATATATCGGCAAAGCGCTTGTGGTAACCGCGCAATTAAACCATCGGCGAGATAATAGTGTCCGTGTGTGCAACATATGGCGGGTGTAAACGCTCGCGGGAGGAACGTAATAGGCAATCCGCGCTGCAAGTCGATTCTCGCAGGTCGCACCCCGAGGGCTCAAGTCTAACTGGAGAGTAGGGGTGTCTAGACACCCAATCTCTTTTCCTACTCTCTTTACCTTCCTTCCGACGGTATTAACCTTTACACGTATCGTGATAGTAACTGGTCGAAGGACAATGTACGAGAGTGAACGGGATCCCTCTTTGCTCTTTGAATGCACCCAGAAAACACGTGGCCACGCCATTTGTAAAAGAGAAGGGTTAAAGAGTGTCGCACGAGAAGTCTTGTTTGGGACAACAACTAATCTCGCTGAATGCATATTTTTTCTACTTTCTACGATTGCTCACAAATCTTAGCCTCTATTAAAAGCGCGAGATAAACTTTTCTTTACCAACGACGATCTCGATTAAATAAACCGAGATTTAAAATATTTTGAGAATTTATAAAAAATATATTACTATCTTGCTATTTGTATGATCATAAAATATCATAATTAATCCATCCTGTCTGAAATTAGCGGATTTTTGTAAAATTCATTATTTTATTTAACTTATTTTTATTAACGAGATCATCAGAATATAATGGTAATTTTCGAACTACAAGATATTGATTTCTTTCGTGGAATATCATTTCTCAATAAAATGGCACAGTTATTTTAAATTTAATAATAATGCGCTGGTGTTCACGATCTAGCTTTATTATTAATCATTATTAATTTCAGAGTAAGTATAAATAGTCATGTCAGTAGCACCGGGTCAGCACTTTCCGCGAAGCCAACGTATAATATCGAACGGAAAGCGCGTCGTGTGTGTTTTACTCGATAAACGCGAGTGCTTTTTCTTTTTATAACGAGACCGTCGCTTACCACCATAAATGTGCATCGAATGTGAAACGAAGCCAGGAAATAATCGTACACGGCCGATACACCCTGCTCTGTTCGCAATTTAGTATTTATCTTTCGCTATTGAAAATGTGCACAATTACTTGACGCTTTGAGCTGCGCCCGAGATATGTTGCAAACATGCGCTTTGTAACGCGATGGGAACAGTTGCATATATCGCAACGTGTACGTGTGCAACGCATATTGAAACGCTGCATGGCGAGATATCGCCACTCATCGCGTAAGTAGAGATAACTGGAGCGCGATAATAAATAATATGCATTTGAACGCGACATAAATGTCGTATACCTTCGTGATTGGTCCAATCATGATTAAGTATTGATTAATCTGTTGTTTCAACATTATTCAATAATTAAAGTCGGAACGATGGAATTACTGAGAAGCTTTACAGCTTCCAAATAAGTACCATAAAAGTCAAATTGTAGAGAAAAACACGAGTTATATTTTTATTAGCTCTTTGAGTTTAGCTTCGAATGCTTGATTAGAAGTATCATCCTTGATGAAGTGTCATTACAGGACATTAAAAAAATGATTTAATGAAATAATATTGAAATTATATTAAAAATATACCGTTCGCCGAGGAAAAAAACAGAAATCTTGGTATAACAATGCTGAATAAATATTTCCCTAGTCTAGCTGTAGCGCCGAGGACGATCCTTCGGCAGAACATGTTAGGGGAATCGATTCCTCGTTTACACAGCTGCGGAAGTGACTCAAACGAACAACGTGTGTTCAGGAAAATTATCCAAAGCAATAGTGGACAATGGTAGGACTATACCATTCTCGACCTAATTCTCGACATGCTGTACATCCGTAGTCCTTAAATTGTAACTGTACATAGTGCGAAGTGGCGCATTATTCTGATTCTGATGTAAGATAACGAAATAGGTTGATTAGAAATAGATAAACTTAGAAAATCTCTCATGTATTTGCCCGCGTCATTGAAGCGCATTTCTCTCGAATCGCAGATTTTTTTTTATCGATTTTAGCTAGATTCTTTGCAGAAACAAGTCATCCTTTTGACTTGTAACCGATTGAGAATAAAGGACTTTCTGGAAAGTGTGAAGCTTTCAAAATTCAAAGTTCAAAGAAAATGTATTTATAATTTATAATTGTATTTATAGCAAAAAATAATATTAAAGATTCTCTGATCAATCGTGTTTCGTGTTAACAACACGCTTTTTGCAAATGGCTAGAGAGTAATCGAGATTATTAAATTGAATAGGAAAAGGATCTAAATTTAAGCTTCCACCATATTGTTTTAATGCTTTTGGTTATGTGATGCTTTTCATTGTTCGAGATTACTCTATACACAACTAGTACAATGAAACGTATCCATAATAGTTGCTTTTATTAACATCAGTTAGTTAAATCTTTCTCTATTCCACTTTAATTTCATTCTCATTCATATTCAGACTACTTGAGTTTTTAAAATATCAAATTAATACTTGAAATTTAACACTTTTTATTGCCCGCCTCAATATTGTCCGCGTTAAAAATGAGATATGCGAGCAAATGCGAAACAATATCTTTAATTAACAATGCATTGTTGTGAAATTAATAGATTCCAGAGCAAATATTAGCTTACTTTAATTATCCGCCAATCCGCACAGTGTGTGTTACAATTCGACAAGGGATGCCAATATTTCGCGGCGATAAACTGATAAACTCGTGTCATTCCGCAGTTCACAGAACCCGCGATGGTAGCGCGCAAATAATTGCGTTATCTATTCTACTGCGCGTAATGCGCAATGAATGCCAGTGTATATCCACGACATTAACGAAATTGCTCTCACGTCCGTTCGCCGATCCATTTGAATCGCGACGGTGTGAAAATTTAACGCCTTCAATGTCCGTACTGTAATGGATTTTCCACCTTCCGCTCATTAAAATTAGACATTTAAAAACGAAAAGCGATCTGACGATTTAAGCGTATCAAAGATATGTAATGACTACTCGATAGTGTCCATCTCTCATGATATTACTTATTTCCAAGTCAAATTCCACCTCCGAATCGTCCGTATATATTTAATGATTATTTCATCGTTTATTCGTGGATACAGAGATAAAATAACAACGATCGTTACCTCTTGAACTTTCCGATGGACAACGATTTTATGCCACTGATGATCATCGAACCGCACCCTGGCCGGCTTTATGTGTAGATCCAATCTTCCTTTGGCTAGGGTCATACCGACCGCGGCACCTCCGTCTCTCAGCGATATGGTGAGATAATCATCGCCCTCTCCTGTAATTAAAAACGGGACGTAATGAAGTCGTGGAGAGTGCCGTGCGCTTAATATACATCGCACAACGAATGAACTCTTATCTCGCTTGTGAAGCGCAAATAATGCCGCTGAATTAATCGTGACAGTGGCTGATGCGAGATTGTCGAAAACAGAAAATGCTCGCAGCCGTTTCGGTTGCATATGTGTTGATACGACCGGGACATTACCGTCCCCATTGAGCGCAATCCCTTTTGACGCGTTAACGTCGCACGCATTGCCTGGAAAAAAAAAGATCGGCAGCGGCGCACGCAAATTCTGACGCAACTTTTTAATCCTCGCGGCGACATCGTACCATCGGATTCCCTCGCTCGCTCCATTTTTCATCGAGTCCGCTTGCCGGATTATAGCGCGATGCGACGCATATAAATCGATTACGACCGCTTAACCATTAGTTTCGGGGCACTTAGTATCCGGGTGACCGGTTAAAATGTCCAGCGATCGTCGTTAATAATTATCGCGCGTCCAATATATATGGACTCGCTAGGAAATTCTCCCGGATTATATTATACTTGTAACGAGTTAAAGGATTAAGACGATTCTGCTGATGGAATGACGATTTTTGCGATTAACATCACAAGGAATTTTTATGTTTTATAGTCAGTATAGAATATACACAATTTAAAATATAATACAGAATATATGCTTGTGTGTATTTGTATGTGTTAGACGCAGTGAAAAATTGTATCTTTTAAGAAAAAAATGCAAATAAAAAAGAAACAAAAATTGATTCATTATTTTCAAAATTAAATTTTTTACTTAAATAAATAAAAAATCATACAATCACGTTTGTTTGATTATTATTAACAAAAATTCCTCTTAGTATGCAGTCTTGATGCAGTCTCTCGTTTAATAAACCCCTTTATGTGAATATAGTGTTTAACTTTTTTCAAGCTGTTGCATTTGATTAAATTTACGGAATTTAAAGAGAGAAAAACGTTCGGGTTTTTGAACATTTCTTTTAATTTACTCGTGTGCGTGTAGCGAATAATAAGAAAAATGTAAGAAGCGTTAATATGTGCGCTACGTAGCGGAGATGATAATTTTCGTCATCGCGAGCAAGTTGGATGTTTAAGACACATCGGGAGAGATGCAAACGGGCGCTGATGTGCCGTTACGCTCGTGAATCTCGCAAACGCCACCGTCAGTTATTGCCGCAGTCGCTTTAAAATCGGGCCGCGACCGCATACTAATTATCCTACGGGCAGCCTGGGACTCGAGCGTATAAAAGATGCAGACAGTACTTCGAGCTTAATTGCTGCCGGCGCGACGCATTAGCATGCGCCTAAGTGCATTACGCGCGTTACGTATCGTGCTTTTATTCGCGTAGCTACCACCATCGCGCCGGTGCGATGCGTATCGCGGATCACTATCGGAAAACGAACGCGATAACAAACGCGCTGCACGCCGCGAAGATAGCACCTGCGTGGCGGTTACGCGGCGAGAAATCGGCAGCGAGCTCCTGCACACTTCCGTTATGATTATATCCCTGGTCGAAACTCCCATGGGTGACCCATTTCTCCCGATAGCATTGTGCGTACACTACTGAATATTTAATCACCGTAAAGCAAACAAAATTTTTGGTATCAAGAGTAACAGTCATTGGTCGCGAATACATTCACGAACACACGCACGGAATTGTTATTCATTGTCCGTTCGTTATTTGAATGTACTTTGCCTAATTATCCCCCGGGCGCGAATTATCCGTGCAAATCCCGTTATTTATGAAATATCTTTGTATAATCGTGCTGCGGCAGTTATTTGAAAATGGACGAAACCATTCCGATGCGAATTGAACACTGCTCGGCACGTAAGTGAACCAAATAGAAGTAGACGGCGTAAGTAGCGAAAGACGAAGATGGTCAGACACGTTCCGGCGGAACTCTCGAAGGGAATTGTTACGTTTACCGCTTCGCAGGGGGAATTCCCGCGATGCGATACCACGATTTGAAAGAATGTAAGTTGTGTGGTATGACGATTATTATACCTCCCCCCCGGAAATACGTGCAATTCAAATGCACGGCGAGCGCGCGGTCGTATTATAGCTTATCTCGGGAACAAATGAGCAACTTGGTGTGAGCGCGCGCTGCGGAGATGCAAGCGAGGGAAACGAATGCTACGTATGCATCTTGTGTGTTGTATGGGTGCGGATATGTGAATGCGGATGTGCGATCGCACGTGTGAGTGTGTGCGGTACGGCATTGCGGCTCCCGGTATATAGGTATCGAGTTGCCGCTGCAACCGGAGCGGAGGTGCAAACTCCTCCTTTTACTGCGGATGGTGCAGCCTTGCCATCTTGGTTGCGCTGATTCTACCGTTCATTACGTAAGTATACTATAAACTGGAGGTTCATGTGCAACCGAGGAGAAGCCATAATATACCCAGATGGCTATAATAAAGGTACAATAAATCAGAAATCTGACCGACTGCAAGCGAGTAGGAGACAAACTTTTATTTCGACCTCGGCCACTTTTCCCTCTGATTACCAAGCAAATTTGATTAAATTTAATTTATATGTATTTTTACAACTTTGCATTTTCAACTTCAAACTAAAGTTTTGTTAAAGTTTTGAAATTAATATCGAAGAACAACATCGTGATTTATTTTACTATCTGGAACTTGCTAAAAGAGCTCTTCAAACTCAAACATTTATCATATCAAATTATCGATCTTTTCAATATTAAAAAAGAATCGTTTATAATTAACTATAAATCTGGCGCAACGTTTAAATTTTTGCGTTTAAATTATTATTTTGAATAATATCTATTTTCACAAGTATGTTGGAGCTAAACATGAAATTGGAAATTCTATAATTGTTAATATAAAATGTGTTTGCAGGTTAATAGATAAATCAAATAATTCTATTGACTTTCAATATTCTAAAATGATAACATACGTGCTGTGCACTATTCTACTTAAAAAAACTTTAAGTGAAACATCTTTGGAGTTATTAATATAGATTAAATAAGATCTGCCGTAAAACCGTCTTACAATAAAAGCGAGTAAAAGAGGATAATAAGGAAAGGATGTCAAATAGAAAGAGAAAAGGAAAGAGAGAGACAAAATTTCTTTAATTAGCCGTACGTCCGGTATCCAAACCACTGAAATGTTCTAATTGGCTATAATGTCGCCACGAAGGAAGGGGAACAATCATAAAGATTTAATATGCGACCATTGTCCAAGATGGTCCCATTGTCTATTTGCGTTCTCTCAAAGGATATCCGGTCGTCTGTAAGGTACTCGATTAAATCTGAATTTATTGTTGATCTTCTCGAATTGTTTCCAATTAATCATACTGTAACTGATTATTTCCAGAAAATTTTCAATAATTTCATCAGCTAATTCCATACTTTTGATTATTATTTTCTCGTTTCTGATTCTATACTCACTATATTAATTATTCATCGGATATAGCTACGAACATTTTCCGTTATTAAGGATTTGTTCTTAATTGCCAATAAACGCGTTTGAAAATGAAACAATTCACAAGTGGAAATTTATTGTTAGAGAGAACTTATTATAATTGACAAAAGAAGTCGTTCGCCATGAAAACAGGAAGTACTTACCGGAATAAAATAGAAGTCCATTTGGCTGTCTCGTTTTGAACTGGAGGCTTATGGATTCCTGTGTACTGAGCACGGGTTCTCCTTTGCTCAAATCTATCGTGAGATACTCAGTCCCTCTGAAGGATGCTTCCGAGGGAGCTTTGTCTGGAACAAAAAAAAGCCACCAGCTTATAAATCGGCCAATTCACCGCAATGGTTTTCGTTATAGACTCGCTTAGAGAATTATTGGCACAAACTAAAAAGTAAAAAA
Source organism: Tetramorium alpestre (assembly GCA_021460005.1). Taxonomy (NCBI): domain Eukaryota; kingdom Metazoa; phylum Arthropoda; class Insecta; order Hymenoptera; family Formicidae; genus Tetramorium; species Tetramorium alpestre. The sequence continues at coordinate 665,170 of JAJVSH010000026.1, read as the reverse complement.
ATTTCTTCCTCGTTTATCGGAACTGTCTTTGCAATTTCCTCTTTTAAAAAGTATATGTTATCTATTGTGTCTATTAATCTGTTTTTATTTATATAATATTTGATTAATATTTTCAATTTTATTGAAAATAACGCGAAAAGATTAGTTTAAATCTAATAATCAATTATTAGATATGTATTTCAATAATAACCTGCCATACGCGAAGAGATTTATATATACCTGTTATTTAATTGTAATTTTTAAATTATTATCAACAAATAGGCAATAATATTTCTTGTATCTTTCTGAGATTGTGCTAAATGACGAGATTTCTCCGTCTTCTCTCACAAGTTTGCGAATCACAGTAATAAGCGCCAAGAATCCCAACCCATCATCTCGGAAGCGACGCGCCTCTCGAGAAAAATCGACGCGGGTGGATTTATCGTGGCAATTCGTTTCTAGCGCAGTTGAGCGAGCTGAAAGAGATACGAAGTGGTGGATATATAGTACAGGCAGCTCTTCTTTACGCGGATCCGCCGGATGATTTGCGGCGGTAATGAACATTTCAATCGGTGCATTCGACCTCGCGGTGCGATTTGGCGACGCGCCAGTGCCATTAAGCCCATCTTACGGCCTTTTTGCGCGACCGCGCTTACCTTTGTTTCGTCGCGATAACAATGAAAGATTGAAAATAACGGGGCGCGCGTTCGCGACTCTGGTCTCTCACGAGCGAAATCTCAAAATCCGATTAAACGTCCTCATTCAATCGAATAAAGAGCGTCGGGACTTTGTTTGTAGCACTGAATGATAACGAATCCGTAACAAGCCGATCTTGATACTTAACAAAGAGATTGAAAGAAGATTTAAAATGCATTTAAAGCGGAAAATATTCATTCAATTTCTAGAATATACGAAAATACTCCTCAATTTATTTAATAAATCATTATATATCATATAAAATATTAATAAATAGTTTACTTCAAAAATAATTTAGCTTATTTCTCTCTCTTATTTTACTTTTATTATATATCTTTTACAATTTTATAGAATATTTAATAATATACGTATTTAATACATATATAGCGATACTTTTTGAGGAAAATTTTATTAAAGTTCGATCATCTCGAAGAGAAAATGCAATCACTCTGTGTTTCTTTCGGGCTATCCTATAGGGATACAGCCGGATGCTTCAGCAGCCGTTGAGCTTACTTGGTCATTGTCTTCTGCGGGCGTATAACGGCAGTTTAGCGGCAAGATTTATGGTAAGGGGGAACGCGCGCGATTGATCGCGAGAGTGAGCCAGGTGCAGAATTACGCGGCACCCATTGCTGACTTCCTAATGAATGGCTAGCGATTAATACGGATTAGCGGAGGCGCGTGTATCGGCTACGCTAAGGCGCACTTAGCCACGATTTATGCGCGACTTTGTCAACGTATTCTTCGATGAGATAAAAGATGCAAAACAAGAAGGTGTTAGTTAAGGGACAAGTCGTGGAACTTTCTAATTGGTAGAGTAACACCTCTGGCACAAATGAATTAGTTCTGTGTAATACGAAACTGATAATATTCTCTTTCTTTCTCTCTCACTCTCTTTCCTACACAACTGCGATTTCATATTTAATACAACCATTCTTTGTTTGAATTAATTTTCTTAAGTAAAGATAGTTTCTAAGTATTGCTTTTATAATTATAAAACGTTAGGAAACAAGACTTTTCTTACAGGTTCATTTTGAAAACTTCCTAGAACGGTATTATCGAGAGCAGGCAATGTCCGTCGAACGCAAAGTAGCACGGGCCATGAAAGGTAATTACCATAAAACGTGGCATCTCACGCGCGCATATTACCCTGCTTAGATAATTACGCGATATCCGGCAGATTGGTGTTGCCGGAGTTGGTTTTGCTCCATTGGGGATCATTTGGCACTCCGTGGCGTCTCAACTAAATCGATCGGCCGATTTCGCAGTATTCGCTCATATAACGCAAGCACTGGATAATTAATGTCAGCCGCGCGTAATTACTCCGCGAGTTAAGCATTCACCTGATCTTTTTGAAAATTAAATTTCCAGAGATGAAACAAGAAGCAGATCCGATTTGCAGCAAAATAGAAAACAATTGTAACTGTGAATATGTGTGCGACTCTTGTTACTTCGTATCAATTGTAAAAATACATGGAAATTTTGCATACTTCTTAATATTGATTAGACGAATCTATGTAAATAATGTGATCGTAAAATTAAGTCGACAGTTTGTAAGTCTGCTTTTTCCATTTGTTAAATATTTAATCGCACTTAATAATAACGCAAAAAGAAAGAAAAAGAATATCTTCTTCAATCGATTAAAATTTGTTTTAAAGATGAAATAAGCAGAAGCAGAAAAAGAGAAGAAAAAGGAAGAAAGAGAGAGAAAATAATATATTCGTAACGTCTAATGGCTTACGTCGTTGGTAGAAATATCAATATCTGAAGAGAGACAGACGGAAATATCTATTCTTTACTCGATAACATTGGCGAAGAAAAATAACCAGAAAAATGCCGATATCAGGCAATACGTTACAAAATATCGGTGTTACATAACCACCGTAATGTTGTCAGACAACTAAAATTTTATTCAAAAACATTTCAATTTTTGTTTTCCTATTTTTAGTTTTAGTAATAATTGCTAATAATAATAATTTTCTCAATGATAAACTAATTAAATCGTAAATATTTAATGAAAGAGTTAATTATTAAGAAATAACTGTAATAATATTTGCTCTTGTTACATGTAATTCTTGTTTTATAATACTAGATTTTGTTTGCATTTTTTATTTATATTTTATCATATCACCTTATTTATAATTAAATTTTCTTATTTATAATTTAATTCTATTATTTAATACATTTATTTATATGTTACTTTTTATTCATAATTTTATTATCATTTAATAACTGTATATAATTTAGAACAACTTGAAACTCTCTCTTCATTTTCATTAAGCGTATTAAATAATATGATTTAACAATGCGTTGGGGAGCGGGGAGAGAGTAGATTACAATCTGTATCAAAATACTAAAAATAAACATTGTATTAGTTTAATCTAATATTCAACCAGCATCTAAGAGGGAAAACCGTCTATTTTTCTTGAGCAGCGGTAAAACTCATTTGTTTAGCTTGAATTTCAGGAAACTTGCTGGCCGGAGTAAAATAAACCGTATCGAAGCTTCAGCTTAAGGTACTAGTTGCGGAAGTATATGCAGGTTTAATAAATCTCGACGGCTCACGCGGATAAAAGCGTGCTAAGGACGTCGTCCGATTTATTTAGTTCCTGCACTTTCGAATCTTTCTACGTCGGTATTCTCCCTGCATTTAAAGGATTGCTGAGTTAATCCTTGCAAACAGTTTGCTGCACGAGAAGCACCTCCGGCGAAAGTAATTTGCAATCCTTCACCACAACGCAAATGTAGGTATATTAAAATATAAAATATTTAATAAATGAGGAGAGAGAGAGAGAGAGAGAGAGAGAGAGAAATTTAATATAAACGTATAACGAGATTAAAAAAGTTAACAGTCAATAATTTTATCAGCTACAATTTAAATTGTTACACAACGTTCGTTAAAGTTATGATAAATTTTGTTATGATAATGTTTGAAATATAGTCTCTTTAAAATAAAATAAGTTTATTAAGAGTGATAATACGTTAAATCAATATTATATCTTTAATAATTAATTTAAGTCGTTAATTTAACGTAATGTTGGACTTAAGAAAACCTGACAAAATGCGATTGAAGTCTTTCAAAAAAGATTAAAAGATTATGAATTTGATTAAGATTTTACAGAATATTCATGTGTTATAAATGACTTATAAATAAAGATAAATAAATTTAATTTTACGAAAATCGCGTATTCAATATGTACATTTCTACATTTTTTATTATAAATTCCTTTCTCTACTTTCGACCAAATTTTATTTAATTTTATAATATTCCTTATTTTAAAATTTACATTAATAAATATGCTTGTTTACTAGCAGTTTAATTATAGCCAGAGAACGGTTCGCTTTCGCTTTACAACTTACATCGTAAACATAACCGGAGAACTCGGCTTTCTGTGTCTCTGACTGTAGGGAATATTGTAGCCCACGGAAATCCCTTAAAACAATAAAGCCTTTTACTATCGCCATTGAAAAGTTTCACGGTATTACAGTTAAAACCAGGAAGAATATCTACCTTTTTGAATGCTGTGAGCACAACATGTTGAGAAAATTGGATGATACTTTGAGCGGCGAGTATAACGTGAAATCAAATCGTCTATTTTTATAGTATATTTGCAAGTCGAAGCACTTTAGACACACATACGAGATATCATAAATTGTACTGTACCAGCATAAAACTAACATTTACAAAGTTCCTCATTATTTTTCTTTTTTTTTCTTAACAAAAGCGAAAGGGATGCATCAGTATGATCTAGAATGCAAAGCACTTTGCTTAATCGATAATATTCTTGCCCCATAGTTACTCCACGTGATTGCATTAGAATTAACTGAGAAATTTTCATAGAAACTGATGGTCTTTTCCTAACTTCCTTAAATCAGTAAAATGAGAGAAGAAAAGCCGCTTGAAATTCATGGGCGAGTGGCCGGTCGCCGGCGGCATCTTTCGTAGTCGCATCAAAGGACCGAAGAGAGAATCTCGCGGCGGCATTTTCCACCGGTATCCACCTCATGAACCGGCTCAAGCTATCGTATTAGCATGTATATTGCGTCACGTCGGCACGACACGTGATGACATCGCTCACCGGAAACTACCAAGGTGGTACGAGCCGTCGTTTTACTATCGCACGCTCCGTTGCGGCCTGCACGCTCCGGGATCCTTAATGCACGGCCATCCTTGGCCCAGCTTCAACCAGTGACTCCGTTTGAGAAAGGGATATCGTCACTTCGCAGCGAAACTTTGCGCGCGGAGAGATGTACGCTCCAAATCCCGAGCGAGAAACGTGAAAATTGCATCCCGAGTGCATCGGTCTGAATACACAGCCACGTCGCGTTTTAATCCCGCAAGGCTTTTGCGAAATGCTTGACATTGCAAACTGTGCAGGATGTCTCGCGACCCCGCAAGTCGAAAATACCGAATTGATCCGTCCCGGTCAGAAATTTTTGACAATAATATAATAATATAGGGTAACACAAAACAAAAAAAAAATAATAATGTGTCTGCAATAGTTTATCACAATCAAAATATTAAAATATAATTTGATATCAAATTATCGCAATCGCAAAGTTTTCTAACAATTCTATTTTAAGCAATATATATTTTTTATTAAGTATATAATTTTCGTTATATTTACTATCAATTTTTATAACAAAACTTTAAGAAATGCTTGCAATAATGTACACAATTTACAAGGTAAATTTCACGGATTCTTTTTACAAAGACCATTGTGCTAAGAAGTTCTTGCTAGAAAGGGTTCCACAACTTGGAGAGAAAACCTCGGATTCGGTCGCGCCTGCAATGGGGTTAAATAAGCCCTCGGCGTCGAGACAAAGTGCGAGAACAAGTTATTAAGGCAAGGCGAGGCGGCGGAACACCAATTCCACGCATGAGCGCGTGACGAGAGGCGTTCGCGCTACACATTCGCCGGCACAGAGAACGCGATGGAAATTACCAGTTGTGGTACCCCGGCGCGCGAATCCGGACAATTGTGCACCCAGGCTTAGCAGTCCTGGCTATATCGAGTTCTGCTAGTGGCGGAAATCCCTCGATCCGTTCCCTGCGCATTCGTCATGACCGCGGGAGAATGGCCGGGAACTGTCTTGCATAACGGACGCGCGGCCAAAGTCTTTCAAGGCTCGATCCCGCGAGGATGCAGTCGAATCGAAATCCCGGACTCGTCTGCAAGGACGCTCCCAAGATAACTTTACAAGCACGTGACGCGAATCTAACCGAGACTCAACAAGACTCAATATTCATCATTTTCCTTGCAAAACCAATTTTTAATGTACTTTCCTCTCGGAAAAAATCAAAATCTTTCTAACAATTTCTACTACAGAGAAGCCTAAACTCTGGTTGCTACTTTAAAACCGCCACGAGCGACGCTACAAACATTAATCAAATATTGTGTATACAACTGTCAATAAAGGCTAAGTTCGTGTAAACACGAATTTAGCCAGCTATGCAAATGTTGAAGCGCATGCTTTGCAATGTCCTTCGGCAATCAATGCGTAATCAAGTCAAAGCACTAGATTCACTATTTAAGACAATTGATTAATGCGAGATGATCTTCATTTCATGCATGATTAAATCGTAAATTCACTCTTAAAAAAGTTGTGTTAAATCAATACTCGAAAGTCTCAAAGTATTGAAAAAAAAAGTTACTTTAATGAGCTATCAAGCCTCTCGTAATTTTTTAAAAATTAAAGCAAAGAAATTAGTTTTAGAAGCAAAAAATTAACAAATAATTTTTATATCCTATTTGTTACGTTGTGATAATTTGGTTCAGATAGCTTAATATACAGATAAGATTATTAAACTACCTGAGTCAAATTATTACGTAACCAGTAAGACATGAGAATTATTTGCTAATTTTTTTACTATTTTTTGCTTCTAAAACTAATTTTTTTTGCTTTAGTTTTTAAAAAATTACGAGAAGCTCGATATCTGAATATTAAGTTACTTTTTAAGTTTAAAGTAATCTTAACTCTTCACGAAAATTATGTTTCATTATATAATAATGAGAAATTTCGCGCGCGTCCACCATCACTAGTATCTTTAAACATTGCTATAAAATAAAGACGTTGCAGCTTTCATCTTGTATCAATTCGTATGATATTCTATACATGGATCACACTTTTCATGGTTCAATAAAGTGCAATTTTCGTTGTGACTTATCGTCTTTTACAGTCTGCTAGAACACTCCGGAAATATCTCGTATACATACGCGCGCGTGACGGTAGTAAAGAGTATAAGTAGCCAATAAAGGTAAACAAGCCCCACGATACCTTACGGGTGGCTGGTCATTTTCACGTCGAGAAGCTTTCTCAAGGGAGCGCAAAAATGGTTGAATCCAGACGTCTGGATATAAAATTACGTAAGTGCCCCAGCCACTCGCGCGATCGAAGGCCACCTATCGAATAATGCTTGTCATCGGCCGCGTGATGGAATATTACAAAAGTTTCCACGAAGCGGAAGCGTTAGCCTGATTTATACCGCGAACGTATAAAACTCCTGCGACAAGGATCTTTTTAGGTATAGCACGAAATCTGCGCACGCGGCAAGCCTTCGAGCAAGCCATTTAACTTTTTCGAGACTTGCCCTTACGAATTTTTTTTATTCTGAATTTTTCTCATAAAATTGAGAATCTAGAAATTTAAATATACAAACTGTTGCGAACAGAGTATATCAAAAATATTTCGGATTATTATACGATAAGAAATATATTTCAGAATATTTCAGAATGAAATATTTTCAATAGAATAAATAGATTTTTTGATAAATTTGAAATCGAATTTTCCTTAAAAAGAAAGAAGCAAAATTAAAATGAATTTACTTTAAGGAGCAAATGTTATTTTTAAAACATTATATAAAATATTAATTTTTATTCTCGCCAACATTAAAAAAATAGATTTAATGTAAATATTTTATTATATAATGTTAAATTAAAATTAGAAGAAATACAGTGAACTAGAAATTGTTTCTTCTTGTAAAATTATTTTCTATTATTTTAAACATCATGAAGCTGAAACGTTATGTTATGTGCGCTGTGCAGTATTGCGGCGACCTATTTAATAAATTTTTGCAGCACGATAAAAGCGGCATTAACGCTGTCGTTCGATCTCATGCTCGACGTTGTCGTCGTCCCTGCGGGATTAGCCGAGTAATCTCTCGAAGAGCCTCGAGAAGTAACGAGATCCCCCGGGAAACGACACAGACTTTTTCTCATCTCAGGAGTAGTGCATCCTGTGACGCCACCTCGCTGAAATTCGTTGTTCTCTTTTCTGCACGTGAGACGCTTGCATTTCCAACGAGCGAAGCGTTGGAATAAAGCGTCGCTCGTTTTCGAAACATAAGTGTGCGAGACGAGAGAAGAGTGAAAATTTTGCGCGAAACTGTTGTGACGAAATACGGAAAACAGTTTCATTTCATGAAATTAGTAACAAGAAACGGCGATAATTATTATTAATTAACGAGCGGTAAAATTATTTAGTTCGAATTGTATATTATTACGAAAATCGAAAGAGAGTAATATCAGTAAAACGCAAACGAAGATGCGAATAAATATTTTAGCCGAAATTAAAAGACCAATATATAATATAAAAATATTATGATTTATACAATATTTTATATTATATTTTCAGTGTGTCGGGCGCACGGTAGCATATAGAAAAATTTATAGAGATTTTTAAATATAAAAATGTAAAAAAGTATAAACTTTTTTTAATGTAAAAATTTGGAACGGTTGTAGTCAAAATCATAAATCATTTTAGTAGAATTTTAAACAAAAAATAATATTTTTTGTTGTTACTTGTCATATTAACTTTCATAAATTTTAAAAAGGCAACTCTTCTCTCTCTCTCTCTCTNTCTCTCTNTCTCTCTTTCAAAACCTGGTCGCTCAGAGTAAATTAGTTTCAGATAATATCGATGTTCGATTGAACTATTTATATTATATTTTATAAGGATCAATAAACTTATTGTTTCAAAATGATTTTTGTTGGTTACATACATATAAATTATTGAGGTATAATAGAAATATGTTTTTTGATTAATAGCAATAATTTCTTCATCTAATGCAACTAGTCTTTTCCGTAATTTTTGAAAAACTCGAAAGTATTAATAATTATGATAATTTCACTTAATTAGATGACTTTGTTTCAATGCTTTTATTGAGGGAAAAATTATTTCAATTTTCGATAAGGATTATAATTCTGTTTATCGAATGTGAATGAATTATTCGAACAGTCGTTCTATATAGTCTGCCACTCGAATAATGCTATACGTTTATGCATGCATGCATAACAGACCGTACACAATGTTGGAAATTCGGTCAGATATACATATACGGCCGTTAATTATCGCGGCTCTTTAATAATTGTGCCTCGTATCACTGAATGCCAAGTTTTCTCGTCGGACGGTCGTCAGTTCCATAAATATGGATTACTTATCGTGCGGCAGTTATTGCAAGCAATTCGTTTATAGATAGAAGTGGGAGCCGAACGACCCTCTTCGCAGCGTCTCTTTGTATCGTTGCAGCGGAAAATTGCAATCGTCAGACTGTACGTGTAAAACTGGCCTAAGCCCCAAAATTTAATAAAACCGTTTTTCTCACTGGCCTCAAACGCCTCTATCTAGTGACCCAGTTGATGCAACGGGCGCAAAGTGGCCTAGACCGTTAAATGTAATAAAAAAGTCTAGTCTAAGCTAAAATTCTCGTCTGCTTGGAAAAAAAATGGACCAATCTTTTTTGCCGAAAGAAACGCTCATTGTAAATTAATCTCGTCAACCAACAAGAAGATACGAGCTTCATTTATATTTCAATGTAAAACATGTTTTAAATACACGCGAGACGAAACTTTCATTTGAATTCTTTTACTTGTTAATAAGTCAAACTTTTCTCGGCGAAAAAAGTTATTATTCCATTTAAAAATAAATCTTAGTTTAATTACATATTTTTATACTCTATCGTTAAATTATAAACCTGTTTAAGATTCAAATTAGTTTAAAATTTAATAGAGAATGAAGTTATATTATCTGTTTGAAGTTGCTTTTCGAAGCTTAGTTATACTTGAAAGTCTCTCTTTTTCAACTTAAAAGCTCACTTACTGCCTCAATGTGTTTTCATTAGAATTTCTATGTTATTTTTAAATAAAAAAATGTGCTCTTAACGATAATTGCTATCCAACCTATATATATTTCTCAAATATATGCTCTGTAAAGCAATACTTCCTGTGTACCTTGCGCAACCCTACTTACAATTAGTTCTATTTGTGAAATACGTTATCTTGCAATTCACCGTTTTTTCTTGTATAATAGTTCTTAATTTGGATATATCTATCAAAGAGAAAGAGAGAGAGAAAGAAATTATTTACTCGAGTTATCTAATTATATTACGGCATACATTTCACCGGAGTTCTTTTCTTTCTAATCTAACTTTTATCAAACTGTCGTTATAACACGAACTAACGCAATTCGAACTTATAAAATTTGTTTTCCGACTTCGGTTCTCATTAATAATTAACGAAATAGTAGACGATGAGTGCATTAATGAATTATATATCGCTCTTACAGTTTTAGTATGGTCGAGGCGTTAAGGAATTAAGGATCGGGTAAAGTTCGTCGCGAGTTTGCCGCACTGGAGACCATAATTCTTCGCAACCGGAACGTACGAGTAATTGCTCCAAGTCCCTTCTCACCTTATTTTCCTCGTCGTCGCTCCGTCGTTCTGACAACTCGAAGAACCCTAAAACGGCCGCGGTAATTTAACCCCACGGCTTTGATTTTGCAGACGACGTATATTTTAAATACTCGAAATGTTTCCAGATCTCATCAATTTTTTGAACGAAATCGATTTTCGAAAAAAAAAAAGTATTGAGATACCTACGGTTTTCAAATAATTAAAATTTGCAAATAAGAAATTTTTAGTGAAATGAATTTGCGACAGAAAAATGAATAACAGTAAAACATATTATCGTAGGTATATCGCGTCCGTGAGAATCTTTAGATAGATGTCTAAGAGATACGTCAAGTAAAACTTAACGAGAAGGTCTCTTCGCGCCTTGTTGGACGACGGAAGGTTCATACCTCCGGGATGTCCACGGGCGTGGAGATGCAACGTACGAAGCCGCGGGCGAAAAACTTAATTAGCGTCTCTTGCCTCGTAGTTGCGTCGGATATCTGCTAACAACGCGACAAAACGGCCGTTCATAATCCATGAGGACGGGCCCGCCTTCCAGCACGATCCTTCGCGCGTCGCAATTATCTCTACCACGGTAAGCGACCGCCGCGGCATAAATCCGGCGCAGAGAGAATATTACCTTCCCCCGGTGGTGTGTAGCCACGAAGAGAACTCCGACTGTCGTCGAAGAACCGCCATCCTCCCACCCCCGGCTCATCATCCCCCGTCTATTCGACGTGGGATGAACGTTACCCGACTATTTCCTGACGGGCTTTTTGCTCGTCTCGGACGAGATGCCGTTGGAAAATGGATTTTCCGACCGGACGCGGATAACTCTTTGTCGGCGATACCTTGGGCGACGGGGAGAGTCGTCAAGGGACGCGGTGAAGCGTAATCCGTGTTATTAACCCCGTTGGTCGAGGGTTGCTCCTCGCCGCCACGTGACGTCGCGCCGGTTGCATACAACGGAGACGAATACTTATGAACACGGCAGGGGTATATCCGGCGCGATGACTCTCACGTAAACCGAGAGAAGTTATTTGCAAACGACTACCACTCGTTCGCTCGTGAATATTTCACGATTTAGAGAAACTCCAACGTTTCTATTATAGACGGTTCTTTATCGAAAGAAGAGAAGGCGTCGCTTTTGATTCGCTTTCGCGATTTTAGCGGGTAGTTTTCTCTCGTACGTCTCGCTATAGAATCGCTTTCGCAGTATCTCCTCAATCGCGGACGGACCTTCGATCCCAATCCGCGGAAGTGGACTCGATCCTGCGATATCGTCAGTCATTGTGGAAGCGTTCGGACTGCCGAGTGCCGTATCCGAGTCGTACGAGAGCCTAATTCTGAGCGGGTATAACCGGCGGACAAGTGGAATGCATTGTGTTGCCTCGCAAGGTATGCGGATTAGCGACTAAACACTGTTGATGCAGAACCGCTATTGATACGAAGGGCCGACCTAGCCTCGCCCAAACTGCCGTTCGATTCACGCCGTCGCCTATCCGTTGTTTACCGGGTGTTTCGCTGCACGACTCTCCTTCTCCCTCTCTCTCTCTCTCTCTCTCGGAATGTTCTTGGTGATTTACGTGATTGCACTGCTGATTTCCACGCAGGAGGCTTATATCGCGATCGAAACCACCAGCAGGAATTTAACGATCTAACGCGATGAATTCCTGTTCTCCATTTTGTCTCAATATATTAGTCAAAAAGTTCATTCCCGAATAATAAAACGCCCGATATCGTACAATAGTTGAATATACCAAACACTGTTAAACTCGTAGTGTTAAATTATACTCAATTTGAGTCATTTTTAACTATCCGATAGGTCGCCACTACTCCTACTCAATATTTCATTAATTTTTACTAAAAGGAAGGTAAAATTTTGACTAATATGGATGTTAAAATAGATAAATTAACAACATCGTGAGCAAGGTTTACTTAATATCGCTAATTTTATCTCACTGTTTTAGTCAAATTAACCGAATATTGAATAGGAGCAGTGGCAGCAACCCATAAGAGTTTACAGTGTCTATTAATAAATTCATACACTGAGAGAAAAATATAGTTTTTGGACTCAACCACAATTTTATTATATTTCTAATTATTATATAATTATAATTAACAATAATTATGGTTAACATAATGATGCATATAGTTAATCATACTTAATACTTTGTATTAGAAATATTATAAAATTAAAAAAAATTATGATTGAGTCCAAAAATAACGATATTTTTCTCTCAGTGTACAAATTCTCATTTAAATAATAATAGCGGGGTTAGGATACGTAAGAAGATATAAGTGATAAGATTTCAGCAATAAATAAATCGGCCGAGCGCAGTCGAGAATTGCCAACAGTGCAAGAACGTCATTTTAAAACTCTCGACTGTCGGTTCGCTCAATGTCCAATTCTTACTGTACTTACATGCGTCTGGCTGTGTGCCACGGCTTTTAATTCTGCTTCCGACAACGCTTTCTATGTGTCAACGGCCGTTGAAGTCCACAAAATACTGCGCGAAACAATCCGCTCGTCGATACGCAACTCCAGACGCGGAGACAGGTTATTCACTCACGAAGCTCACTTCACAAGTGTCACTCGCGACATGTCTCGGCGACGAATCGAGCGGCGCCTGGCTTTCGACGTTTTTCATATAGCGCGTCATTTATCATAGCGCGTCGATTATTTACATCGTCTCACTTACTAGCTTTAATATTATTCGCAGGTCGCGCGACACAGATAAGCCCGCAAAGTAATTTTCGCGACGCGATCATTCTCATTCGATCGTCGCGAGACTTCAGATCGATCCCACGCGCTCTCACTCTCGCGGCTTGAAGCACCGGCCATTTTTACATACGGCGGCTATTTGGCGCGCACTTCTCGTCGTAGAAACCCAAGTGCCAGAGAACGAGTATTGGTTTCTTCGTCGTCGTATCATCTCGATATCTCTCCCTCTTCCAGATTTGGATTCGAGTATCCCCGAATTTCGTGTTTTCTCGATAACCGTAATTCTATAGATTGCTCGGATTGAAAGGCTCAAGTAACAGAAATCTCTCATGTGTTGGTTATTTAACAGCGCGCACTTAGCAGCCCAGTGAGAAATGATGATCGAAAAGATCTCGAATCGACAAATCTCGAATTCGACGCAAAAGACATCGAATCGATATATCGATTCGACATCGATTTGACCAATCATTTCTCACCGGGAAGATTTGCGATATGATTGTAATATATCGCAGGTAAATTGAATATTTCAAAATCGCGTATTTCCAAATTCGCGCCTCGATCGAGCGTTTTAATTTAACTTGCGAACAGTTTTCGACGAAACTTTCGGTCATTTACGCAACTCGGAGACGCGGAGGACAGGTTACACTCACTCACGAAGCTCACTTCACAAGTGACATTCACGATATATTGACGGGTCGACCGGTGCGTGGCTTTCGGCGTTTTTGTTTACGGCGCGTCGATTATTTACGTTTCGCTACTGTTGACAGGTTGCGCGACACAGACAGTCCTGCAATAGTCTTTGCGACGCGATCATTCGTCGATCGGTCGTCGCGAGACTTCAGATCGAGCCCACGCGCTCGTTGAAACTTTCAACATGAAAACTCCGATCATTCGTACGGCAGATATTCGGCGCGCATTCGCTCATCGTGAAAGTGCCGGGGAACGAATAATGACTGCGTTTACACGGGTGATGCACCGTTAATCGGGTTTAATAACATCGGTAGTTCTTAGGCCGGCCAATCACAGCTATTCCATTCTTCTGGGGAATGATTGTCAGGCGATTGATCTGCCTGACAACTACCGATGTTATAAAACCCGATTAACGGTATCAGCTATCGTATCAGCTATCAATGATTTGTTCGTCATCGTATCTCCGCAATGTTCGTATTCCTCGAATCTCCCCGTTTCTCGATAAATGTAATTCGCCCGATACTTTTCGGACGCGGATACGTTGCGAGCGCGGATTAATGCGCGAATTGCTCCGATCGAGGGGCTTAAGTAACGGAAATCCGTGATACGTCGGTTATTTAATAGCACTTCAGTGGGATTTATGCGCTCGCAGTGTATCGCGGCGGCATCGTTACGTATCTCAATATCGCGTATTTCCAGCTCGTTCGCGTCTCAATCGAGCGTTAATCTGACTCGCGAAAAGTTTTCTCCGCGAGACTTTTGTATTTCTCGATTATTTACTCAACTTTCGAGAGACGCGTAAAGCGCGTTACATTCCGGAGTATGTGTGTGTGAGAGTTAAACATTCTATATATTATGCAGTCTATATGTTGGTGAGTCGGCCGGCGCGTGGCGTTCGGCGTTTTTTGTATGTGATGCGGCGCGTCATTTATTTACATCTTCAATGACCTCTGCTATTCGCTGGTCGCGCGACACAGCCAGTGGCGTGATGGCATCTTCGTGGGACGCGTCGCGATCGTTCTCAGTTACACTCAGTCGTCGCGAGGCTCCAGATCGGAAATAACGGCTCCCGCGGCTCGAGACGCTGGCCATTAATCCGAGCAAATATTTCATTAACGCTCGTCGCAGAAACCAAAGTGCCGGAAAATGAGTGTTGACTTGAGTGTTTGTCTCTCTCGACGCCTACTATATATTCGTATATATCTCCGCGTTTCGTCGATAAGTGTAATTCGTTCGATACTTTTCTGATGTGGATACTTTGTGAGTGCGACGTGCTCCGATTGAAAGGCTCAAGAAACGATCCATGATACGTCGGTTTAACAGTGCATACTTTAGTGAGATTTACACTCGCAAGTAGCGTATCGCGGGTGTATCGTCGTTTATCTCGATATCGTACGTTTCCAGATCCATCGCGTCTCAATCGAGCGTTAATCTGACTCGCGAAAAAGTTTTGCCGTGCGGGACTTTCCTATCTCGGGATTATTTACGCAGCGTTCGAGACGTGGAGAGTGTTACATTCCGGAGCGAGAATATTAAATAATATTCTATATATCGGCGATGAAAGAGAGAGAGAGAGAGAGAGAGACGCGGCATTCGGCGTTGGACATTAATTGTATTACAGCGCGTCAATTATTTACATCGGCAGTGGCCTTGCTATTGTCCGCGGCTCGCGCGACACAAGTAGTATGAAGTTGTCTTTGCGACGCGGTCATTCTCGCTCAGTCGTCGCGAGGCTTCAGCGCGGTATGACGCAACGGTTCCGGCGGCGTCTCGTGGTGTCGGCCATGTTAGTTCAAGCGGATCTTTCGCGCGCGTTCACGCGTCGTGGAAACCGAAGTGCCGGAAAGCGAGTGTCGGCTTGTTCGCCTTCGTACTCCCTCGACTCTCATATTCGTACGTATCTCTGTGTCGATAAGCATAATTCGCCCGATACTTTTCGAACACGGATATCTTGCGAACGCGACGTGCTCCGATCTCGTGAAGCTCAAGTAACGGAAATTCGTGGTACGTCGGTTGCTTGATACCCAGGTAGAACAAGAAATGACTCCAAAATGTCATTATTATTCCATTTTATCACTCCATTAGCCGTTATTTTAATGTCAGTATGATGTCATTACAATTATTGTTCTATCTGGGTAGCGCGTACATTTACGCGCTCGCAGTGTGCGTCG
This sequence comes from Tetramorium alpestre, assembly GCA_021460005.1. Classification (NCBI taxonomy): domain Eukaryota; kingdom Metazoa; phylum Arthropoda; class Insecta; order Hymenoptera; family Formicidae; genus Tetramorium; species Tetramorium alpestre. The sequence continues at coordinate 649,239 of JAJVSH010000026.1, read as the reverse complement.
TCGTTCATCTCAATAATCATTATATTTCCAGATCCATCGCGCCTCAATTGGACGTTAATGCGACTCGCCAAAAGTTTCGCCGACGGGACTTTCAAATGACCTCTCGGTCATTTACGCAGCGGAGCGGATCGGCCGAGGTGTGCGGCGCGGCGGCGTCGTGACGCGTTTGATTAGTGAGTGATCCATCGAAATTAGTCTCGCGTTTCAATATTTTCTCGCCGAGCGGCGTAAATACGGCGTTAATATATCGATGATGATTCGTCATGGTGCGTATTTCGCGAGTTTCGTCCCCGATTCGGATCGTGATAATCGCATTTTTTTTTTTACGCTACATTCCGCGGATATCTACCTTTATTTAATTTTGACCCGTGCATTTATTTGTGTTATTTCGCGATGTGATAATCTCGAGTGTAAGTGCAACAGTGTGCTGGTCGCTGGTCGTCGTACATCAAAATAGGAAGGACGCAGCCATGTGTGGTAAGTAATATTTAATTATTTATTGTATTATGTTACGTTTTATTACATACAGAACAAATGACTTGTTCCCGAGACGTTTACTCGTTCATTTTCTGCGTGTCTTTATATCGTGTAAAAGTTTTTCTGGATAATTTAAAAAAATATTTAATAAAGTATTTATATAAATTTTTTTATACATTTTTATCGCACACAATTTTTTAATACAGACTGTATGATTGATAAATATGTATTTGTTGGATGATATATCTCTTTGAAAAATAAGTAAAAAGTTTAAAAATCAGTAATTTTTTTAATTTTATTATTTGGAACACTGTTGTAATTTGAATGTGTTTGTAATTTTTAAACAGGTCACCGATTGTTACAGGGTAAACAGGTCACCGATTGTTACAGCTCCGTTACCGAGCGTCAGAACTGTGAGTTTTTAAATTGTCATTTATTTTAAATCGAGGTAACGGATCTATGAAAAAAAAAACTGTGATTAGATGTGTATAACGTTTTATTCTCACATGCTGTTATATTATCACATTTAAAAATGTTGAATTACTACTAGTTTAAAGGGCATAAAGGAGAGGGTATTATAATTAGATCCATTGCTATAAATAGATGGGCTAGAGCAGATTAGCATTAACATTTAATCCTGGAATATGTATAACTGTCAATCTATTGTGCATGGAAGAATGCGCACATTCGAAACTCATGAAGCTTATTATTATCGGTATTATCTTTTGGATCGGTTTAATCAGTTTAATATTCGTCGCAGGTAAATTATAATTAATTTAAATTTGGAATTTATTATTTCGACAAAGAGATTATTGTTTTAATATAAATAGAAAAATAAAATAAGAAAATAGAATAGAGAATCATAAGGAATAAGATACTGATTTCTTAAAAATAAAAGCTTTAGTTAAAATTTCTATGATATTCATATATTTCAAATAAATATAAATTAATATTATTATATATAGTAGAAAATANTTATTCATTTTAATTTAATTTAATTATGCTTCTTTATTTTCTCTCCATTTCAATCATTCAATATCATTTTAATAGAATTTGAGCCTGCGTTTGGCTTCCTTCCAGGATTAAATATTAGATAAAATGGCACAAAAAATATATATACAACCTAAATAAAAAGAGGACAGAGAATATTTTAATAATCGCCTTGCATATTCTGACTTCATTTAATTAGGATCATGTTAAATTTATTATTTAAATGTGCTAATTTTATCCTGATTTTCTATCCATTATATCTGTCCATTCAAATTTTTTCAATAATTTTTTAAGTATCAAGTATCACTTGATACAATGATAAAATTATATGAGATCCACAAATTTTATTGCGAAATAAAAGAGGTTTTATGTAAATTATCGAAGTTAATCGATTATATACCAAGGAAATTAAAAAATATTTAATGATGAAATAAAAATTTTTACTGAATCATGATAAAATTAATTGAATAACGGTATACTTCATTTCTCGAGAACGGTCATTTGATTTTCCATTCTCACGACGTTAATGTTAGGTGTGAGCGATGTTTATTCATTTTAATTAATTTATCAGAGATTTTGAAATCGATTTTTATGCCCTGATGATTTTATTATTATCTCGTTAGATACAGATACACAATTACTTAAATACATAAATTCGAAGATAAGATTATGGGTGAATTATGAGGTTTGGCATTTACATTTATTATAACAGGAATCTAATTTAACATATTAAAGGATTTTTTATTTTTATAATACATTAATGGAAAAACTACGTAGGAACTAATTATATTTAAATAATTTCTACGCAAATTCAGAGCAATAAAATACCCATCCTAAATCAGTTCTAAATATCTATGAATAAATCCATGAATAAATAATAATTAATAACACGATTGCTCTGATGTTTGCTATACTAATAATAATTTAATTTTTTCAATTTAAAACAGCTCCATATTTCGAATACTTAATAAAAAATACAATTAAAATTTTAAAACGCGTTAATAGGCATCGTCGACTACTTTAATAAATTATACGTTGTGCTACGTGAATTCATTCAATTTCGCGTTGATAAAGAATCTATTCGGTAGTATCCAAAGGGTCTATATATATAGAAACATCTTAACAAGAGCTACAATTACGATCTACTGATTACTCGTATTGATATTTCTACCACCGCCGCACCACATTATTGTGGATGCTTTGGTTTTGTAATTAGCGAGACTCACTGTAATCCCAAGCCCAGTAATCGCCAGCACCCGCCGTGGGTAACACCGTGCTCCATGCCTCTATGTAAGAACAGAAAGAAAGAAAGAACGAAAGTAAAGAACCGAACCATGCCTCGATCGCTCGCGAAAAGATCCTTATACATTTTCTAGAAAGAAAGGAAAGGGAAACAGAGCTCCGCCCGGTAATTTAAACGCTGAGAAACTTCTACGCGATCGTTATAAAATTGCCTTCCTGTAGTGGCAGCTCTTCTAACTCGAGAATATCGAGTGTTAAACAGCGAAATCTCACAGTGTGGAGTGCCATGCAAGTTGAATCACTTTATCTAGATAACGATTTACCGCGAGCATAAACTCTTGATTATCCAGTGAAATAGATAATGCGAAACGAGTACTTTATCATAGCTTGTTTTATGTTTACTCATCGCGTCTGTTAGGGTGCGTTCCACTTAACGCTCGCAACGCTCGCAGAATCATTTTATCCTTGTTGTTCATCAAATATTAAACAAAGATGAAATGATTCCGCGAGCGTTGCGAGCGTTAAATGGAACGCACCCTTAGTCTCTCGACTTCTCGATTTAAGTATTTGTTTTTTTAAATAAAATTCAAACAGTCATAATTTCAAATATCAATCACTTAGAGTTTATTAGAAGCAATATTAATTATAAGCTTGCGTAATGCATCGACGTTCTTTTCGTCTCCCTTTTTATGTGCACATGCACACATTTTCTTTCTTCCTTTGCCCGCAGCATTCAATTTTCCGCGATATTTGTTAGGAAATCTCGGTAGATTGATTTTGACTCTAATTAATTCTGAACTTCCTTTTTCTATGTGCTCCTCCAGCCCTCATTTCTAGCTTCGCTATTTTATCTTGCGCGTCTGTAACACTCTCATCCTTTCTGCACTCTCCCATTTTCTTCTTCCTTTTTCCTCCATTCGTTTCAACATGGTCATTAAGGCTGGAAATTACATTATATCGCGTATAACGACTGTGCCTGTCAGACACGACGAGGACAATCGCGCCTGCAAAAAGCTGTTAAGAGAGGAATTAAAATGAAATTGTCCTGGTTCCTTTTGCGAAGAGTCGTCTTTGAAGTTTCGCGTTCTTCTGGACGATGTCTCAGTAGCGACAAAAGACTCGGCCGTGAGTTCGCAAAGATTCGCAATTATCAGTGAAGTAAACCTTTGAATAAACATTCTACGCTGCAGTTTTCGATAAAGATTGTTTATTCGGCCCATGAAGTGACTCTTTTTCTATAATAAATTCGCAACTCTTAATATCGTGAAACTGCAAAACCAATTTCTTTAGTACATTTGCTTATTGCATCGAGTAATAAAAGGAAAAGATAGAACAATTTAAATATTATTTAAAAAGCAGTTTTATGTGATGTATTTCAATATTATTTCTATTATCAAAAAGAATAATACATGAGATTGTAATTCATTAACGAATTAAACCACGAGTGATACTTATTTGTTAGTTAGATGAGGCTGCAAAAAACGATTTTGTAGTAACTTACATCGTAAATACGTTTTCAAACGGTATATCGTATATCTGTCACGTGCAGTAATGGAAAATCCGCAAGTAGTAAAATTACCACTAATGCATGGTCAAAAATGTTTATGTGAACAGCATGAAAACTCGAGAAAACGCAGAATTTTATCGCAGAGAGTAAATCGTAATTAAAGTAGATCCGGTGTTGCTTATCCACGAGAAATGTAATCTCGCTTTTCTCTATTAAACCTGTCGGGTGCACAGCTTTCTGAATTTTGTAAGAAGGAAAATTCGTGTCCCGGAGATGTATGTTGCAAATTAATACAATATTACATATCCTTTTTTCACCGATACTATAAAAAAAAAATCATTTTTGCTGATAGCGTAGAAGAGTTTGAAACCAATAATATCTGCAATCGATTGAAATTAATGTAATATTAAACAGAATTATATGTGTATAATTCATTGCAGTAACGTCATAAGAATCATGTAATGAATCCTTTCGAGAATTCCAGTACATCTCTATAATGCACACACTTAAAAATTCTCCGTCAATTATTGAAACCGATCTCAAACATTTCTTTTTCAACGACCGAGTTTTTTTTTAGCCATTTCGAATGACAAATGCACAAATTTTCATATATTTTGCCACTCACATTCGCGATTTCCGAATCGCCTTCGTTAATGACTCCTTGTGCGCGCACCTCATTAACGGGGAAGAAGTCTGATTGTAATTATCGGTGAAACGTCTTGGAACGACCCCCCGACTTGCTCAGCTTCTCTAATTGCCAATGGCTTACGAGAGGGAAAAATCATTCTGGAACACTATCTCGCTTCTGCAGCTGTCGACAATTACGCCTCATTAGGCGACGCGCGTTCTCTCGCAAATACGCGTAGGAGTTAACGAGAAATGCACGCCCGTGTAGTTGCGTCCAAGCATTTTATCGTTAAAGGCGACGATCGATCGAGCGGAATATGAGAAAAGAGGATAAAAACGGCACTGGCCAAAGCAATAGCGTGATACGTTTGCTTCGTGATAAAATATAGAATGTAAAGAAATGAATATTTGAAGGAAGCATCTTGCGTTTTCATGAACCTCGAGTGAATGATTAATACTGAATTTAATGAAACGGTCTGCGACATTAATAAATTATCACTAAATCGAAGGACGCAAAAATTGAAAGCATGTTGCGGATAGGTTATTAATTAATAAAATATAGAAAACTGAAGGTAATATTGAAACCACACAAAATCAGTTTATATGAATAAATATCAGGTGAAATAAAATTGCAGCCTTGGCGAGAAATATGGAGCGCCTTTAATAAATTGTAGTGAATCAAACATTTTTCAACAATTTAAAATCGATACGGATAATTTAATTAAGAATTCCATCACTTATAAGTAATAATTATTAAAGTATTTTAAATTTGTTTTACTTCGTTAAACTTCGTTTTAATAATACATTCTGAATATTATTTTAAATCTTCTAATCTCTAAATAGTAGTGGCTAATTTGATTTATTACGATTTTTTTATTAGATTCTATATTTATCGTTGATTAAAGTGGGTATATGACTATATACCCACGCTTTTAAAATAGCTTGATAAATGCAAACCGTTTATAGTCTCCGCTCAGTTATATTATGCTCAATACTCTTAAAGGAATTTATGAAAATGTGTGCTTGTTCCTATTTTATGGCTTTACCAGTGGCTTTATGCTTTGTTTTTATGTGCAAGGAAAAGTTTACTACTTTTTGTACTCGTGTTGTTCAAACATTTTTTAAGTACACAGACGTTTCTTTAATCATAAAAAAGTACGACTGGCAAACGTGTAAGAAAAGATGTTCACCTGCTGTCGCAATATTGTTAAATTAATTATTTTTAAATGTACGTTAATGTAAAGTATCAACATGGCAATATATATTAATATTGTATTTCAAAAAATTAAAAAAGTTTAAACTTAACACGAACAAAGTTCTCTCAGCAAAATACGAGTATAATATAATCTCTCGACATAAAATATAATTAGTAATATAAATTCTCTTTTATTTATAATTAGTTGTGAAATTCAAACTATTAAAAGTTACTTATTAAAAAGTTATTTACTAACCTTTCTCGCAATATGCGCCTTCATAATCGCCGGTGCGACACTCGCAAATCGGTCCGCTGTCCGTAGAAATGCAAATGCCACCGTGCTGACACGGATCGCGAGTCTCACAAGCGTCCGTCGTATTCGCCATATTGCGTAAACTCTGAAACAGGCATTAAATCATAACACGTTACAGCAAATATTGGATATCCAAATTGTTAATAAGAGCATTCGAATATGATGCAGAATATATATTTTTTTCTCTAATGAGATTTTTAATGAGATCATGAACAATAAAATTGCAACTTTAAATTAGCAGCTGCATAATGCAAGCATTGTATCGAGGTAATATTCACGTCGAACATTGAATAGAATATTTAATTTCAATTATATTTGCTACATACGATTTTAAAGAATTCATCGTGCAGAAAGAGAATTCTTTCATTATCTCTAATCTTATTACATTTATGATTATACAGATAGCAGATTAGCAGATTAGCAGATTAGTATCTACAACATAATAAAATTAACGTATAATACAATTACATTTGAGAAATAAAAGTTAGGAAAGAGGGCAGTCTTACTCCATTATCAAATTAAATACATTGCATCGTATATCACAGAAAAACTGCATAATAATTAAACTATAAGTGTATTTTAAAGATGTTTTATGTAATGCAAATGCTCTTAAATTATTCCTGCTATTGCGCGCTACAATTTTCGCATCGTATTATGCAGCAGACAGACTTCCTAGCAGGGATATATATTAGCTACAGAAATATAACTTCTTAACATGAATCCGAGAAAGATTCAGTGTGCACGTATATGGGTAAAGGCAGAGAAGTAAAATTTTTTTTATTCTCTACTTCACGCGATATTTGGTGCAGTATCTCGACATTCGGCTAATGCGACCATTTAAATATTTCACAATGTATTAGGTCTGAATCTTGTTTTTTTGAAGCATCTGACTCTTATTTACTAATTATGTCTTTTTTAAATTCCATTCGTATAAAGTGCGATAAATGCTTTTAAACAAACTTTCCTAAGCATCGGTGATACTTTATGTAACATTTATATTTAAGCAGCATTATTGCAGAAATACCTTTCTCTTTTAGTAATAAATAATAGGTGCTATATTGGATACGTTCGTTCGCAATTTCTCCTGCAATATTTATTGTGATATTACGCAGCGACGAAAATTAAAGAGAAGGTAGAAAAATAACGTACTTTAGTTTGAGAGAAGAAGAGCTCCGCATTTTTTCAATTTACATTTATCTTTATTTCGCGACCTTATGCGCTGTTCTTCGGGGGCGACGAATAATAAACGAACGCGGAACGCGCCGTCGCGGTAAACATCTTTTTTTACGATTCATTTATCTTGACAGCGCACTTTCAGCGCTGCAACTCACTTTGCACCGTGCACCGTCGCGTTTTAAGTCGCGCAAACGAGATTTTTTTCACTCCCAGGAGTCGGCCGCAACCGACTTTTATGGATGCTCTTTGCACTGAGAATAAGCGGGACGTTGATCTTATTCTTGAAGTTCTTTTAACGTTGGTCCCAATTCGATTTGAGTCTGCGGAATTAGATATAAGATATATTCGCCGTGGATCACTTTGCTTTAATGTAAGCTAATTTCGAAAAACTGCACGAAATTTCTAACTTCAATACTCAGAATACGTATAATCTTTATGAGATAAGTAGAAATTCTTCAGTTGTCCATTTATCTGATTTGTCATGTAAAATAGCTATGTTGGAATACATTACTTATATTGTCTCAATATTTATATTCAAAATTTGTATGTCAAATTAGAAATTTTGCGCTAACAAAGACCTCCCAGACCTTCAGAAGAAAATGATCTCACAGCGATAAAATATTCCTAATTATCCTCACGGAAATTTCGTCAGTATTTCCGTTGAAGGGTTAAGGGTCAGATGAACATTCTTAACTTTCAGTGAAACAGCGTCGAACTTGCGAGTGAATTTATCTTTGTGCCACGAGCATCCGCAAATCCGGCTGATAAGACAACCACGTAGATCACGATCCTCATCTCTCGCTCGCGATGCCAACTTCCACCGGCAAAGTTCGCGGTATGTAAGTACCTGTTGGCCGGCGGATATAAATATTTGAACTTCCAGACTCTCAAGGATGCACCGTAATTTCTATTCGCCAGGAAATCATTCGCGCGTTTGTGGCTAAACTAACGGCTAACAATGCAATTCGCTGTACTATTCTCCTATTTTTTCAGAGAACAATGGCCTTCTTAATTAGTCCAATTAATAACAGGCCTTTCTTCGTAGCCGAGTTATATATCTTTCACCCTCGGAAAATTTTCTTCCACATTTTTCACAACGGCTTGGTCGCGGCGAGAAATTTAGTCAGTGGAGCGATGCGGATGCACGTGTCGGGTCACGGGGTCAATCGCGTCACTGTGCTCTATTATTGCGGCCAGGTTGGGCTCGAGTGTTGGCAAATGGCCATCGCAGAATACGGAATAGTAATCTTAGTGATGACGCGAAACGAAAAGGATATGGGTTAACTCCGTCGTGCATTGAATATGCGAATGGCAGCATATGTGGGGGAAGGGATTGAACTTTTTTCTTAATTATACATTATCGAAGAATACGTATCAAATTCAGACTGCCAAATAAGTGATGCAGGGCGGTGCACTGAATATTTCGATGCAGTTCTTAAAATTCACAAAACGTGCAATTTTACTTGAGTTGGGTTTCTCTGCAAGCATTTGTAATACTGAGCACGTTTGCTTTTAATAGAAATTTAATTTCAAGCTTAATTATAGATAATAGCAGGTGTCGACGATAGAAAATTTATGATAAATGATACTCTTTCTTAGTATATTTTTCAAGTGTGAATTCGATAATCGAGCTTATAAATAAAATCGAGCATTGTAAAACTTTGTCTAACTCGGTATCTATTTTTGCGCAAGATATGGAATGATAAAAACTTAGACTAACGAATATAGACTGCACGAATATGGCCACCAAGCCTGCTTAACGAGACGACCGCATTAATCATATTGGACCACACGGCGCAGAGGATTGTTAACGAGATTTCCTGCGAGAAAAGCTAATTGACGTCTAGTCGCGGCAAATTGCATTTTCGATATGACCCCGGCTTTAGCCGTTCCTAGCCTTTCTGCAGTTAGTAAAATAACACAGTTCATTATTTCGGGGCTCTGAAAACTGACCAGCTATATTAATTATATTAACTATATGATCGTTTATTTTAATTAAATGTAGTTATTTTAATTTTTTGCGTTGCAATGAAACATTGCTAGTTAATAAGAGTAATTATTACTAGATTTTTATCTTATAAAGATAACAAAGTGATAAATTGAAAATTTCTAATTAAAGAAAAACAAGCAATATTATTTTTAAAACAGATTTAAATAGCTGTATTCAGAATAGAACAAAATTTCGTATTAATTTATTTTTACGTAATTTTAATTTCGTTTAATTTAAAAAAAGGTACATACAATTAAATGATAATTTTCCAAAGTTTGCTGTTTCACAAATCAGCTTTTCGCATTGTTACAAGGAGTTTATTTTTTCAAGATCGATCTACACATATCAAACTTGAGCAATTTACGGAGCAAAATTAATTAACTGCAATTAAACCAGCGGACTAGGGAATTCGGTAAAGACAAAAGCTGCATGATGTTTATGAACTATGCGCAGCATAGTTGCGTAAAGTATGTCTACCGCTATACCGACCGCAACGTAAGAGAAAGTACTCAAATAAATCAAGCGATTTAATTTCGACGGGATTAAGCGACGCGATCGGGCCGTCCTCACATCGGCAAGTTTTCTATTCCCGGCATGTATAACGATAATCTACCTGTTCCTATAGATTAACGGGCCGTAAATTTGGATTTTCTTAAAACTGAGCAGTCAGCCCTGTGCCCTACAATGATTATGAATCGAAAATCTATCACAAACTCCGAAACGTTATTACATGCCAGGCGTGCGGTAAATTCTCCGCGCGTACGTACGTGCATGCGCGATGCCACAAAGCGTTAGACGTGACTATTGTGAGGCACGTATAACGTAAGATGCAGAGCGATTACGTATGCGTCGCCAGGAACGATACAATTTTCGTGCGACACGAGTCATCCTGTCTCCGAGGATGCACATCCCAGGTGCAATGTGCATTCTTCCGACCGCAGAGCGTACCGCGAAATACGCCGGGGAACTCGGGCCGCAACTCTGATAAAGTCGGAAGAAGGGGTCTTGTACCCCGACCCGTCAGATTGTCGACAGAAACTAAGGCAATAAATAAGGCAGGCTCTCTGCGCAACTGCGAGAGCAACTGCATCTCCGCGTGCCGGCGCAACACGAAACTGCGCCGTGCCAAAACTGCGCTATTTGGTTTTGACCGCGAACATGAGAATCCCGGACAAGCGTGCGACCTCGGGGCATAAACCAGAGCGGAGATACAGAATAAGTTGCGTCAAAGGGAACTCGCTGAAGTTCGAGGGAGGATTCGGCGCGGCGGTACAGTTTACCGAATTAACAACCACGATGGCTAACCGCGTTAGCATCAATGCAGCGCGATAGAACCAGCCGATTGCAAAATTCATTTGCTACTTTATTAATTACTTATTGTCGCTCCGTGTACAAACACCACATTTGCAAAATTACTTCTCTCTTTGATTTTCACGAAGAGCTGATTCGCAACGAAAATAGAAATACTGTCGTTACCATTAATTTAAAGTAAAAATGAAATGAAATGCTCCAAGAACTTANCATTTCAGTTATAATGAAAATAGTTATTAATTATTAGTAGCCGATCACATGTTAGATACATAAAAATACAAGTATATTCTTTAATTTCTTCTCATCACGATTCTGCAAGTTATTGCGCGTTGTACATAAAAGTATAAAGTTAGAATTATATGAATTACAGCTTAAGGGTTTTACATTCGATTAAATAAACATATGAGAGTCTATAACGAAGTTCGACGTTGACTTTGACTAAATCGGAAAAGTCTGCAACTTCACTTCACTTAAACTTTAAATCTTTCTATTAAACTCGACCGATTTCCTGACGCGGTTCTAATAAAAATTCATATTAAAGTTCTGCATGCGTACTATGTGCAGTGGTCGCGACTATTTGAAATATTTGAAAACGTCGGAAACATAACGTTAATAACAGGCTTACGTTAAAATCTTGCAGATGATGTTATTTGATAAAAATACATGCATTTCGTAACGAGAAACCATAGCAGATTTAAATCGTTAACTCTTTGCCTTGTTTGCACATGGTTTTAATTAATATAATGCATATACTGTAATCAAATCACAATATTACAATGTGTGAACGATACTAGACTGTTTCTTCGGGAATTATTTTAAAATTGAATATAATGCATCTAAGCAATGTATTTTTGTCTTTTTATAGTTATTAGTTATTATTATTTGCTACTTTTTATCGACTACTTATATACTATAAAAATACAGGAAGTTTCTTAAAAATATATACCCTTATTTTTTTTAAATATAAATAGCATCGTAAATTTATCGTATTTATTCTAAATATTATTCTAAAATTTTTTAATGCAAACTTATGGCTTTATAAAAAAAAGCTACAAAAAACATGGAGAAATAAAAATTTTATATCACGAATTTATTGATAAAAATACATGCTAGAGAAATACTATAAATATGAAATTTTTTTAACGATACACATATTGATACGATCGATGTGCGCGCATGAATACGTATGCGCAATCTGTTACAAAGAGCAAAGAACATTTAGAACTCACCACATTGTGCATTTCGAATTAATAGTAAATTGCGCGCTCAAAGAGGCACGAAATACACACGCGCATATACCGCTGTAACATTGCTTGAGATGTTAGGCGAGTGTTTCGCCGAGTTCTCGACGATATAACAGCTGAACGCAATGTCGTGGTGCTTCGAGTTTCGCCAAGCTTCGATACCGCAGTCTAGCCAGTCGAATTCGCGGATTTGTTTCTAGGCAGCCTTGTCGTCGGCTTCCATTAAGGAATACGTGGTAAATCTTTGGGCCCGCGATCCTTCACACACACGGGATATGGCGAAAGTTTGCAAACCGATTCCGAGACTTGTCACGGAGTTTACGATATATATCCCCACCCTCTTGCCCGTAGTTTCCATCCAATTCCTGTGCACCGCCGGCATCTCGTTTCCTCGAGATGTTGCCGATGGCGCAACGAAATTTACCGGCTAGTCAGGACTTTGGAAAGGGTTTCCACGCCAGTGGAATCGAATTGAAACATTCTAATCATTGTTGTAGGTCTTCTAGTTTTAGTAACTCTCTCATTGTTATGTAGTGAATATTATGAAAAGTCAGGTTAAAAATTTACGCAAGATATTCGGACAATATGTCTTAAGCTTGTGGATTTTTCCAGTAAAAAGAAATAGATGCAGTTTTTAATGCAGGGAATTAATAAAATAACTATAAACTATTTTGTAGATGTAATATCGAATTTTTCCGAGAAGAATTTGTGAGAAAAATGAATTAAAAGCTTTCTTGAAAGGACTTCAATTATTGCTTAAATATTGTATTTTATAAATGAAAATATCATTTGACTTCTTTTCAAAGTATACATATGCGCCCGCATAATGGATAATTAACCACAAGATGTGGAATTTCACAAAATATCTTCATATATTTTTCTACACAAATAAATAAAATAATATTATAATTTATTACTTTTTATTTTACATAACCATGCAAATAAAAATTGATATTGATTCACAGAATTAAAAAAATATAAGACACGTTTTTGAAAATGTGATCTCATTGCTTTTCATTCTGTATTATTGTACGAATCGCAAGTCGGATCGAAACATAATTAAGCGCATTAGTTACATGAATGTCTGGGCAGTCATTATAATTAATTGGCTTTAACTGCGACGCAAAAGAAAAAGATGAAAAGATTCTCTGCGTGTTGAACGAGATCGTCAGGGCCGTTGCCGTATCTCCCTTTTTTTCGTCATTATCCGCGCGAAATTATGGAGGAACTGGTAGCATGTGAAAATTGTTTTAACGAGTTGCAGAGATTGCGGCGTATAACAACCGTCCCCGTCTGCAAAGTACTTTAGCCCCCAGCCGGAGAATAACTGGAAGAGGCCAGAAACTAAATACGTTTACTGCGGCCCATTACAGGCTTTTGCGTAGGGAAGAGGCGTACATTCGCCGTTTTCGCCCCATGAATATTATTGTCGAATATTACCAGTCGTTATCGCCCATTTCTCGACCCTGATTGAGAAAGAAACGCGATTCAATTGCAAATTTGATTGATAATGTAATACCGATACTCATTTTTATTGAATTTAAAATGCACTATTGCTTCGAGAAGAAATATTTAATTTAACGCAGTATAATTTTTCTATGGTTCATTCAATGGTTATTACAGAGTTTTTATCTTTTTTTACCGTCTAGTCAAAGAAAGTCTTTTCAAAGATAGAAAAACTTAACTTCACAAAAAGCTATTATTCGGATCAATTGTTTGTAACTAATGTTTTCTCTCGATATCGAATCTTTCTCTGTTTCATACTATAATAGCTTCCGATTTATTTATCGTGGACAATCGATATGATTAGCTTTTTAGACGTTTGCCGTGAAGAGCGACGGAAACTTTTCGAACAAATACGAGTTCCATTATTTCATTGAGAGTTCATTATATATTCATTTTACCGCGAACGTGTCACAGCAAATGTGAATTTTTCGATCCGTCTTGTCAAACATTTCCGTAATCGGGTTAATGGCGGTATCTATGAAAGAAGTGAGAAACGACAGAACCCTTTTTTTACTATATTTCAATTAATATTGATTATATTACTTTTAATATAATTATAATATTTATGAGTTTTGCTACTTTAAAGTTTCTAGCATTTTACTGCTGTCTTATATCGGAATATAATTTCATACATATACAGAAGAAAAAATTAACAAAATTAAAGAAATTAACTAATTTTTTTGTTTGTTCCTAATTATATTTGATTTTATTCGATAATCGAAAAATTACGATAAAACGCCGAAAATTCTCTTTTTAATTAAATTTATTACTAAATGATCGTATTATTTAATTTACACTTATTTTATATCTCCCTCAAACTGAAACTGATAGTAGCTATATAACTGAAATTGTAATTACCGAAATTGCTATTATCTACGAGCCGAAAAAAAGATCAGACATAAATTAATTCTATCGAATTCAAATGTAACATGCAAATGAACTAATTTATTTCGATGCAGTGCAAGATGGAATATTCAATTATTTACTTCTGATCTGACAAATATAATACATGTGCAGTTAACATTTAATCGTGCAGTTACGACATAACTTTCAGACGAACTTATCGTAATACCTCAACAAATTTTAATTACGATCAATTTTTTTTCCGCGCTCTCTTCGCGTTATCCTTATTCAATGGAGGCGTCTAACTTCGTTCTGTACATGGCTTGGTCGTATTACGGGCGTGATTACGAAAGTTGTCAACTTGATTAAATGGTTCTGCTTCGGCCGAAGTTGGCTCAAAGGGATAATCGTGTGAGGTGTCCGCCCGGAGCTACGTTAGAACTTTCTTAAACTGGACGGAGATTGGAAGACTCGTTTTCGCGAAGGGAATTCGGCGATACTGTTTCAGTCACGGCACCGGCACCGGCATAATTATAAGCTACCGGAACTTTGTAGGTAAAAACTTCCGAGTTTTTCTACGTTGAAGCGAGTCATCCTCAACCGCTTCCTTTATTTTGTTCTTACGCGAACAGTGTATTAACTCTACTCTATTTAATTATACCGCATTAAAAATGCAAACGCTGTTACGTATGTAACAGCTTCTGGAAATTTTTAGTAAGTAGCGAGTAATGTACCCGTGGGAGAAGCTTGAGGTAGATCCTCGTCTGATCGTGGCGCGCATATATTTACTTAACAAGATAAAGTGGTGCTCATTAAATAGGTGTATTGCTGATTTATGGGTGTCCAGGGACGAAGATTGTTGCGAGTAATATGTAAATTTATTAATACTTATTAAATATTTGCCATATTTGCATGTGGCAGTTTAATATCTTGATGAAGTGAATTTTTGAGCTCCAGATTGGAGAATGCAAAGCATTAATATTTTCGATCAACAATTATCATGCGCGAGCTCAGTTTCTACGCGAGCAAGCTTAACTGGTGAGATTTATAAGCACGGAAATGAAATCAGAAAATGAGCCCCGCGCGATCAAGGGCGCCGTGACACGAATTCGGGGAGGTGGCAGCGAGGTTTAAACATCGTCGCCAACAGGGCTGGTTATTAAATCGTGCGGCTATAAATTGCCGCGCAATTTCCCGCGAAACTTAGTCAATTTCCACAAACGTGAATTCCCGCGCCCGTGCCAACAAGTATTTATACACCCCCGTACACCCATTCGATGTGCATTTTGGATTGCATTTTTAAAATCCGCGATATCGCAGTTCATTTCCAGATTTTCACATATTAACCTTCACCCTTTGTCAATTATTTTGAGAGGAAAAATAATGGTCAGATTTCCAGCCATTAATAGTCGTTTAGAACGTTAAGTCCATGCGACTAGCGTGATAATGCTAAAAATAAATTATAATTCCTTCTCTGCTTTTAACAAGTAACTGCCATATAAATCTATAAGTGAAATCTTTACATGACATAGATCTGTTAGTTGGCATCCTGAAATGCAAATTCTTACAAGATTGATATTTTTGATTGTCCACATTCATTCATAAATATTGTTTTTGTCTATTTTGCAAAAAAAATTAAAAATAAAAAAATTTTATCATTAGCACTTGAACAAATTGTGAACAATACCGTATTAATTTTGTAAAAATTCGCATTTCAGGGTATCAATTTCACAAATCTATAGAATTTAGAAACTCACCTATGTATAAGGTCGTTAGAAGTATCAGAGGCCCACAATCAGCCTAACACAAATTCGTATTTAGCTTTAATATCAGTTCGAAGATAAGACTATGCCTGAGGGATAACGTCGGCTGATGACGCTTCATTAACAGGTGATCGTAATGAAGCCTGTATCGTATCGATAACATTTTCCACGCCGGCGTGAAGTCGTGTAACTTCGTTTGACAGTGTAATCATTCTCCCAACGGGACGACGTAATACCATGGGATTGATAGTTCCGCAGGTGAGCTCTATCTTCGAGTGGTAGATACCGGGCCCTACGTCGAAGCTAACCCATTTTTTTCTACTGCAATGCGGCACGATGCAACTAAGTATTACATTACGTTTCTCAACCCGCTATGACTAAATATCTCATCGTAAGTGCCTTTCCGTGTGAAGTACTTTTATTGCGCTTAACTTTTCAGTATGCCCGTGCACTCTGATTTATTGGCGCTATGAACAGACTTCCGAGTACAACTTTAACAAAGAAATTTATATCGAGTGCGACGAGCCCTTCACATTCAGAATTTTTCACACCGAAAAAATGTGCCTTTATTTTGAAATATGGATAATGTATGCAAACTAAATAAAAATTTTATATCTTTTAAATGATTAATTTTTAATATATGGACAAAAATATTTCACATTTTTACTAATAAAAGCGGAAAATCATGCAAAGAAAATAATGACTGTAAATAAAATTAAAACGTATTTAATTAAATCGCGATCATATATCTGTATTTTTAAATTTTTAAAATTACGAGAATTCCATATATGATTCACGCGACAACATTATGCTTGAGTGATGGCAAGTCGTGGAGTTACATGTCGTTAGGCTTCATTATGATCAGTCTAATCGAGCGTCCTTTGAACATTAGCTTATCGTTCGACCCATTAAGATCTGAATGATTAGAGATACGCCACGGTGTCTATACCGTGCACAGTATTATCAAAGTCCACACCAAAATATGCCTTGTAACCCGATCATTCACTAATCAGGACTTCAGACCTTCTAATTTGCAGCAAATTCGAGGCACGCGAACCCGAATCTACCTTTGATATTAATCCACTCGTGCCCGTATTTTCAAAAATATCCGCTCGACCTGGTCTTCATATTGAACTTTAGGAAACTTTATTGATCCTTAGCTTTTGATTCAGCACCTACGCGCCGGTTAACAGTTTTCATCAAGTTCTTTGGTCATCGTAATTAGAAGTTTTAAGTCTAGTTGGGATCGAATCCGAAGTTATAGAAGTATAAAGTATAGAAGTTTAATTGCACTTGCATGTATAAGTGATATATATATTTAATTAAATAGCTTTTTGCCACATTTATCGCAGTCTTAAATCACAAATAGCAAATTTTATTTGCATAAGCCGTATAAGTATAATCTTTTGAACTACAATAAACACTACAATAATATAAATCTTAACATTATGTACAGTAATATATTTCAATTAAATACGTGATTAAATAATAATATCCGTACATCATTTGGTTGTTATTTAACAAAAAATTATTTGAAGAAACTTATACTTCAAAGAAAAATAAAATATAAAATTTTATTTTATACAAACTTATTGAATTACTGTTTCTTTATTGGTTTTTTGAATTGCAATTTCACTACTGTTGTCATTTAATCATGACGGCTCGATTCTAGTAACTTTAACAAAATGTGTTCTGTAGAAATGCTGCCGCATGCACGTAAAATGAACATCTCATTTGACGTAGACACGTAAACAATTATTTGCTAAAGTTCTGATGAAAATACCGCTTTGCCAGGCGCTCAATAGGTCAAACGTAAAGGGAATCAAATATGGCGAGCACGAAAGGGCAGATGGTAGTTATATACATGGATGGTTGAGGGAATGTGTGTACATATAACAGGAATGACACAGTTAAGGTTCATCCAAATTGAAGCACGCGTGCACTGTGACGGTATGAGTGTGCACGTACGCCCTCAGCTTAAAAGCTTCCTGTTTAAACTTGTGCAACTTCTCAGCGCGTATACATGTCCCAGAGCTATTTCACTTTGTTCAGGTTTTGTTGACAGTCTCGCAGACGATCGTCTCGTAATAAAAATTTGAATATATATATATACCTCTCTTTTATTACTCTTTAGTCATTTTGCTCTCAATATCTTTCTCCCTCCGATTAAAATAAGGCCAACCTAAAGACTTGAACACTGATATTAAATGAGGCGGAGAAATTGTTAAGCAAACGACGTGATTATAATTCACAAATAAGAAACCTTCTGAATTTAATATAAATGTTACTTGTTTAAGAAATATTATAATCAAAGCAAACTTCTGTTAATATCGCGTGACTTAAACATGTTTATATTATAAATATTTAAATTTAGATTAATTTAAATTGAAATTTATATGATTATATGTTGATTGATTATGTTTATATTCATGTAATATGTAAAACACGATTTCTAGCATCTTGATTGGTTCTACTTTTTGTCATAGCCTATATAACCCATAAAATACAATTAATGCCAAATTTTACTACATCCATTTATGGATACAAATAAATTAAACTTTGTTACAAATATTGCCCCACGTTTCCATATAATTGCAAATCGAAACACACGTAAGAATCATGCGTTTTCCTAAGCATGTCGTTTATGTATGCCGCGCTCGTGAGAAAATAAAGGCAGCTGAATATTCAGGGTGTCGCTTTATCGGGCTGACTATAATTCCGAACGATTTCCACAGGGCGACTGAAATAACCGAGAAGCTCGTTTGCAACGCTCGTACTGCCGCCATAAACGTCGCTCCGAGGAAATCGAGTTCACCTTACTTAAATCGTCGCTAAAGTTGCATTGTTTTGCGAAAGAAAGAAAATAACCGACAACCGCATATTTGCTAATATTAAACGGGACAATTGCTAGTATCCGACTCTCCTGCTTGGTTATAGATGCCCAATCGAGAGCTAAATTAAGTAATCTTAAGTAAAGAAGGAAACCGCAAATTTGTCTTCTCTAGATTAGCTAAATTAAACAACTTATATTATTTATTTCACATTATTACTTTGACTATAATATAATATCTAGCAAATATATCTACTGTGAAATGTCATGGATATGATGTTTAAAGAAATTAATTATTAAGCTATAATTTATAATTGCATATTGCATTTGAATTAAAGAGTATCTTTTTTCTCGAATATTAAGTTTGATAGCCACTGACCGATTCTTCCGGTGATAATAGCTCTATTACGTTAATTGAAGTATCTAGCCGAGACCGCGTTTCATATTCATTAATGTTTCACAAATCGCAAGGTAGCTGGCTGCGAACTGGGTCACGTTTAGTCGCAACGGATCTAAGACAGTATCTCTCTTGTTGAAACATTCAATCTGAGTGAGAAATTAGGTGATACCATTATGTTCTTCATACTAATAACATAATAGCAGCAAAACCGAAACTTCTAGTGATAAAGTCAATTTTCAATTTCTCATAATTTTTAGCGAGAAGATAAAAACAGGAAAAATATATTAGATCGAACATTCGTTTATTATAAATCAAATATTAGTTATCCGACTTTAATCTTATGAAAAAAATATAAAAGTAATTATAGTTATATTTTTATATATATATTATATATATTATAGTTATATTGTTAAAGAAATATAAGATACATAATTCTCACAATTCATAATCGTAATTTTGAAGATGAAATGCTGAATTAAAATTCTANGAAAGTAATGTTTGAATTTAGTAAAGATATATAATATAATTAAAAAATATAATATATAATATAACATAAAGCTATATAATTTATTTCTTCGAAGCTTAGTTCGTGGAAAATCCTTTTTTAATTATTTTTAACTTTATAATCATTGATATTCATGTTAACAAAAATTGCGTTTTGAATTTATTAGATAATTTTATTATTAAGATTGTACAATAAGATTGCGAATACTCTATATATCAATATTCTATATATCAACCATCGCTCTCTTGTGGTTCTCAATGATATTAGGTAAGCGGATGCTATAACAATAGATCTACAATCATATCCTCTTATTGACGCAATGCCTCTTATGCAGCATTATATTGCTACTGAAACCATTTACGTAACAATTAGTTTGCACTTGCAATGAGTATGTGTCCATCGTTGAAAATAGGGCAATCGTGGTAATATTACCATTTCAATCGAGATATTAGGTTTCTCTGTCTTTCATGAAAATGGACAGATACCTAGTTTGATTCACCCAATTTTATCATTCTCTTTGATGTATTACGCTTACATGAGAGCCTCTTCTTACATATACGCTTTGCTACAAATAACATTCTCTGATCCCTTACTACTTAAACAATTCCGTCCGCTATTAGGATAACTATTATTACGTAATGGTCTGTTTTTGCATTTTCGATGTGAGCCAGCAAAATCGCTAGGCCAGAACCCGGAAACTATTAGGATCTAAACTTTGGGCCGAGTGGCAAACTATTAGAGAATTATGCCGCATCATGTTCTCTCATAAATGATGATTGTTCAGATTATAATATTGCAACTTTCGGCTCTATCGTCGCTAAAAAAAAAAAATCTCTTTTGAGAAACCGAACTTTAAACGAAACGCTGCCGATATTACAGTATGAAATAAATAAGTAGAGCAGCGTTAACGGAGTAGATACGCTTTTTGTTTTAGCCTCGCTTTTTCTTGTTCGTAATAGGCGAGATTAACCTCGGACCAGCTGCAGGTACATCCAACGACGGCTTATTCTGCCATTCTGTTCCATCTGCGTCTCTTTTTCTCGAGCGTGCCGACTGCCAGACGGTGGCAATCGGACAGCAAAAGAAGTTAATTGAAAATAAGATAATACCAGTAGCGTCGGTCGAAACTGGGGGATGATGGGCCGCGGTGAGGAAGACTGGACTGCAATCCCTTAATTAAGTCGAGCTTCCTACTTACACGTGCACTGTGGAAAATTACATGCCAGAATTATTTCCTTCTGGATAAAAGTATTGACACAATAAAGTTCGGAAAAAAGATCGTAGATACGTCAACCGTCTGTAAGTTGCTTTTACGTATTTGCACTATTTGACTTAATAAGTTGCCAAAAGTAATATAAATTTTTTTTTTAATTATCGATCTCTCTTTTTCTCTAAAAAAATATTAAAGCATAGATTAAATATTCTTTCTAAACAAGATTAATTCGATAAAAATGAAAAATTTTATTATTTCCTTCTTTAATTTAAAAGCTTTAAATAAATAGCAATATGTCTAAAAAAAGACATTGTGTAAAAATGTCATGAAAGAATATTTTAGAATAGGAAGAATTAAATCTTTTATTTGTTTATTATACATGTCAATCTCACTATCACCGCGTATTTTATTTATTTGCTCACTTTTATTTAAACGTTACTTATTTTAGAGTTTCTTTATTCTTTTATTTTCTAAATTAGTAAATTAAAACAATTTTATACAATCTTATTAAATATAAACTTGCTTGGAGAGAGAAGAAAAAGAACCCTTAGATTACTCGCGATTATCTTTATAAAAATATTTTATAAAGATGCTCTTGTAATCGTTGAAACTTATATCAGATTAACGCGGAAATCGCGTTAACGTTAACGCCACGTGAACGTAAATTAAAAATAATACGACAAATTATATTTAGCCATCCAAATTATTAAGCACCGAGTACGAGATAATAATAAAGCCAAGAGTGGAAGCACGGTAATAACAACGATAAGTTTCGATTTATAGTCTCCAGCACTATATGAATAACTTTACATAACATAAATATGGTAATCGCAGCCATAAAATTTCAATCGTGCGGTTATAGCAAGTTCGTCCGCCGCGAGTTTTCACTCGCAGCACCCGCGAACTGGAGCACAAGCAGCGCAGAGACGAATATAAAATACATGAGAGCAGGCGCAGTTTCTTTTTTTTCCAAGAGGGAATGATAATAACCCCTCCTCGGATTGTTGTTGATTTATTCTTATTGTTTTCTCCGTTCGAATGAATTTCAAAATCGAGGATATGCTAACCCGAGTATTTAAATTACATCCTCTGTCGGTCTTATTTCCGTGTACGTAAATGAGCAGATTTAATTAATAATCTAATTTCCAAATAAACTCGAATTAAAATTCGTTAACGATATTCAGCTCGTTATGTTTTGTGTGGCGGATAATTTTTGGGAAAAATGTAAATTTAACATTTTTCCGCTCAAATGGTAAAATTTCAATCGCGATTTATTCTTGCCGAGCAAGTTTTCACTTCAGGGCGAATTGCCTTCGCATGAATCGCCGGAAACGAATATAAAGCGCAGACGTGGCCGTTTCCTTTTTTTTTCTTCGCGAAGGAGCCGAGTGGTACACCGGGGAAATCTACCGAGTAGTTATTAAAATTCCATCCGCGTCGTGATCGCGCAACGACGAAAACAATCTCGAACGCGGCGGATTTTTGCCACCAATTTTTCTCGCCGCACGTTCGCCTACCCAAATTGGAATTTTCAGCTGAGAGGCGAGCATTATCGCGAATTATACTTGCTCTACTGTCCATGGATGGCCCTGACGCCGCGGGTCATTAAATTATATGCGAGGAACGAAAGTACTTATCACAACGGCTGTATAACGATAATATCTTTTATCCTATATGGTGCTAAAAGTTTCCATCTTAATTTAGAATCTATTTTAGAAAATTATATTGCGAAGAAGTTAAAAATCATTCTTTATTCTTTTTTTCTAAAATTTTATCTTTTAACCCTATAAAAATTTTATTAGAATACNACTATAAATAATTTTTGGATATAAATATGACACTCTTTTAAAAGTATTCCATATAATATATTATATACATATACATATATATATATATATATATATACTGATTTATTAATGCATTAGTTAATTCATAAAATGTTTCTATCTAAATTATAACAGAATATGTGAAACAGAGCTTATCTAAATCTCTTATTTCTTTACTTTCATATATAACGTATTCATCCAGCATCCTAGAAGCTCTTATCTGCACCTTTCAGATGAATGCTTACATTAACATTTAATTTCATGTTAGAAATATCAAAAGTAATTATAAATCTGAAATAATATTAAATGCAAGAGATTATAAGAGGGAATGGAAATTACATTATATGAAAATTATGAAAGTGTTGACATTTCTCATTTCTATTTAATGTAATTGTATTCGATCTTTATGTTCTCTTTTAGTCTGAAACTCTAGAATATTATCTACATATATGTAGCAAAATTTTTAGACGCGTTCAGAAGAATGGCTCGACCGGTAAATATTCATAAGCTGACTATCTCTCGAGTGGAATGGCGAGTTTTGCTATTTCTGAGCAAATTCGGTCGTCGCGTGTCTCCTACCGCGGTACTACCCGCTGATATCGCGAGCCATGGCTTTTATTATTTTTCAACCAGCGAAGTTTGCTCGCAAGCGCGCCATGGAATTACAACTATCCTCGAAAAGACATCTTCGTCCGGCTTTGTTTGTAATTTCCATGGAACGAGTCTCCGGAGAAATTTCTATCTGCGTATTACTTGGATGGTTTCACAAATGAAAACTGACACACAATCTATAAACATTACTCGAACAAGTTTACGTGTGTTTCAGATTTTTAATCCTGGTCATGCTTTTGTTCATTTTTACGAATATTTTACAAATTGATAAATACATTAAGAAATCATTAAAGAATCGTTCGATTATTTTTATAAATCTTTGTTTTTATTATGTCTTATGCATTATTTACTATGATATAAAATATAAAACCAAACTGATTCGAATTTAATTATCTTGTAGCGATAGATTTCGCGTGTTGCGCGTTTATTTGAACGAAAAAATGAAACTTGTGTGAAACACCGCTTTATTCATAGTGCACGATGTCATTGCGATCAATAACGTTCGACTAAAAACAAACGGCAATCACGACGAACATCTTCTCGATTTGTCGAAACGGCTGTGCTCTCGCGCGGGGTGAATTTACCCCGAAATTCCCAATTCGGTAAAACCGATCGGCCGCGCGGAATCTGGCCTCATAGCAATTCGCCTCTCGATATTAAACGCTTTAATATCGAGAAAAGATGTGGATGAGAGGAAAAAAAAAAAGGCTTCCGAGTGTTGTCCGGCGAGCGTGTGGGTGTGTAAACCGCGGATGAAAGTGGCTAGATCCGCGGTTGTTCGACGAATAAACGCGATGTGCATTGTGAGCCGCACATGTATGACCGACATATGCATTGTCGGGTAACGTAGGTGTGCACCTGTGCGCACGTGCTAGTAAATACATTCGATTTATTGGAGGACGCGGCCAGGTATAGAGTCATACGTTTTTCGTACGATAGCTAAAGCTTCTTTTTGCGCAGCTCGCATTTTGTTGTTGCACTTTTCACTACCGACTACTCGTCGTTTTGCCCGACCATTTTTTTTTCTTCCTTTTTGCGTGAGCATATACACCCCTGTCTCTTCTCGCTCGATGTTCTCGTTGTACGCGCCGAGGTCGATACGTTTCGTGCAGATAAACGTGTACCGTTTATATGTACAGTGCAACATAGATATGTACGTATCTATCTATATTAATATAAAAACCGGTTCTCTATTTCTTTTTTAAATTTTTCTCAGGTTTGTCATCTGACGGTTTTATTCAAGTATTTATTATTTACCGACTGAAATTTTATTTTAATATTGCCTCCAGCAAAATATTACTCAAAATATATATGTATATGGAATATGTGTGGAACTTTAGTAAATTTTTTTATTTATTAAAGTGCCCTTTATAATAAATTGCAATAAAATCCTCCCCCCCTCCACACACACACACACACACACACACACACACACACACACACACACACACACACACACACACACACACACACATCCTATGTGATTAAAAAACATGGAGACCTAAAATACTTTATTTCTGTATAATCAAATATATATTTCTCAATATTTATTAAATTTTGACGCAAAAAAAATTTGAAGTTTTTATATGCAAAACATGAATAGGACTAAAATAATAAAATTCATTTTCATTATAGTGAAATAAAATTAAAAATAAAAAATAAAATATAATATCACACTTGCTTATGTCGTTTAAGATGTATTTTCTCATTTTCGTTTCTCTCTCCTCTTCTTCTGTCTATACAATGTTTAAATATACATTAGCATTACTTTAAATGAAGATAGCGCAAAGAAATGTAGTTAGAATAAACAGACTTATTGTCATTGGTAATTCTCTTTCTAACTTCTTGTCATTCTTTTGTTAGTGACTGATAATACATACTATTACACATTTTATTTCAGTTTCAATTACAAATGTGATTAATATTCGACATCGGTTTCACAACTTAACGAGACTACCGGTATACAACGACGTCTTAACAAGCATTTCCTTCCGTCGTTTTGTCATTCCTAACTCATCTCCGTTATTCCCCTCCTTGTCGTCCTTTTCCCGAGACTATCGCGGTTTCTCGCCCCCGGGAAGGTGTCTGATACTGACAAAAAGAGAAGACGTAAATTAAGAAGACGAAAGAGAGACCGAAAGGGAGAAAAGAAAGTGGGAGATCCGTTGATGGATGATCTTGGTAATTATTTGCGGACATTTCCTTGCTCCTTGCTTTTCTCTCTCCACAGGTGCACACCTTGCAACGCTTTCTTTGCGATCCTTTTTCCTGCTTACTTCTTCTTCGCGATTCTTTCTTTTATCGTCTCTTTCCTCCTGTCATTTTTGTCTCCCATGGCCGCGGTCAAGATGGATGAGGAACCATCGGCGTTGTAACCACTAGCCCGTGTTTCCCGATAAAGAACAATCGACGAGCGTTCTTTCTCACTGTCGCCGGGGAAATTATCAGCTCGGATCCTTTCTCTCGAAGCATTTTTGTCTCCAACCAATCTCAATGGAAAAAAAAGAGAGAAGCAATGTTTCTCCATATTTCATTTCTGAAAATATGCATTTTCTGAATCACAAATCGATGCAGATTCTTTATAAATTTACTTTATTAAAATCTAGAACATGAAAATGGAACTCGTCGTTTAATAATTATAACATATATTATTCAGCAAGATAAGAATTAAAATAAATTTTTCTCGCAGTATTAATTCAATTTCTACAATATTGTATAATATTGTATAAACTTATTTAAAATCCAAACAATTGGAATAAAAGTTTGAATTTATTAATTTTTTAACAGATACAAATAATAATTAATGCTGTATGTTAAAGAATATTAATTATCTTTAAAATTATTTTTAAAATAGACCATAAAAAATATAATATTTTAATCTTAAAATTACAAAGAATATAATTAAGTTAAAATTACTTAAATTAAGTTTGCGTAAAACAATTTAAATTTAAATTAATGAAAAAATCCGTAATTGTAGTTTAAAGATATGGTGCACACGATAAAAATGTGCGCGGAGACAAAGTACCCAAAAATATATAAAGAATTCTTGATGATATTTGCAATGCAGACTTGACGATTTCTGCTATGCGATCTTTTCTCTGGGGATAATTCTGTTTATCAACTTTGTCGTCAATATTTATCAAGTTTATCAAGTTTATCGAAGTTTGACGTAATTAAGGAATGGCAGGTTGGACGCCTAAATCTCGTTGAGTGTCAACGAATACCGTGACGCGACAACGTAGTTTAAATGGACTTTGCATGCTTCCTTTAAAGCAATAAACAACTACAGTTCACTTTTCGTTTATTCTGCGTCGTCTATCGGAGTTCGTGAGAATGAGTGACACTTTTCTTTCAAACTTTCGCAGATTGTACTCTGACTCAATTGCCGGCATAGCTCGTCAACGTTGCTTAATTACGCTCTGCGATTAGAAGTTGGATGATTTCGCTGTAATTACAAAATGCTGTCTCGCGGATTCTCTCGCAATCCATTAGACAACAGTCGATTTTAGCGCATAAGGTAGCCTAAATCTTACGCTGAAATGCAGCTTGTGATTCAATTACATATATATAAATTATACGTCTTTTAATTCATTAATTATCCGACATTGTAAACGGCTGTGAAACGAGTTAAGGCACATGAAATAATTAATAATTTATAATGTTAAATTAATTAATTGACAGTATAAAAATTATATTATAATTACTTGATGCTATAGATGCAAGTATCTGCGCATGAAAACTGTATGACACGTTGATACTATTAATTATCATATATTATAATTCTCTCTCTCTCTCTCTCTTTCTCATACACATATAGAAAGAACAAGAAAGAGCGTATTCACAATTAGACACAATTAATGTTTTATATTTTTAATACAATAGTTTCAGAGCCGATGTAATTACACGATTATTTGAAATTCAGTTTCATGTCATCGATTTTTACATTAAATGCAATAATAACTGAACAGAGAAATAATATGAATTGGAAGTATATTCGTGAAGCAAGCATTCGATATTCAACCGATGATGCCGGCATAAATGAATGAATGTACAGAGAATTGTTTTTAACTATCTGAATATGTCGATACAAACCGGAGATTTTTGCTTTCATTTCGAGAAACTTTTTGAATAGATAACTAAGCTATTGTTTTCAAATTATAGAACAAAAATGTATCAATGTTAACCGTCCATTTTTAGTCACGGTAACCGCTCTTAAAAAAAACTGTTGCAATAAAATATGGAAAACGCTCGGCAGTTGGAAAGGCAGTTAAAATTATTCCTCTCTCACGCAATTCTGAAGATCCGAAATGAAAAATTTGGCTTCTTGATATTCGAGAAAAAGTCTCCATTTATATCAATTTCCTGTATATTGAGGTTCCCCAGTCACAATGTGATATTTTATTGACACGCTGTTCCGTACGAGTGCATACATATATCTATACTAGTGTAGAATCTATACCAGGCCGGTAGAGATAGATCGATAGCATCTGGACCGCTGCATATTTTATCTGACGACTGCTATAACGGCGGTTGCATGCGGTACGTCCGTGGATTACTTAAGCCGTATGCATCGTCGAACTTTACGACTCTGCGCGCATCCCTCTTCTGGACATGCATCATAGACAACGTCTCATGACGATGCATATATAACCGAACGAAATCGAAACTTTTCAGAGTCTGTCCAAAAGTATTTACATAATTTTACATTTCATTGACATTGCGAATAAGCGATCATCGTTATCTTGTGGCGTTCTTAAATCTTAAAAAAAAATTATAACCGATATTAATCTTTGCGTGTGCAATTGTTGTCTAAAATCGTCAACTCCCGCTGATGAATTACTCGACAGTTAATCGTCAAGCTGTACGAAATTACGTGAAAAATTCGCGCGAAGGGCTATCGTGAGAGAAAATTCGACAGCTTCCGTGAAACTTTTACAATTTGTTGTAACTGCGGGACATGAAATTACCGTCGCGCCGCGGTTATTATGAACTTTCGCGTGACACGAACGTTCTCCTGAAACGCGGACAAGGAAGCGGGGAAAGTGTGTCCGAGCATAGAAGTTTGGTGCATGTGCACATGCCAGATTGCCACACATAACATGCGGCACGGCCGCGAAACGTGATCGTCCGACCGCAGTGCACCATCGACAATGAAGTTCCTCGCGCATTTGTAACCGTGCGTCTCTGTGCATCTGTTCCATGCACATTGTCCGCTTCCGCAGATCTTGTCTTTCGGTCTTCGAATTGATTATACAATACGCAATTTACTGCAAACAGCGAAGGGGGAAGCAAACATTTTCTCATGTACGAATATTCTTTACATTTTATTTTATATTCTTTTCACTTTTTAATATTTTACTTTGTCCTGTTATTATACATTTTTAGTTAATCTGAGATTTAAATCTAAAGAGAGATATTGCAAAAATATGTATTTATTTAAAAAATAAGGATTAAAAAGTGAATGTAATGCTGCTTTTTCCAGCATTTCACAGCAATATATTTGCAGTATAATGTTTCAATGCGATTTTATAGAAATATTTTAAGCTTAATTCCTATCTGTGATGCTATATCTCAAAATTTATTTTATTTATTAAATTCCATTTACATTTTTTATTTTACATTTATCGCAATATCATTTCTCTCCCGCCTTTAAATATACTTACCGTTCATTTTATAATATTTGATAATAATATTATAATATTACATATTTTTGCGTTTTACAAAATTTCCCATGTAAATGTATTGCTGGAAAAAAATACAGTTTCTGCTATCGCAACTTCTGGTTAACTGTTTCTCTTTTTTTTTTTACATTTCGCATTTAAAGTGGTAGGTCTTTAGAAACGCTAAATTGAGAATATTCTCGAAATAATTACTAAAGTAATGAGCTACTTAGCGAAAGGCTAAATTACCCGGAAAAAATTTAATTCCCTAATAATATCACTCATATGCATATTTTCGTCAAATTTTCACCAAAGCAACAGAAAAACTATATTTTTCCAGGGCATATGCTGTGGGGCATACGTTTCGCGTTCGCTGATATACGGTACTCATACGTCGTTCAACTTTTGCGTTATGTAATATGTCAGAAATATATCTCGTGCGCACGGAATTGAATTAAACATTTAATATTTTTCATGTTCGTCCGCGTCACGTAGTGCAAGGAATTATTTGGGTCTTTTCTCTCTCTCTCTCTCTCTCTCTCTCTCTCTCTCTCTCTCTCTCCAAACGTCTCGCGTATGCGCGGCGAGCATATCCAGAAATTGATCCGACAGTGACATATGGCGTGCTAGGGATATAATAAGGAGCGACGAATAACAAGGAAGGGGTCGTTATCACGATCCGCAGACAGGATCCTGCTTAGGTGGGCTGCTTCTCTCGCTCGTTTATCTTATGCCGGAGCCTGTCCCGTGGACCGTCTGCAGAGCAGGAGAGATCGAAAATTCGCGCTGCGCCCGAAATTTCCCGCTCGTTTGAGAAATTGGCCCAATTAAACGGCGATATAATTGACAGTGACTCAATTACACGGGAGAAATTGGAGTTAGAAACGAACAGGTGGGAAGAGATGCGGTTATGAAGCTTCCAGTGGAAATACGGTGTCTTTAGTCTGGCGTGTAACAAATTGCAGCGGAAAGAGAGAGAGAGAGAGAGAGAGAGAGAGAGAGAGAGAGAGAGAGAGAGAGAGAGAGACGGGCGTGTGGTTCCTGTCAAATTAATATATATCCGCGTTCGTAGTACTGCTTTCGACGTTGATCATGGTGGCGACAAAATTGAGATTGACGGCAGAATAAGAACAGTCCTCGCTCGTCATTTCCTCGCTGATCATTATAGTTATGCTTTGTTTCTAGCATCGGGAAATCAAATTAATCATATTTATTGCACATTATCATGTGAATCTTCACATAAGATCAACATTATTGTGCAGAAAATATTGATATTCATATTTGAAAATCAATCGAATATTGTTCCCTAATCACACGTGCTCTTTGATCACGCGGGCTAATTTAGGATTCATTTCTCAAAATGTTTTACATTCCTCTTTGTCGCTTTATGCAACTCGATCGTCAATCGTTCTTTGTTTCGTAACAAATATCGCGATATCAGAGCGTCCTTGTGTAATCTCAAAACAGCTTCGGGCTTTGATCATCTTCAAAAGCGCTGCTCGCACGAGCTCGCCGCGTTTGCAATTTCTACGTCGAAATAATAAAGATCGTGGCACTATTAAAGAGACTACGTTGTGGATACTGCATCGCATCCATACTCTTTGTGTATACACGACAATCTCGTGGATTTTCTTCGTTGCAACGCCGGACTTGTTGTTTCTTCCGGCTCTGTCTTGGAAGGAATCGTTGAAACGTGCCTGAGACCGGAAGTAATGAAGATTCAGCCGCCACAACATTCGTGCGTACATCGGGTCCGTTACGTGCCTGCAGCATTTATTGAGTTTATCTTTACGCTCTCTCCCTCTCACTGTGCTTTTCTCTTTTTCTCGTATACACAGGGCAAACAACCTCGATACTTTCATTTTAAAGCGAACGAAATTCTAAATAATTCCGTCAGATCTTATTTTCAAAGTAGCAATGATCTCCCCTGTAAAGCGGAATAAATTACATTCTTCTTTTCGCATCAAAATAAAAAGAAACGGCATCTTTTTATCAGATTTAATTACAATAATTTTATTTTAATTACATCTTATATGTGTTTAGTAATGGATATTTTTATTTCATACATTTTTACTACTATTTTATATTGTAATTATTGCTTTTCATTTTTTTAATACTTCAAAACTTTCAAATCAACTACTTTATTTGGATACAGTGATTATCATTAAGATATTTGGCGTAAAATATTATTTTTAATAACAATTAACAAAAGTATTACGATAAAAAAATATTTGTGTATTAAAACTAATCCTGCTAGGTATCGAAGCCTTAGGCAAATGTTTCATAAGCCTATATAATAATATGCCATTACATATCATATTCAAACGTGATATATAATATTAATATGTTGATATAACAGTAATGATATTCAATATTTGAAACAAAATCGTGCGTGATATAGCTGATGTAAATAATACTGTTGTGCAGGAGAAATAATAATTAAATGCAATTTTACATCATTACAATTATATTATTGATCTAGCGTAATATTATTTAAAAAAAGAAAAAGAGAGAAAGTAAAAGCGGTATAGATTAACAGGCAATAATTGTAAAAAAGAATTAATTGAGTCTGGACTGCGGAAATAAACCATGAAAATAACTAAAATACTATTTGCACTAGTTGTATAAATAAACATTATTAATATTAATTTCGATATGCATATAAGGCGATGTCTGTAATAAACGTTACAATATTAATATTGCAATATAACATTCAAAGAATACGTCACAAAACCTGCCAAAAAACCAGAGAGGAAAAGATAAAAGAGAAAAAAGACGAAATGTCATACTGCGCGTAGCTGTCGACTTTGCATGTCATTGGATGAACCGTGCGATATCCCGTAAAATCACAAGGAACGTGCGTGCACGATGATCCCGCATATACGCATTTGCATGAGGAAAATAAGGAAGCGGGGCAACAATTCGTGGTGTCACGATATTGCGGGAATATTGGAAGGCCGCCGATATGAAGCCAGGCGGAATACATACATATATCTTCGATTCCGCCCGCTGGCGAATAAAAGAAGATTGGGAAAGGGAAGGAACGGGGTGTGTGCCGTCGGTTTACCTTCGAAATCGAAGCGCGGCATGCGTGAAAATCGAAGCGCGAAAAGTGTCGGCAATTGGAGCGGAAACGAGGAGAGTATAATAATATTTCGGTGTAACGAGACCTATTCTGAACGCGCGTCATACTAATCCGATTTTTTTCTGTAATGAACCAGGTAAATGTTACGTACAAAATTGAGAGTATTATTGGAATATTGTTGTAAAATGCCGATAATGGCGCGGATTGAAAAATGAGAGAAATTAACTGCGATTAAAATATTTTCAATAAATAATTTGCCAGATGCCATTGAATAATTTACGTGGCATTGAAAGAGATTAATATATTAATAATGAAATGGGAGGGAATAAATGAATATGATATTTGATTTTATTACATTATAATATTTATATATTTATTGTGTATTCTTTATGCGAAATCTCTTTTCATAAACAATAAAACAAAAATATACGGACGAGAGATTTTTATATCTTCGATATCCTAAAGAAAGGACTTGGTTGTCTTGGCGTTCGTAAAGCTTTAAAGCCGGTTCAACTTTTGAAGTTTGTAGTTGTCTAATTTTCATATTCTGTCGTCGAGATTATTGAATTTCAGAGTCTTACATCTTTCTTTGAATATAAAGCAGCTTTATACGTTTTCGATTAACATTATGATTGAATTTGTAGCAAGACTTTATCACATTCCGATTTCAATACGTTAGTTTATCGATTCGCATAGCATATCGCAAGCAAACACGCTTTGTGAAAACTTCAATATACGCAAATCTGGATACAACGTAGAGACTGACATACCTTCAAAGATTCCCCTTCTCCCGATTTATTTGCCTGGCAGTCGAAGTACTCGATTATCTGTAGCCGGATAGTCGTTCAACGAGGGTCGTAAGAGGCATAAAACGGTATTACCTTCCGGGAAATCTGCGATAAAACGGACAAAAAGAAGGAAAAAGGACCGACAGGGAGCGGGTGAGCCTGGAGGGTGGGACAGGAAGAGGGCGGGATGAAAGTAATTTCCGGGTTGAAAGAAGCCGACTTCAGAGTAAAAACATAATCAGAGGGATGGTCTTAAGTCTTTTAGAGAAAGAGATAGACAGATTGATGGATTATATGCCCAATAAATCAAACTCGTAACATATTCGCTACGAAAGTACTGTACAAACGAATTTATTAATTTAATCTGATATGTATCTCCGGAAGGTACATGATTTAATGATATAATGATGTAAATATATAAAAATGCAGCCAAAATTACACTCTTCTTTCCTTTCGAACTGTTTGATACAATTAACCACTATGTTAAACGTATTAAAAGGATTCAAACTAGTTACAAAAAGGTAGATAGAGATACATAAGCGATTCTCGCGCGGAATGACAATTTGTAGAATCCATTCAACTTTTTGTAGAGCTTTATACAACTCAAAATGTAATGTTCAGTTTTAATTGGCGATGCAACATTTGTTGCTCGCAAAACAGTTTGGAACATGTCGCCACGCAGCACTACTGCCTGCCAGTGGCAGACATCCTCGCACATTTGAACACAATCCCAAACTAGAGCTGCAGTGGCAACGGTCACTTGCATTGCCATGCGACGGCATGAATGCGATGCATCCTTGGCTCGCGATCCGTGCCCGCCGTCATAAATTCCGTTTCTCGATCTGTTATCTTTGCAGCTGCAGGCTCGAAAGATAGTCTAGTTCTTACGATCGACAAAAGAGCCGAGAGGATATCTGCTTCTTAACCTTATTTTCCCTGCTTTATGGCATACTTGTGAACTTGCAAATTTTATCAAGTTGGCGCAAAGATTTGTCGCATTTTTAAAGTTGAAGGCGAAATCGCTCGGCTTCAAAGTAACTTTTTCTTTTTTCATCAGAATCATTCAATGCAATTCAACGTGATCTCTTTTCATCCAGAGGGATATTTATGTATTTTATGCTTTATTTTCTAAAAAGCTCAACCTGGTCTATTTGAAAACGGGTCTTAATGAAAAAGCGATTAATCTTTCACGCCGATTTGTTAATTAACAAATACCAAAATATTCCTCTCAGCACGCTCGATTATACTGTCCGACAGAATGCGTAATATAAAATTTGCATCTAGTGGACTATACGCCGCGTTAAAACATATGACTTGGCACCGTTTCTGAACAATATTCGGTGCGCACCTCGCAACGCAGCGTTAGCATGACCCACTCGAAGGCATTCGTTATAATTAGCGTCATGAGCACACCTCGTTGTCCGCAAACCGCAGCGGGCGAATTACTCTAATGTCTCAGCCGAAATCGTACATACGATTGTGTTGCATAATGTCGACTACGGCGGCGGCATTGCATACGGAAAATGCAAAATCGACTACAACAACCGTGCTATAATTCAAACGCGTGTTGCACGGTCATCAGAAAGTTAATAATCGTAAAATTTATAACTGTCGGGAACTCGTAACGTCGAGGATATAATAGCGAGATAATCTCTAATTTAACATCTTGCAGTTCATCTGAGAGATTATTTAACAAACGAAGTTTAAGTCATTTGCTTTTAACTTCGATATGTCTATTTATTCTAAGTTCCATTGCAATTGATTCGATAGTATTAATAATATCGTTTAATTGCATGCAATTGCTGAGAGCAATATGATTCGATACACCACCAAATAATGGAGGATAGTACATTATTCGTAACAGTTACAATTATCATCAGTTGCATCGAGCCCCAGAAGATATACATTGCTCTAATGCGATATTGAAATATCTTTATTGAGATATTTAATACCAACATAATTTAATACTATTCTGTTATCTTGTTAAACAGCATTAATTGGTAAACGTTAATATTGAACAAAAGAAAAATTTCATTATTATTGAAATCACACATTCCTTCTTTTCTCTTCTTTAAAGAAATAAAAATTAAATTTTCATAATACATACCAAATCTCTCTTTAAAAATATATTTTAATATATTAAATTTAAGTAACGGTAGTTACTTATTCATATAATTATATATGTTTATCCAAACTTGTGTAACAATAACAATATTTTCGAAAAATGAATAATAAACGGCTCAAGAAGGTTGCTATGTATTCTCGATGGAATTGCTTTACGAAGTTGGTAAAATAAGCGAGCGGGACAACGAGAGAAAAGCTCTACGTATGTACGGCAAACACTGTACAAGACACGAAAACATGAAAGAAAAGGTGAAGAGAGTAGGAGACACGGTCCGGGATATGAAATATGCGCGAGAAGTCCGAGCAAACACGATCGCAAAGCTTCGAGCCTTTCGCTGAGGATCTCTCCATCTTTTTTCCAACTGACCTTCTTCCATCTAGGCGCGCCGCATGCAAGATTCTACCTTGTGGAAATGATGGCAGCTCGTTTGCCCGTGGAAACGGCGATTCTTTTCGGTCACGAGAGCTTCCCTTCCTGACCCCTGTAAGGCGTAAGCTCGCGGACAAGCAGCTTCACGTTCAATATCATCTTTCTACCTTCGTGCAATCTCATACCACCGCTAGCAATTTCAAAATCTAACCCCTTAAGCCGCGGCATACATTCCCTCGGCAAATTGCCATCAACGTTTTATACATGAGCTATACAGGCTGTCTCATCACGGACAGACTGCCATAATTTGTACTGTGATATTTAGCAACGGCTAATGTTGACAAGATGAGATACATAGATATGCTAAAAAACGAAGTGACATTTGTCATCTCAATCAATGTTTCCTTAGCAACGATGAAAATTGATTCATTATTTATTTTTCGTTGGGATATAAAGAAATTAATTTATCTTTATTGAACAGAATTGAACAGATCGGAAATTAAATCTTGAATTAAGTTACTGTCAAAATAATTTACTCGAAATTAATTGACGAATTTGGCTTTCTTGTTACTCGCCCAAATACCCGAAGCTTAATTAGTCACGACCTAGATTTCACACTGATGCGTAGGTGATGTCGCATGTTTTCCTTACTAAAATTATGCACAGGCGCAGATGAACCGTATCATTATTGATTGTGAAATAAACGAACGGCAGTTTATATGATGATATGCTCGAAATCAAGGACGCGATTAAGAATATTCTTATCGACTGAATGGCTTCGTTAATTCGACAACTTAAACTTGGTCGTCTTTTCTTCACGTGCCGAGCGGAATTTCGACGTTCGTTAGTTTAATTAATGAATTTATCGTCCATCCCGGCAGAGCAACATTCTTCCAATCGATAAGTTTCTACTAATTGAAATCGTGCTTGCATTTCTGTAATCTAGTCATGCCTATAGCTTCTAATTGGAGGGAAAAGGCCACGAATTATGATTTATTTGTTCGTTTATTCTCTGTGCGATCGTTCGATCAGATAATATTGAAAATGGTAATCGATGAAATATACATCGCATATAGAATTTTCACGTTGTTAAATGAATATTAACTAGATTGTCATTTTTGGAGCTGAATTTTATCCACGTTTATTTTTGTTTTTCTACAGAATAATTAAGAATAAACTTGAAGAATTTCAAATTTCCTCACTGTTTTCATTAAATTATAATTAAAAATGATCTAATATTTGTGCTGAAATAAAAGATAGATGTATTGGAAATTTTCGTAAGAAATCTGGAACGGAAATATTACATTTGAAAATAAATTTGTCTATATATACCATTTATCTATATATATATTTTTATATGCGTTTTTTTATTAATATTGATTGACAGAGCTTTATCTTTTTTTTTATTTTTGTGAATATTGCAAAATTTTTTCATCGTTTTTATAAATCAATTGATATTTATTGATCGTTAAATTTATTTATAAACTTCTTTATCTCCTTTTTACATAAACTTGTTCTGTTTTCCAATCTGTTACTATATTGCAGCAATTTTTTGACCATCTTGTAGATGCATTCTACATAAAATATATTACTAATTTACACACTTTAGCAACGCTTTAGGAACGTAACAGTGTTTATACGTTGCGAAATGACAAGGCGAAAAGGACGCTCGTTTCCCGACCGATCCCTCCAATTTTCGTAGCCCGAAACGACTCTCGTTCTCGAGAGCCAGAATTATATTCACGGTCGATCGAACGGCTGTAAACTAGGAAGGGCGAAGGAACGTCGTTTTCCTGAAAAAGGGAGAGAACATCGACGAGTCTGGATGTCAGCGGAGTGCTAACGGCAAAAGAAGACGAGCCAATCGATAGCTTCGACAAACGAGGAACGACTACCCGACAAAATATTGACTCGTACTACTTGGCAGTGCGGTGTCCGCGAATTTCGACGATATTTCCGTAGCCGAAATCCTTTTCTACTTTAGCGCGATGATTGCATTCGGTAGTAAAAAGCAGCCCTCCATATTTAAATTTGCAAAAAACAAATATCTCCTTTACATACGCTTTGTTTCTTGAAACGAAACGGACCAAACGTAGTACATAGCAAACAGGACGGAATAAACATAACTTGCAAATGAAAAATTTGCGAATATGGAAAGATAATGAAAGCGCGAAAAAATATAAATCTTGGAAATTTAAAAATGCAACGAAGCAAAATATAACTAGAAATTTTTAACTAAGCGAATACGGTATCATATGTGGAGAATCAAAATTTTGTCAATATACAAAAATATTACAATAAAAAAATATAGACGTATATGCATTACAAATTAATGTAATGAGGATATAAATGAGTACAAATATTATCTTTTTTATACATACATATATGTCATAGTTAATTTTAAAACATTTTATAAATATCTATTTTAACATTTGCTACACATATATGCTTTGTATATGTACAATCTTTTAAATTTCTAAAATACTGTACGAAACATAAAATAATTAATATATATCACGTATAAGAAATATAAAATACTAACAATAAGTATTATCTTATCTTTGAGAAAAGCTCGAAAATTGCTGCTTCACATTTTTGAAATATCTTATCATCCCGGAGAATACGGAAGCGCCGTCAGGAACAGAGCAAACGAGCCTGGCTTCGGAGATAAAGATAAGGACTTGATGAGGAGAAGGGTGGAATTCGGTATCGTTGCGTAGAGCGTATATCGCCGCCCCGTTTCCACTTCCGGCACACAGTTCATTCTCTTACGCTTTATCACGACTTACGACGGTCTCGCTGCAAAATTATTTTTTCAGGGCACCACCGTTGCTGCAGCACAAAATAAGCATACAATACTCTCGTGTTTTATCCTAGTGCGCTAGAGCACACTCTGCGAAATATACAAGGCGTTCTGAAAGATATGGTGGTAATCTAACAGAAATGTTTGCAAAAAATCTTTTAAGGAAGAAAATATTATATTTTTATTAATGAAATATATAATAATATCTAGTCACTAATGATATCAATATATTACTGATAAAAAAATAGAATTAGTATGGTTACGCAATGAAAGATATAAATCTGCTAATTTAATATCTATAGCTATTATTAAACGAATAAAATATTCTCTGTGATGTAAAATGTGATGTAAAATAATACATCATAATAACGCGGAGAGTAATACTAGTGTATTATGATATTAATATTAATATTTCCCATTCAAACTAGAATCATGTGTCGCTTTTAGAACATTCTATATAACTGCTGTTCAGAAATTCTCGTGGCATGGTTGCACCGGAAGTTCCTAACTGCCGAAGTTAGCAGACGTAACGGCTATAGTATTGCATCGAAACACTATGCTTTCCGTTCCTTTGCATAATTAATAAAAAAAATCGCCTTATTGAAAAATGCATTTTTTTTCTAATATTTCTAAATTGTTCGCGTGTCCGGAAAGCACACCGGTTAAGAATTTTGGATAAATGTGTGTGTGTGTGTGTGTGTGTGTGTGTGTAGAAACAGATAACTACGGAAAGAGTTTCTCTCGTTTCGGAGAGAGGAGGAGGCTCAAGGTCACTGAAACGCGACAGAATCGCGCGTACCTGGTTCCCGTTCCACCCTGTCTTCCGAAAGTTCCCCTCCTTCCCCTGCCACACCCTCCCCAGCCACCATATTGATCGGCGCCCCTTCGCAGCAACCCCTACTGCGTCTCGGCCACCCCTGCAGCCGTTACCGCGACGTTGCCGCGTCTTTTTCCCTTGACAATTTTCTGCGTCCTGACATTCAAACATGATGACAGATCAAGCGACATATTATAAAAAATTGATTAACGATTGAGGACCATGTCATTGCTGAATTGTCCTAATACCGTGATTGTTTAATCTGTGTATGGTTCATTCGCAATAATCTGTATCATATTTTCATCATATTAATTTCCCAATTATTAGTAGTTAATTACAGTTTAATAGAAACTGTATTTGAAAGAGAAACTAAATTTATTCAATGTAAACAGAGTGTTAATGATAATGATTCAACAAAGATATTTTTCTTCTCGAAAAGGATTTTCAGATTCAGGTATATTGCTTCAGTTAACGATTAAAACGTTAAAGCATTAAATTCCTTTTAAGTTAAAATGTCTTTTAGATAAGTTAAATATCAGGTTAAAGAATATTTCTGTGCATTTTATCCCGGGACTCGTTCACTCTCGTATTCAGAGGTTGATAAGCAAATGCCATTTCTTCACCGTCGCGATAGAAGTTCCTTTAAAAAACAAAATGTGCTAAGAATATATGTATACATTCTTTTGTACGTACAGACACCATGTCTTATTTTCCTTTGCATTTTTTACTACTCCATTATTCGTCTTATCAATACGTTCTCACGGTCCGAGTGCACTTATTTTATTAGATATAACAATGTAATAAATAAAATGTTAATATTAATTTTTTATTTAACTCTTCTTTATGCTTTTAGAGAAATATTTAATATTGCGCCTAGAAAATACTCCACTCGTGCATCCCGGGGTTAAAGAAACGCAACAGCCATGCATTCGACCCTTTTCCTTTCTCCTCTACCTTATTACTCTCCCACGCGTCATCTTTTATCTTCCACTCGCTTTCCTGTTTGTACTTTCCAAGAAAGTGAGATAGGAGGAAAGGGAAGGGATCGATGCCTTCCCAAGCATTACGTGCAACGGCCGGTAATATCGCTTTCTCACCCTTATAGCTTTAGAAACCCTTGCAGCTATTCCCTTTTGACATTAGTTGCAAAGCGAGCTATTCTACAAAATCCCAACAATAGCACATCCGTGATTCCCGATCGTTTTTCGCGATTGCGATTTTGTAC
Organism: Tetramorium alpestre; assembly: GCA_021460005.1. Lineage (NCBI taxonomy): Eukaryota > Metazoa > Arthropoda > Insecta > Hymenoptera > Formicidae > Tetramorium > Tetramorium alpestre. Next base: position 608,797 of record JAJVSH010000026.1, on the reverse strand, counting down.
CATCTCCTTGTACAAAATTGTACCGAGATGCCGCTCGCCAATTACTTAATCCCTTTCCGCCCGACCAATAGCTCCCTTTATCGAGTCCTCTTGTCGCAGAGATTTGTTTCCCGCATTCGTGAAATCGACTCTAATGTCGGCTATTTAAATAGCTAACAACATAGATTTTTTTTTAACAGACATATAAAAAGCTGTTGTAAAAGTGAATGGTTTAAAGTTCTTTATAAATTCGCTATATAAATTCATATTTGATTTACATATGTTTGTCGGCACATGCATTGCGTGTCGCGTAAATTATGAAATCATAGATTATTTGTTTTAATTTATTTTCATCTTGAAAACAATAGAATGTAGAATCTGATGTTTTAATAGTAAGTGCAAAACGTTTTAATAGTAATAATAGTAAGTGTAAAACGGTCCACGAGTATTATTTGAATGCATGTTACTAAAATCAAACGAGTAACAATATAAAGTACTATATCGCGTCTCATTCGTACTTCGTAAATTTTTTGGGGAATTAATTACAAACAAGATCTTGTTCTTCGACTAATAATTATATAAATTTTTTGTCTCAGTTACTACAATTAGCGAATTAATGAATACAGAAGCAAAATTAAGATATTTTCATTTACTAATTCGCACATAAGCGATCTAATAATGAATATGGTCCCTACGAATACGACTATTCCTTCAATACTCGTTAAATTTTAAACACACGTGGATACAAAGAGACGATTGATAGTACACAGATTACGATCAGATTAATTCGCGGCATCGATTCGCTTCGGTGTAGAGGAGAAATGGGAAAAAATAACGGTGTGCCCCGATTAATTTCGACCTATCGATGAGGTTTGATCCCGGATTTCCGGAACAAATTCTCGGTCTCTGAAAGGTTAGAGGTTGCCAAAAGGTCGTCAGATATACTACATTTGATCTTTATGCAATTTTCTCTCAAAAATTTGAAGGCCTATATCAAATGGCGAAGGATAGCTGAATTATAAAAAAATGAATGCTAGCAACTTTTCCTCGAGAAATTAATATAAATTGAATGCTTGCATAATACCCGAAACAGTAAAATATGCGAGAAAAATAGTTTTGACAGTTCAGCATATTTAATAACATTGCTATACATATATGTATTGCATAGAAAACAAGTGAAAAAGTTAGTTTTAAATTCTCCTTAATTTAATTCTAAAAGATATGGATTACATGTTACATAAAAACTATGCAGGATATTTTCGATTAAGCATTATGATTTTTTTCTTTAAATGTAGACGTGAAACGATTTGAAAATAAATCTTTATTTAACGCTCACATTTTAACACTCTCACATTAATAATTATCATATGTCGACATATTTTCACAAGATATGGATTTCTTATTGTCAAAATATTATATAAAAATATGTATTTATTTAGAATTCTTGTGCGAGCATGAATTTGTCGTTTAAACGTTATCGAGCTCCTAAAATGCAATAATTTCCATTTCAATTTGCGTTAAATACAAACTATCTGGTGGTTTCTTAGATACTTTGCCAATATCAATAATAGAGTATCGTATTCAATAATGATTATTCAAAGTCCGAGTAACTGCCGGAAACAGAAACTCCTTCAGTTGCTACCCATACTCAAGTCCCCTCACAACTATCTAGAAGACCGAAACTCCGAATCTATAGAACTGTCGTCGGACTTGTGACCCGTGCAGAGACTTGTCTGACGAAGAGAAATGAGGAACGCCTGAGAATTAGCAAGTAAAAATACTAAGAGAGATATTTGGACCAGTAAACCGAGACGGTAGCAATCAAACAGAAAGTTGGAAGGACTCCATAGACCGCCACTCTGTATAAGAGATCATCATTTGATAACATTGAAAGATCACTTAGAAACATTAAAATATCGCAAGTTAAGTTTCGCCTTCTCAAGCCACCATATCAGTTTAGAGACACAAATGGCGAGATACTGCCTTTCGAAACTTTCAACTGCAGCGACAACTAAAGTAAAGTGAAATGTCCGTTATTCTGGCGACTGACAAATTGGATCAATATTGCAATTCCGAGGAAACAATAACTACCAGTTAAATGCGGCAAAAGTGGAGCACGGACTTTAATAACCAGCTGTTAACGAAGTTTGATGTATTATTGGGATTTCGTGAAGTATAGAAACCGAGGAGACCGCGCGTATGGAGGCTAAGGATCGTCGGGAAGTTTCTGGCAATGCGGCGCGGAATGTCGCGACCATTATTTCCGAATTCGCCGAGTATGACCCGGCGCGCGCCACGACTTATTGTTAGCCAAGTTCTACCTTGCGCACTAAAAGCACAAAGATTCTCGCAATTCTGAACGCGCAAAGTGTCCTTACGGAAAAGATCGGAGCAGCAATTACAAATTCCGTGTAACAACATGAGGAACCTGCGATGGATCGATGCGATTATTTGCGAAATTTCGTGTTTTAATAAATAACGAGAGAATATCTTTCGCTTGGATCAACGTGGAAAAAATCGGCGCGAATATCATAGGCCGATCCTTCTTTAGTTGACACGTGCACTTTCTCAGGTGCTCTACGATTTCTTCGATAATGCCACATAACGCGCCGATACGTCAAGCGCAAAGATTAATTGAGGCCACATTGCTGGCGCATCGACGTTGCGGGCAAACTACCGCGTCCATCTTAGTGTGGATACGGGTGCGAAAGATGTATCGCGTGCCCTTCCAACTAGCAGGAATCGAAATATAATGGATGATATCGATTCTTAATAAAGCGGAGCAATTAATCGTACTCGGCAAACACTGATTAACCAGTTAGTAAGAGAACAATCTAAATTGCAAAATGACAATAGATATAGAATTAGAATCGTAATTATCCGATATCGTTAGTTTGATGATTCGGACAAATTTTATAAAACCGAAAATTATAAATTATCCAAAATTATAGGAATTAATTATATAGGCCAAAACGAGCAGATTATATGGATTAAAAATTCGACGTAATCTGCTTGTTTTTGTATATATTGATTTCTATTGCTTGCATATACACGAGTTTATTGTTGTTTAATTTTATCCAAAATTATTATTAAATTTTATTTTTCCACTGTAAGAGGAAAAGAAAATGAGAGAAATATCTGACGAAAGCTTATACGTTCAACGTGATGTGGCCATTGACAAAAAAGAGAGAAATATCTCGTATTATTCATCATGGTTGTGCATTGATCGTAAATAATAATAAATAATTAAGATACGAAGTAGTAACATATGAAGTAGAGACAGTTTTAGCAAATTGTTAAACAAAATTTATATTTTATGCACTTTATTTTCACAACACAAAGTATAATATTCTTTTATGTAAATAATTGTACTCTTTTATTTAACGTCAATGCGCAGGTATTCAAGGCAAAAATATGCCGATTAAACGCAATATTACGCTCGTTCTCGTTTTAATCAAATACATGAAATTTAATTCTGTGCCGTCGGGTCTTCAATTCGATTAACTCGAAAAACACGCGGGTCGGCGACGGATTAAATTCCCAGTTTCGATTACTATATACGGTTATGCTTTTAATGCGATGGAAATTTCAGCTTAACTGCGCCGCACGGCACATGTATTTAACCGACGATGCGTTGCATTTAATAAATCATCTAGATTGATCGGCGCGCGTAATTTTACAATGCGTTGCGACGGCGGGATGTCTTTCGACGTGAGCTTCGGAATTGTTCCAGAAAGATTACTGGACTACGAAGCTTTCGTCTCGGTGAGACTATTCCGATGCGTCAGACGTACGACATACCGTTACCAGTAGGTGAGTACGTAGAAACGTCCGGCGTCTCCTTTGAAAAATCGTCCATAGAGTGGAGCCTTCGCCCCGAGTAATTCCCGTGATGAATGTAGTACTATGGTAGATTCAACAATAGCCAGCCGAAACACATTGCCAACTCCCTTCAAATTACGTTCTTGTCAACTCCGAATCATCGGTCGCTCTCGAAAATGCGAAAGATTTTTCTACGTGCGAGGGACGTTTGCGCCGAAATCTAAATGCTCTTGATTGAATCTATTAAAAGTAATAAAATTTAGAAGGACGAGTCGGTTCTAATTGTCGTCTGCCTAAGTAAAAAAAAAGAACAAACTTATATAATTAATTCTTTTGATAATACTGAGTGGAAATAAATTAAAAATTGAAGAAGTTGACTGGAAGGAAGGTTAGTCACGTGTTTCTGCTTCTGAACGCGTAAAGAAACTCGGTGGGAGCGCGAATGCTATCGCGCACTTTAATTCTACTCACGCTACAAAAAATCTATAACATACTGCAACGTGGGAAACGAAATTCTCCGTCTCATAAAGCATTCCTCACTCACATGCCACGGAAGAGAAGGACATCGTGGCAAGGTGGAGGAAACGGCAGGGGTAGAAGTAGGTGGACATTTCCTTGACGTCAAAGGTTTCCAGCCAAGGTTTTCCAACCCGGCCGTGCGGTTTTCCAGTCACGAACGTCAGTGTGGGAAAAGGCATTACGGGTACGCGCCGAGAACGAGACGGCGGAAGGAAACGATATCTCGTTGCACGTCTAGCAGTGAGAGCTCGACGAGAAATTGCAGAAGCCATCCACGAATCGAGCTCAGATACCGAACAAGTAATTAAATCGTCACACAAAGAGGCTAACAACAATGATGTGTAAAAGTTTTTTTAACTCTGCTTCAGTGAAGTAGAAATTGTAAGCCAACTTTTGAATAATGTGGGATTTTATGACGAAGAAAATGATATTTTTGCCCTTCTCTCTTTTTCCCCTTTTTTTTCTCTAAATATATCTATATATAAATATATATATACATTATCCAAAATCATCCCGTTTACAAAACATGAATTGTTTGTATAAATCAAGATGGATTTCACAATATGAAGCAATTGGCGAAACAGGAAGCTGGTGTTGCAGTCATCAATACACCTGCGCTATCGTAGTTTCGCTTGGAATATGCGCGACAGGATACTGTCATTTTTGTTTACCTATCGAGATCCGACGCAATACACAACAATAAATAGTACAAAGAGAGCAATAGACGGATTAATCTGGCTATCGATATTCATTCGTTGTAACAATTCGTTGATATAAATTCGCGTAATAAATTCGAAGTTCACGTTATATTATGTATATATGATATGGGACATTTTATGCGGGTATTCGTAATTCATAAACGGAAATGCCACGGGGGCCGACGAGCGACTGCTAGTCGATTATACTGTCAAGTATACTGCATTGTTATACTACACTTTTACTTATACGCTTTTACCTTTACCGCTGACCTTTAACAACTTGAAATGTCCGTTACATCGATCGTGGAATCCCTATAGCTCGTGCAAATAAAACAAGTCCTTTGGGCGAAGATAATGATCCACTTCGACGAAGGACGTGGCGACGAAAGAATCATTATTCCCTTCTAAGTGAATTTCTAGCGAGTAATTCCGTGCGTCGTCGCAATAACTCCGTTATGTTATAGCATTTACGTTACAACACTGTGGCAAATAGATTCGTACAATTATTTTATTACTCAGGATATTTTCACAACATTTCAAGTATGTGAAAAGGCTATTGATAATATTTGATAATTATATTTATTTTAATACAGAGAAAAATTATTAATATTACATATACTAATAATTAAATCATAATATTAATATTTTATTAATAA
>JAJVSH010000026.1:568347-602521 GCA_021460005.1 Tetramorium alpestre | reverse complement strand
TATATATGCGTTACCTGGCATTTTATCTCGCTTCGATCTATTTTTAATATATTACTGCGTCGTCCTACTGCGTAGCCCTGCACGTTATAGTCTTCCCATTGAACGCAATATTCTTCAATGAATACACGTCAGGCGATCTATGATCTATTCTATGCAAGCAAGAGCTGAAACATTCACCCCTGGATTTATGCATTTCGTGGATACTAACGGAATACATCGCATGGTTTCAATGAATCTAAATATGCGCGCACGCATAGCAAATGTCTTTAAATCGATTCATACGAATTGCTTAAATTAACCGCGAAATATCTCCATCCGAGCAGACGCATTTATTCATGCAACACTATCAACGCTGCAGCCACGGTTATCGCGATACTGTTTTTCGACTCTCGCATTTAGTTAAAAATAATTACATTAAGATCCCCGCGCGCATCGGGCGCACTTGGATCGATAACGCAAACTATTTCCGTCCCCGGCATCCTCATTCCCTTGAAACTGCAGCAGCCCCGTTATGTAACGAGCGAAATGAAAAAAAAAAACACAGGGAGACTGAGAAGAAAATACAAGCCTGAAAACAATTCTATTCCGGCAGTGTTTCTGAAAGAGGTGCGCCACGAAATCAGGAACTACGCTTCTTCTTAACAACATTTCTTGCTTATCTCTGCCGGTTGCGCGGAAATGGCGTTGCCGCGGCAAAACATTTTCCGGCGGAGGCATTCAATTTTTTCACCGTTGCTACCCTTTTCCTTCGAACTGCCGCAATCATCAGAGTTCTTCGCTTTTCCTTCGTGAAATATTTAGCGTCACGATTTACTGCAGATACCGGATCAATTGCAAAATTATGCGTTTGTGCTTTTTACAACGGTGCATTAACAATTTTTCTTCATAGAAGAGTATTTATAGAAAGTCGTGTAGATAATACAGTAATCAAATTATTTTGATTGAATCATTAAAGTTTAAATCAAATTTTGCAAATGAGAATATTTCTTTTCTACAAACGAGGAAATATTTGTCTGTCATATATAAATTGTAAAATATTTTAACTGTAATTATTAATTGAATTATTGCAAAAATTAATCCGTGAAGAATGATAGTTTTACAAACAAAAGCGATATCCGAGCTTAAAATTTTTTAATATGTAATTTTATGTATAATTAAAAAAAAAGATCTGTTGACATTTTCGTGCGCAGGTTGAACTCGTTCGCACACGAATTATCACGCGGTGATAATCCATCCACTATTGAAGCACGGAAATGTTCTAGCCAGATATACAATTATACTAAACATACACGAGGCACGTCTCGACGCATTATGTAAATACATGTAATAACATTACCTAAGTGCACACGTTTATGTTACATTTACGTTTCGGGTGTGCGCTAGTCAAGTTGTCCCTGCTGCATAATTTGCGCAGTGGTTCGCCGATGCAATTCACTTTTCGCGATTATTCGCCGAAGTAGCGTATTACAATTTCGATGGTGAGCGTCACGAATAGTTTACTTCCGTGACAACGTGCCTCGATATACAGTGACGTCTAAGGTAGACAAAACATGAAAAAATTCTTTCCCGAGTTGTTTCTGCATGCGTTTTTTTGCGCTTACATTCCTGGATCGCTAAAAATAGCCATTAAAAAGCGGCCTTTACCTATTCGAAGTTCGGGTTGCCGTGGTCTACTTCTCCGCAAGTCACGCCTCCCTTCCGCGAAGCATTAATCGCAGCCCGCCGACTATCGCTGGAAATGCATCCGCGTACTTTAACATTTCGCCTCGGTCGCGTGCGGCCGTGGCGCACATTTAAGCAGAAAAACGATAAAGCGTATTTTTGCGCTTGAACACGAAAGCAATGCATGCAGTGGTGCCTAGAAAGAGAGGAATTGCAAGAGCTTGCAATCTTTTAATTATGTGAAAAGAATCTATCAATTTTTATAATAATATTCAGATTCTATATCAGTGTGACATGTATTTCTTATTATCTTCTGTATATTCGTTAAAAATTTTTTTAAATATATTTTCTATAAAATCATCATGAATGAGATGAGCGTCAAATTATCAATAATAAAGAAAATTTTAATTATTATTTTATTTGTAAAAACCGTTTTGTTTTGATTTATCTTGATAAAATTTTGTATTATAAATGCATGGAAAGTTACACAAAACGGGAAAATTTAACAGTATTTTATCATCTTTGTGCCAATATTAAACTAATTAATTGTTTTCATGACAGCGACTTTGTAATATACGGAAATATTTTCAAAAAATATTATTTTCCGTTCTTGTTACATAATTATATTCTCATATAATATAATTTTGATACAAAATATACCTTTTGATTTAATAGAAACCTTCCATGATATTTATTTTATATTCAATTTCTCTTGCCAATATTTTTCTTATATATTTTCAAAATTTCAAGAAATTCAGATTTTGTTCGTCTAAGCACCACTGTGTTGCACTAGCTCGAAGGTTGCCGGTGAATGTAGGTCGATTCTCAGGTTCTAACTTGGACCCATGTAGCCAAAACGAGCCAATCTCCACCCTTCCAACCTGGAACGGAGACAAAGAAAGAGCGGGTAGGGATGAGGAGATAGCAGAGGCGAGAGGTTGCATGCATGGATGAACGCGAGGTGGTTGAAAATGGTGCTGGTGGTAAAATGGTAGTGGTGGATATGCGGCAAAGGTAAAGGTCAGATAAAGCGAATGCTATCGACTGCTTTGTTCGCGGAAACGCTTTACTGGCTCCCATTGTGTTCTCTTGATTATTATGTTCATTCTCAATACTTGCTGTTGCCGTTCTATCACTTATATTTCCGTGAGAGCTTTTATTTCATTACAACTATTAATGGTATACTATAGTTTATGCTACTACTATTTCTGATTTAATAACTTTTCGCTAATCATCACACAAATTATCATTATAATTTGTCGATTTCTCAAAAGAATTCTCTTGCAACATTTCCGAAAAGTTTTATTTGCTTAATGTCATTTAATTTTTCTGTAGAAACTATTTTTTTCTTTTTTTTTATTTCAGAGTTTTTATTTGAATAACTTAACATTATTAACATTATTATAATATTGAACGCCATGGAAGTTTTGATAAAACTATGTATCATGTGATTGAAATTAAAAAAAGAACAATTGAAATTTTATTTATTTTATTTATAAAATAATTAAAGTAGAAAAAATAAAAATATATCTCGTTATGAAAAAGAAAAAATGTTGTTAAATATATATTGTAATAAAATCTTTGAAAAGATATTTTATTTATGTATCAATGTAAAAAGAAATAGAAAATAGAAAATTTGATGCCTTTAACCGATATTTCAAACATCCTTTGTTACGATGAAAGCTTCGATAAAAAAAAGATTTAAAAATTCCATTGCATATACGGGCAGCGAAAAAAAGGATGAGAAGCAGAGTAGGAAATGCGAATGAATTGAAAATATAAAAAAAATAGACAGAAAGATTTGCAACACGCTTCGCAGGTCGCTCAAACGCGTCGTTTTCGCCGCGCGAAAGAGACGGACTGGAAGATGCGATGGATAGGGGTGTGCCTGATAAGAGGGGTGATATGGGGTTAATCGCCGCGTTCACACTCACCGCGCATCAAAGCCGCTCGACTACATCATGCACCCCTGCCTCCACGTCCCTGTTTCTCTTTCTCTCTCTCTCTCTCTCTCTCTCTCTCTCTCTCTCTCTCTCTCTCTCTCTCTCTCTCTCTTCCTCCTTCTTCCGCTACCTCCCCCTCCCCGGTTTCTCTCTCCTTCTCTTGTGCACGATCCGGAAAAGAGAAAATCGATGAACAGTGAAATTCGACGCGGGCTGCCGAGTGTCGCCGGGGCGGAACGTTGGACGCGAAGAACGGATTTATGATGCGGCAAGTGGCCACATCACGATATTCTCGTTTGGGTCAGGTGAATGTGACGGCCCCGTGTTGAAAGTAGCTGCTAGTGACACCATTTTGTTATTTAAATTTACGATTTTATTTATGCATACCAGACGAGTCATCGAAGTCTTTCGTTTTCACATCAAAATTTTTGGCAATATATCTGGATATTCACTTTTGAAATCTGTCATTGTTATACATTAATTACTTATTGCTTTAATTACTTACCGTTTTAAATCTTTCCCCTAAGTGATGATAGTAATCGTGATGAATCAGATCTATATTTTAAAAAATCAACTCTTTCATTTCACGATTGTGCCGAATCGTTCATTAAAATAAAGCGCGTTCGTTAAAACTACGGCATTTACATCGCAAAGAAATCATAATCGGGAACGGTCGTTAGAGCTTAACGATCGATGCGGTCGGCTATGTCAACACGAAACTAATCGGCATAGTCGGAGAGCCGGCGGTTATCCCGGGAATCCTGCAGGATCGGTTATCCCCGGCGCTCCTGCGGTTGAATGTAACGACCCTGCTTCGAACATCGGCCTCGAACAATTTCGCAATTTAAAGTACGAGGTTGCTTACAATTACAATAACTCAAACCTTTTAACCTCTGTCTCATTAGTGTCCTTCTTGTATAACAAATTTTATGTATGAAAAATTCAGTTTGTTAAAAATCTATTTTTGGAAAAAAGATTGTAAATGAAAGCTACTTCATTTACTATATTTACGTGTGTGTAACATATCAACGTTTAATCTTCTGTCCATACATATTGTACATCGTCCGCAAAGTATCTTCTCGTAGATGAGATTTAGATAGGGATTTAATCACCTGCGGAATCTCCCTTAACGATATTGTATTTCTATGCAAACATCACATTGATGAAACAATTTTCGCAATTGTTTCATAATTAGAAGAACTCGTTTGTAATCGCACCGCCGCCGCAACGCTTTAGATTCACTACAATTAGTAGCAGTTCACATCTGCGCCGCTAAAGCAAGTTATTTTCGAAAATCGAGCAGCCAGGCGGCAGGAAATTCAGCAGATTCTCGAGCGCGCTTGTGCAGCTCTACTACGAATCGCAAGCGCAACTTGGAGTGCGCGAGATTCTTCGAGTATCCGGCACCGCATCTCGATACGTAGAATTAACGACCGTCGAGCATCGTCGAATAATGACTCGTCAACTTAATTAAATTTAAACTCCCTCAGCTGCGCGATGTGTTGAAGTAGTTTTCGAGTGGCCTCGATCGCTGTGATGTCTTCGACAGAGAGGAATTAATGCTTAGATACAAGCGGGGTACTCGAGATGCCTAACTTGAGAGCTTTTAATTGCTTTTCGTTTGTATCACATCGTGGATTGTCGTTAATACCCATAAATCGCGACGCTTTTGACTTTTCGCCGGCGTCGCGCGACGAAAAATGCAAAAGATCCGCGGTCATCTCGCCGCTACGAAATTGCCTGTTACATAAACATATAAACAATTGATGTCATTTTCACCACGTCGCGGTTATTCGAGATACACGGAAAAGCCGCAGTGCTTGGCATAGAGCGTTGAACATTGGAGAACGACTTCGTTCCTGATGACGAAGGGGGTTGAGAGGGTCGCGTCCCTCGTTACGCTCGACACCATCGTCGAGAAAGATTTTCCACAGCCTTAACAGGAGTACAAACGTTTCGAGTACATCACCGCTACCGGGAAGAAGGACTCGCCTCCACCCTTAAAACCGCTAAGGGCTCGGCAGCAACCGGTGGAGTGAGTTGCTCGACATTGCTTGTTGGCTTTCCCACTCGGAGAAACTCGACCATCGTGGGAGAAAAAAAAATACAATATCGTGCAACTTCGCGCGCACTTTCCGCGCCGACAAGCAACGTTGTGGCGTATTAGAGAAAATAATAATGATAATGATAATAATTTATAATCTCTCGCAAAGAGATAATGGTTATTGTTTGTTGCCAAGTTAGCTGCTTGGAGAAACAGGACTGCCGCCGTAACTTGGCGAAAGAAAAAAATCTTACCGCGAAATACAGCAGTGTAACTTTAAGAAACTTTCAGCAAACTAATGATAAACGTTTTATGCGCGAGTAAACTATAACAATAACGATAACAATCCGCATCTTCGTAAAAAGGTGGTTGATGGTAATTTATCAAGAAATTTTATTTTGTAAAACATGAAAATCATTCAAGTGTCGCCGATAAATATTTATTGACCATGAATCATTATTCAGCCTTGTTAAAACTCTAGTTGTTAACTTGTTCGAAAAAATAGCAATTTCTTTTTCGTTACGTAGATGACGTAGATTACGTGATATTAAAATACAAATGCTGTATAAAATAGAAATACCGTATAGCAATTTGAGGAAAAAAAACGTACCATTATCACGACATGTGTTTTAATATGAATGTCCTATTAATATTCATTATTTTTTTAATTCCAACATGCAATTCGTTAATCCCGTAAGAAATTACAACGTCATTGAACGACACAAATTTTCATTTCGCTACGCGCGCGCGAGTATAGTTTATACCTTGAAATATTCTCTCTGGCTTTTTGGATGGTACCCTGGCGTTAAAAGAAAATGCGGATGCTCAGAGACAGCCTGTGAAGGAGAATCTCATTTTATTCTATGCAGTGCAATATGTCAGAATTATATGTTATATTCATGTCAGAGATTTTTAACAGTTGGCCCATTTCGCTAGAAATGTCTTTTCGAATAAAATACGTTTTAAGAGTGATTCATTGTTGCCCGGGAACACGTACGCGGTACATACACACATACACGTATATGCACCTCGGGAGCTTTTGTCGATCTCACGAAGAACGAACTTGCGACTGGATATACGTGCGAGACATTTCAAGGAAGTCAGACCGCGGCTTTTGCCGCCTGAAAGTTGCAAATCCTTGGCGGACTTTGCACAATGGCGCGCGCAAGCAAGTTCGTTGGCGCGCAATAAAAAATGGGCCACCGCGATTTCGCGCGTGAATTATCCCGCCGTGAGCAAATTGAAACTGCCGGCACGACTTCCGAATATATATCGCGAAGTTGAGTTCGTTCGTTATGCGGGGATGGAGGGGCTCGCGCGCCCACAGGAGTCGGACTGCGCGAAATACTCAGACTGCGGAATTAAGCGCTCGAGCACGCGCATAACGCGGAAACGGGAACGAAACGAGAAATATTGAGTGACTTTGATCAATTTGCAGACTTTGCGATATCGGAATATTCACTTTTATGCTTCATTCGTCCAGCTCTACGAAGGATATAATAAAAGAGCGAGTGGCATACGATTCAAATAGAATTTTAATTGAATAATTATGAAAATAATGTTTATCTCTGGCGAAATTATTTCCATTTCCGATTCATTTTGAGATCCATGGCGCGATCCAGACATTTTTATCACTTAATTAAATAGGAAGCTTTTTATTCCACATTCACACGTACATTAAATCTTTAGATTTATTCATCGTCAGTGTATAATTATTTTAATAACTTTATATTTCTATAGTGAATCGCTTGTTTTAATTACTAGATTATGTTACAAAATATTTACGAATCTATGTATATAATTAATCTATGTATATAATTAATTTTTTCTATATTATATGCGAAAATGTATGTAAAAATAATTTCGCTGATTCAACTTAATTACAATTCTTTAAGTTCGTTTTTCTTCATTAATTTAATTTTCTTTTCGGGAGAGGGAAAGATGGTATTCATTTCGGAGACAATTTATGTAATAGAGGTTTTTCAGTTCAATGCTATGCAAATCATTCTTAAAAGGATATAATACTGTTAAAATATTTATTTAAGAATATTAAGTTAATAATACAAATTTCTCGCTTTCTTTTAAGTACTAATTAAGTACTATTTAAAAAGCTGGAGAGAGAATATTTTAAAATACAAATTCTCCAATAGTGAAAATTTTCATCTTAATCATAATATAATTTCGTACAAGTTGAGCAACGAAAAATATTAAAAATAACGTATGGCTGTTTTCCAGCGATTTTATAATAGTTTTATACATTAATTATTATATTATAATTCTTTACGAAAGATATAAGATGATAATAACTGTCAAAATTCTTAATTCGCGACTTGACAGGGCGAAAGATATCAAATATCACGTTGTCGATATACGACGGTTCGAGAATAGGAAGCCAAGTATTCCCCATCCAATATCATTGGTCACACCAGTTTCCTCGTCTCGTACCATCGACCACAGATTAAATCATCCCATTACCAGACCGCTGCGGTTCTCCTTACATTATATTCCGGAGTCGTAGCTGGAATTCTCATTCCCCTCGCCTGCCAATCGATTTCTAGAAGACGTAACTGCGCTCGTTTTTCCAACACAATCCATCTGCGCTGGAATCTCGAGATCAGTTTCCATTCAAGATTATTCATTTATAGCCAACTAAGCTTGTTTTTAAAATTTGATCACACTCGTGGTCGCCTTCGCAACTCTAAATCGTATGCGTTGATCGTATATTATATTATTTATACATATGGAAAGAACGCACTTCCATTCTGATATTTTAATAATTCAAATTAATCGATCTAATAAGATTTCGATAACATGTTTGTTTATACTTTTGTAAAAATTTTTTAGATTTATCATCTTTTCATACTGCATCTATTTGAAGTAATCGATGAATATCACTAGCTTTCTATTTCCTCCCACTATGCAAGCTACAATACGTAGCAAAGATAGCTCTATCACGGAGTGGACCACTTGTAGCCTGTTTTTAAAACAGTATTGATTTCAGTAAAAAATTGATTTTTCATTTACGAGACAAATCTCGCAACAGTCGCGTTGTGTATAAATATAACGTGTATTCCTTTCTCGTCATTAATTTTGCATCTTATAAATCAGAACCGGACGACTATATTAACTACATTCTGCATCCCGTCTCTCTTTCGCGACAGTTCTTGGTTTTTATACGGCAATAAGAAAGTTTCGAGCGGAATCTTTATGGAGCAAGTTTTATGGTAAGATCACTAAACTTTTCCGAGCTTCCCGTGTCTCCTAGTATCTCCGCACCTCTTCCCCCCCCTCTTATTAATCCATTTCAAATTCGAAAATGAATAAACTCGAATCGAGTCTTTTCGCTTCACGCAAAATATTGAACCGACACGATCGAAAACGAAAACTTTATTATACTATTTTTTTCAAACGCTGAAACATTGATATAATTATAATTTTTAGGCATAATTTAAACGTTTATTTGTGTTTCCTAAATTAAACTTTGCATCCTTATACCGTAAATTCTTTTTTCGTATTCTTTTTTTGTTCCCGTTTTCTTTTATTCGTTATCTATTTCGGAGCATTAATGTTTAATTCAGACGTAGATATATTTTCACGCGCACATGAGCGTTGAGAAATCAATGAAGAATACTGATGAATATCAATTAAATTAATGTGGATATATTCAGCATAATTACATGTTTGTATTATGCAAAGATTTGGAAAATGGAGATCATCGTTAACTTATTACCAAAAGTAGTTGCCCTAGTAGCCCGCAAGATTTAAGATTTATTCCTGCAGCGAAGTTTCTGACATTTGATGGATTGCTTAACTTTTCTTTTCCGATTAATTCCACAGTGTAGATTCGAAACAGAGTACATTGAGTTCGTTCTCTATCATGGAAGTTGTTCCTCTTTGTGTCAGATATTAACTGGCATGCCACTTGGTGCGGAGGAATCTTGATTTCGTCAAATCATTGGTTAGTTATCCTTCACTGAACGCGCTGATAATCCGATCATTTCTCGCGATTTTTGAAGCCCGTATAGAAGCCAAAGCGGATATTAGATGTCATATGCATGATCGATTCTTCGATTTGTTCGATATACTATTGAGATCATATAGAGATTCAGAAACTCGCTCCATATCTACCGAAATATATTTATTATCGCGATAGAGACAATAATTGTGAAGGAGTTATTTATGTCGGAAAAATATACATATTATACAAATTATCCGTATCATAGTCAGGTATCGTTAGTATCGTTCAAATTATTCACTGCATTTGCTAACTAATTTTAAACTAAATTTTTAATTGTGATTCATCTTATTATTTCATTCTTGATTCATTCGAAATTTTACCTATCTTTTTGCACAATGAATAATTCTCTTGAAAATTTTGCGAAATATGTCAACGTTTAAAATATTTTTCTCTTATGATTGAAAGATAAAGTTGATGAAGATATTAACAATTTTTAATAGTTTCTTACGTTACAAAGTTTATTATTGTAGCTCGAAATATAATATAATAATAATAGTGACAAATATAATAGTAAAAAATGTAACTAATCATTTATATATTTTTTTATATTTATATCGGTTTCTTATTAGATATATTTCGAATAGAAATCGTGACAATGTCATGTTTTTTTTTAGAATACATATTTTAACAATTTTTAAAAATAATATATATTTTAAATATGTATTTTAAAAATATATATATATTTCGAATTGTATTTTCTACAACATTTATTGTATTTTTTGTTCTGTATTGTAATTTTTCTACTATTTGATGTAAAATAAATTTCGTAAAACAGGATAAGTAAATAAAAAAATATTAAAAAAAACAAATATTTAAAGAAAAAAAACTGCCGATCTTTAGAGAGGTTCTATCAATTGTTTTTGCCGGGTGAAATTTTAGTTCAAATGTAAAATTATGAACATATAATTCTGTTTAATTAGAAAATTTAATCACCGATAAAAGAGTAACAACTTGCATGAAAAAAATGAGATCATTTATTCATTTTTCAAGTAATATGATAAAATATACGTGTAAGATTAAGAGTGTCATTCCACGTATAGGAAATTATTCATAGATATTGAATATAAAAACTTAAAATACTAAATATGTATATTTAGCTGACATAAATATAAAATGTACAGTTTAAAAATACTTATAGAGCAAGAACAAACGTGAAGTGATATTTAAATTTATAAGATCTAGCTTAAAGATGCCACATGAGAGAACAGTGATTATATTCCTGTTCCATCCAAGCCAACCGCGAAATCCTCCCTCTCTACATCAAAGTCTGCTTCACGCCCACTTTCCTTCCAGTTCGTATCCCCCTCCCCTCTCTCTCTCTCTCTCTCTCTCCTGTTATATGCCTCGCAGACATTCACTCGAAGACCCACGCTCTTATGCCTGACAAGCTAGCAGAATATATCCCCTCATTCTGTCAGAGCATCATGCCACGTGACTATCCATTGAAAAATGTTTGCTAAAACGAAAACGAAAATAAGAAGCAAAAATTACATCGGAAAAATTCTGTAGCAATGAAATTTGAATCTGGAAGACAAACATATTGATCTTTTATATATTTTAAAAAAGAAGAGAGAAATGACGAGAAGACAAGAAAAGAAAAGAAATAAAAAAAAGNTTTTCTTTATTGATTTATTGATTTATTAATTTATATTCAATTTAGGATATTGATATCCATTACGAAGCGTCTTATGCATCTGCTCTGAAAATCATTCCACGTTTTCACAGTAGGTTTCGAGAAAGCATAGATATATAAAACGTCTGAGATCACAGTGGGAAACTAAAGAGAAAAGGGGGAGCAAAACGCGAGGGAAAAACGAGAGATAACTTTCGTGACATCGCTAAACGTCGCGGTGCGACTCATAAATCCCCTTAATTAAAACTTCATATTTCGCATCTGCATAAAGTGAAGAGAGCCTACGCATTTCCCGGTGTCCTCTCTGTACCTGTTCATTCATATTGTCACATGTTGTCACATACGAGACGCGCTGTATTTCGCCTCTCAGAAGCCGAGCTGAACAAAAAATCGGCGCTTTTATTCCTCGAGCGTTTCACGATTCTGTACAATTTGTTTAGAGCATTTGATTCGATCGTATGGCACTTTATAAATATAGGTATTTGCAGCGATGTAGTGAGGGAAGAGTGTAGAATCATATATCCAATAAACCAGTTATTCCCAAAACAATTGAAATTGATAGAACTGATTGAACTGGTTAATGGATAGTTAATAATTCATCAGTAACATCAGTACGAACAAAACAGAAAATTAATAGGAATCGACGTGACTAAATTTAAACGTACTCTGCCAATACCCATTATAAATAACGATACAACGCATTGTTTGCGTAACTGCGAAAAAGTAATAATAATCAGGCACAATTAGCGCTCAAAATTTTTGTCGTTGGCAGAATCGAGAGCAAAACGTATTTATACGTATTCGCGAAAATTATTTATAGTTCAGAACGGCAGATGCACGGGTCAACCAGAATGCACCCGTCATGTTTCATAAATTAAATTGTGAGTGGCAACCGACATCTGACATGAAACAACATTGTCTGTAATTATGCTGCAAACACGAGCAGCGTCGGTTCTGTCGATTATCAACTGAATAAAATCATTTAATGTGCGAATTAAAATATCGACAAACTTACACATACGCTGCATATTTATTATATATGATATTTATGTGTGCTAGCTAAATAATTTAATCTCATGTGCTTAAACAAAAGTATTATTAGCTAAAGTAATATTACAGCTAATTGATTTTTTTATCATGTTAAACTCTGATACTTGGAAAAAAAAATTATTTAAAAGTCAATTCATTTCAATTAACGGAGATGAACGGTGAAATTCAACAATCTGAAAATTTTAGATAATATTTGTATCCATGAATTTATCATATATGTGAGCAATATAAATTCTTACAGTAATTCGGTTGGCAAATATTAAATTTTTTTAATTTTTTACATTTTTTAATAATTATTTCACAAGAGATATACTTGAAATAAAAATATAAAATGAAAATGGATTCTCTCTTCCTTATTTTTTTTTTAATAAAAATACAAATAGCGAAAATTGTATTCAAGTTATATTCGTTTATCACAAGCACCGTGATAAACATAAAAAAAAAACATCGAGAGCGCAAAATAAATTCCGTGAAATATTATTTACTCAACTGAAAAGCTAATACCTCGGCTTTGTCTTGTGCTTCTGGAAAATGGAGAAAAGTCTCGGGGTCTTGTGAGTGCTTCGTACCGAGAGTGCAAGCTGCATTATTTATGCGATTGATATCGCGGAACATGTATCGGCGACAAAGCGCATTAAAAAGACAAAAGAAGCGTGCCATCGGTCGTCCCTCGCATTGAACGGCCCTGCGGCGAAAACACGCGTATTTGATATCCCGCGAACACACTTTCTCACTTATCGCGAAGAGATTTTCGCTGATATTGTCGGGCGTTCTATCGACGTGGTACGATTCACGAAACGCTGACGCACTCGACTACAAAATCGCGCGCGAGCTATTAGTGTACGCAACGTAATGCGAGCGCAAACAGAAAAGCGCAATCGTCGGCTGATCACACGGTATTAACTATTGCCTATGCAGAATTCGCCTAGAGAACCGCTGCAAGTACTAATACGTGCATTGAATCGTCGACGTGCATTATGCAGCAAAACCCAGCCGTTGAATTAAGTAATTCAATTAACCTTTCCGGGGTAATATGTTTTTTTTCCCTCGTTAAGGATAATATCGGTCTAGTGAACCGCAATGTTAATTTTCCCGATTATAACGTTCGCGAAGAAGCGGTCAAAAAATTTTAACTTTAATCCTAGACTCTCGTAATGAATAAATTAGAAAGAATTAGAAAGAAGAATATTTTTAACATACAAATTACTCGTTAGAGTGTGAAAAACAGGGAATGTATTTTTCGAACGTTACTCGGATAAAAAGGAAAATCCAATCTCACTTAATCGATATTCCAGCTTGAGAATGAAACATTCTGGCTGGCATGTGAAATGTTTAATAACTGACGGCTTTTGGAATGACGCACAAAATGGTAAGCAGACGCCGCGATGTTGTCGGCAGTTAGAGCAACACGTAGCCGCATAATCGTATGCAGATGCATGAACGGTCGTATACTCATCTACCGAGAGATCTACCATTCGTACTCTACATGCAAATCATGCGCTAGCAGCAAAGCCGCCGGCGGTAGTTGGTAGCGTATGATCGAGCGAGTAGCACACCTTTGTATTGATGCGGTAACATTTCCTATACTAATTCAGCCGCGAACGATTCCTTTGATAAACTCATCTCTGCCCAGTCGCGTCGTAATTATCATCGCAAATTTGTTGAGCGCAACGTTTACATAGGTTAATTTATCTCACCTGCGAAGATTTTGTAATTCACGGTACTATCGGATATTTCCTCAAAGGGACGCACTGAATGATGATTATGATAATATCGCTATGTATACACACACAGAAAAATATTCTACAGACGAGAAAAGCAATTACTTATTTGATTTTGTTTAAGTAATAGTTCAGCAAAGAATATTTTCTTAATAATAATTTGACATATATACTCGCGTCAAGTCTAGAACATATGTTTTAAGTAAATGTGATGATTATGATGACTTTATGATAGATTTGCAGATACATAAACTAACCAAATACTTGGAACAAGTATATTTACTCGTAGGTAGTATGTATTTTTCTATGTGTAACGACAGTTACAATTCCTTCTAGCTTTATTAAAAAAAAGCTGGTTCTTATTATTCAGAATTGCTACAATCTTTATTCTCATTGGTAATTTTTCAATGTAGAAGTAATAAGAAGAATCATAAATCATTCAAAAGTTATAGGATAACTCGATAATATTTCGAACAAGCTTCTTATAGATGGAAAGAAAATGGAGAATCGACGTTTATAGCACAACACTGGACATTGTCCTTTACTTTACGTAAAATCACCGGGCAAACAGCTGGTAAAATTCTTTTTATTCAGGCAACGGATTGCCAGATCCCGATAAACGATAATTAAGAATGAGCTTAGACGCAACGAACGAGGCCGATATCTCTCCCTCCGGCCGTGTAATCATTTTTGGCAACGAAAAGGGAACGGACGTAAAAACCGCTTTGGAATCGCGCCAACGATTTTCGCCGCATTGCCCCACCTGTTACCGCCTCCATCGTGTCACATACACGCGCACGTATACGTATATACGTGCGATCGCACATACTATTTCGCAACAAGCCGGCTACGCCGCCGTGTGTCGCGAGCGATCTTTTTATTTCTGGGTGAAACCGAGCCCGTAGTAATTTCTTCTCCGTCGCGATGCCGGAGAAGCAAAAAGTCCTCGGAGCGAGCTCATCGGGAAAATGCACTTCCGACATAGCGGATATCGACAAGGACAATATTTCCAGAATGTCCGGGTAAATCCGTCGCGTTAATAACGCCCCGAGTTTCCGTTGCGGTTGCTAACAAGGGACGCCAACAAGGGAAACTCGTGATAAGCTTCGATGACTTGCCGATTCTTCGCAGTTATAATTAACACGATTCAATTTCAGCAAGGCATGGAAGGTGGACGGTATGAATTGGACGGTGGGTAGTCGCACGCAATGAATTCTCCCTCGCAAGGCTTCGCGTCACCCTCGTAGAAGTAAATAAATGGCTTACAGATAATCTGGCCGTCGTAGTTTCGAAGCGGCGCGAAATGTCGCGAGAGATGAGAATAAGGATGAAAATGTTGCTGCGAAATTACAGCATAACGCGCTTAAGGAAGCTATTTTCCCCGAGGAAAACCGTTATGCGAAAAACGAGCTGCCCTAAACTCTGTTTACGGGTGTTTTTCACGTGAGCGCCGGCGTCCGAGCAGCTACGATAAATATGACGTCGGAAAGTTATCGCAGTTATAAGACATTTCGCGGATTAAGTTGCGAATGGGGTCGTTATCTTCGCGTTAATCCGCATGCAATTTCAAAGTCGTTTAATACACAATGTTATGCAAACCTACATGTATCCACGTACGAGAATATGCATTACGGCTGCGTTGCGTAAACGGTGCACTCCGTACACGTTTAAAATGAAAATATTCATCGCTTATCTCATTAGCACAATTAGCAGAGCTAATTTTTATAACAAACTGTCATACGGTTTTCATCGCTTTTCCGCAAATCACTATACATATATACTTTCTCGTTGAAATTAGATCTGATGCGCTGAAAGCTTTATGATGTAACTGCTTCGCAAAAAGAATAATTTTGATCTGTGAGATTTTAAATAATCATGTCAAGTGAAACACGGCGAATAGCTAACTTCGTTTATGTGAGTGGTTAACGCATTGGAAAAAAAAAACTGACAGAAATCCTTTCGATGGAAATTCTTTATCAGTGATCCTTGAAAACTATTCAAATCATCGCGAAGTATGTTACTTTCATAGAATAGGAGTAGATCTTAAAGGATTTCGTAACTGTCAGGATTAAATCTTTAACGAGCCGCTGAATGTAACAAACCAGCAACATCGGTCCTTGGTACGTCATAAAGCTTCGCGTCGACTGTCTATCCTGAAGTGCATATTTGCTCGCAAACCGCGTTGCACTGTTCCATATGCAAACTGACAGCACACGTATCTCTTCTCAGTATCTCTGTATGCTTCTCAAAAGGATACAGGGCACGAACGAAAAACGTCATTTTAAAGGCGTGTGATCTTTATTCTCATAATAGTTGAAAAATGATTTCGATATTTTGTTTCGTTGAAACTGAGCGGACCAAGATTTTGTTTTCGAAAAAGAGGCAAGGTCTTCTTTGCATATAAAAATTATATTAAACATTTCTAATTATGCTCTGAGAATTATTGTACATTTCCTCGAGACAGTTATTCGAATGGCGAAGTTTCAACCAGCTCACTCAGGCATGAAATTTGAAACTTGTACTTGAACTCTGTATTATTCTGTGATATATCATACCTGCTCGTTTAGATTACATATAAAATAAAATAGATTTTACTTTACAGAATAGAATCGCAGACTGACATATAAAACTTCAGAAATAATTCAATGCAATGTATGAATTTATAATATATATAGGTATATTTATACATTCATGCGAAATATCAAATAGGAATTAAACGTCAGAAATACCGATTCTGCCTGCATCGTATGTATGTACGACTATTTAAAGTTTAAACATTAGTTTTATTTATAATTGTATCATTGAACAAAGCATTCGACATATTGACAAAGATAGATTTTCAATCTATGTCGCACGGATATTCACGGTAATAATTTTGCTACAATCGAAACAAAAAATTCCCCCCGCATATTTTGCCGCGAAATTGGCTAACATATCGTAAAATGAATGAGAAAAAGTGATGGAAAAAACCGAAAAAAAAACAGCAGAAAAAGGTAAAAAGTATGTAAAAGAGACACGGAAGCTCGCGTTAATGGAACGGGAGCGTCGACGTGAACGAATAGGCGATCATGTGAGCCGCAAGCGCGTCGATGAAATTAATTGAGAACCAGTTTGTTTATTGGCAGTTCGACGGTGCAATGCAAGTTTTCGGCAAACGTCGGCAGATTTGGCGCTATAGGCTCGAAGTAATTGGGTACAGGATCGGATGAAAGTAATTGCTTTCGGTTTCCGCGCCTACAATCTCACATCCCCTATAGTAGAAATAAAATTTTGTACATTTTTTTCTAGCCGGCGCGCACAAGATGGAGCGAGGCTCTCGTTAAAATTGTTTGAATTAAAACGATCATTATCTAACGTAGATCAATATGCATCTACAATCCGGCGCAACATCGTGCCGACGGTAAATCGTCCTCCGTCACGCTTCGCGATCGGTATCGCCGCGTATAACTAGATTGGAATTTCATCCGGCGAACGCGAGAAAAAGAACAATGCACTCACCCCGGGACTTATTGAGCAAGAAAGACGCGCTCTTCCCCGCCACCCGCGTGACTACGAAGGTGGCTTAAAACACAACCCCATTACCGGTAATCAGATGGACCTGATCCCCCGGGGATAGAGAGCTTAAAGGACTTGGAGACTGGGGGAGACCAGAAGGATATCGGGATACACCGACACGCTACGCGAACGTAATTGAAAGTTTCCCGACGTTGCTGTCGCTGCTCGCTCCCAGTTTCCCTTCTTCGCGAAACTTGGCTCGGCTCGACGCGCTGAAAGAAAACGGCTGAATGGAACTTAGCGTACCGGCAAGGGCGGGAAACAGACCGCGTAGCGCGGTCTTTCAGACGGCGTCCTTACAACTGACGTGGTTGAGTCCTTTGAACGATACGCGGCACATCGTCGTCGCGAAAAATGAAATGAGAATAATGTCTAATGTACGAAAATAAGAACTTGACAGATGAGTGAAAATGGTGAGAAATTATTAGAATTTAAAACATACGATTTTTTTGTTATATTCTCATACTATAGTATCTATAGAGAAGAGATATGGGTAAACTAGCCTAAAAATATATAAAGACGTAAGTTGTATTATTTCATTACAGAAATATCTTGGAAAAAAATTCAATTACTATGGAAGAAGCCAGGGTATTATATTTTTAATTAAATAGAAAGCTTGTGATATTAATTAGGAAGCTTAATTACATAATATACATACTTCGCGTAATTCTTTCAACTTTTAGCGATGAAGGATACAAGAAGTTTTATCCGACTGCGCGCAAGCAAATATCGAGGTAAATATCGGGTGGATTTCTCGCTGGAAAACAGCAAGCGGATGGGGAGATTTGGGTTTCCCACCTGCGCTGCATGCAAAGACGACATTAATTAGATATTGTTACGGGGTTTTCTTTGATGTAGTCCATTTTCACTGTACCATCGATCACGCTACATCGGAGGGTATTGATGCATCGATACATAGTTATACGTCCCAGGTATTATCGCTCCAATCCAGTAACCGCTTAATTAAGGTGATCGCCCTCGTCGCCTTTGACATGGTCTTCCATGCAAGCACAATGACGACGAGCGTTTAGTTCGTGTTGATGAAATAATACCCTGCTCAAAGCATCGCATAATCGATTTAACTTCATAATATATAGATGTTGTAGTCTGTACGAAACAATATGCTGGAACGACGTAATCGCGCGGCCGTATTCTTTGTCCCTATGTCCCTGTAATACCGATTCTAATCTCATAGTGTAACGTATGTCTCGAATATCGTATGTATCTTTCATCGCTCTTCGCCACGTATAATTTGGAATAAAGAGACGTCGATTTTCTTTCTCTAAACATTTTTTGAGATATATGAAAATTTCAAAATTTTTTCAAGCAGTTTCTGTAAATAAAAGAAGAAAATGGAGAGAAAAATCGAAAAAGATTCGTGTAGTCTTTTTGTTACGTCTCAGTCTTTCCGTCAAGCATTTTTGCTAAAAAAATGGAATTAAATTGAACTTGTTCCATTCTTCATCGATCATACTTATTTATCTATGGATATCCAGTAACGATATTAAGTATTCGCTATCTAGTCGCGATGTAGCAAAATGCGCGGAAGTCCCCAAGAGAACTTGGAAACTTCTTTGATCATGGTAGATAAAAGGAAGAAAAAAATGAAAAAGAATCGATACACCGTGAGGTAGAATAGCGTGGAATAGAAGATTTGGGAGAGAGCGTACAGCAGGGAAACGGAAGAAGCGCGAATCCCTTTGTGAACGGCGCAGATCGAATAGAAAAGGAGATAAGCGAGTTAAGAAGACGAGTACACGCGGGAAGGAACAAAAAGATGACAGCGGCAGACAGAGGACCGACTTCTTTATTTCATCCAACTACTCTTCCGGCTGGATGGAATAAATTTCAAGAAAAGATTCGAGGAAAGATTCTCGCGAAAGACGAATTGATCTCGTCACCCGTGCAAAGAATTAAATACCTTTTTCTCCCCCCTCAGGAAATAAAGAAATATATCGCGCAAGTACGGTCCGAGGTATTTTACTTTCGGCAATTTTTTATTTAAAGGAGGACTAGTCCACGGTAAGAAATGGAAGTCGATAAAACGCTCGATTGGTCGGATGACCGACTCGATGCGCCGGCGCATTCAGATACGCCTGATTATTCTCCTCGAACCGTGAGCACGCCTCGAGAGCGAATATTGTGATGGGAGGATTCCAGACGTTATCCATTATTCCGCAGGGGCATGGCGGTCGGGTAAATCGCGCGATTTTCATCGACGAGCCTCGACGAGGGGTGCCCAACCCCCATCACCTTACCTCTCGCCTGCCGAGTCTCCCCTTTCCTCCCTCCTCCCCGTCTTCCACGATCCGAAGATTTCCTCTCGATCTCACGGCAAGATAGAAAAGCTCACTCCGCTGCTCGCGCGGGCACCCCGGCGCTGTCGGTGCGCATCACCTCCCTCCCCCCTCCTTCGGCTCATACTCGATTTCCTCTATACGACACGCCACGGCGATTCCGCGCGCCATGCCTCGATTCCGATGAATATTTCTTGGAAGAATTCATAACGTCCATTTATGCACGGGTCAGTAACTCATATCCGGGACGTTCCACTGTGCACTGGCAATAATCGAACCCAACGGACGTATATCCGTCGCTCCTTTCGCCGATTCTAACTGGCTTGAATCCCTTCTTAAGAAAGACTTTCGCCGACGGTGTAGCGTCACTTTTCAATCTCTCCACGTTCCCTTCATTACTTTATATTTTTACAGGAGAATGAAATCCTTGCTATTTTTCTCCGAGTGCTAGATTTTCACGTCTCGTCTCTGTAGCATCAGATATAGTTATGTATCGATCTAATCGAAATTATATACTAATGTACAATGTAACAAGTTCTTAGCAAGTTCTTACATTTAAGCTTTTATAAAAACGCGCTTCAACTTTTTTAACGAAAGCCTACATGTTCTCTGTCGACATGGCTATCTATCTTTGACTCCTTCTAACTCGAATATATAAATATTCGAAAACGATGCATGTAACTACAAAAATGAGTATAATAGATTAGTCCTTAAAAGTTTTATTGCCGCAAGTTTAATTGCCGCATTTGTTCAATCGCTCGCGTGAGAGAGCACCAAGTAGAGATCCATTTTATTTCGGAGAGTTTTAAGACAATGGCATATATCAGCGCAGGTAGGACAAGCGTTAAAATAGCGGTACGACGATAATCCACAAGCGGCATGCTCGCACACGCCACAATACATGCACACACACACACACACACACACACACACACACACACACACACACACACACACACACACACACACACACACACACACACGTCGCTGAAAGCTCGCGACTTCTCGACGACCTACGACCCCCTTCAAGCCGCGCGCGACCTCCTCGGATCTCTCTCGAGCATCAACCTATTTTCATCTTGGGACCTGGAAGAGGGCGGCGGGGAGACGTTGGAAGAGTAGACGAGTAGACGTCGGCCGGGATGGGGCGTGTTTGGGAACCCTTTTGCGGTGCTCCGAAGACAATGGAGCGAGTGCAAGCGAGACGATCCGACAGGGAAGGAGTAGTTGGATGGTATAAAGGAACCGACGTCTACGGAGAAGAGGCACTCTCCTATCTTTCCTTTTTTTTCCACCATTCCCGGATAGGTGTTCTTCGTCTTAACTTGCTTATCTCCTTTTCACTTCGATCTACCTCCGCAAGGCAGCTCTTCGCCGCGTTTCCGCTTGAAAACGTAGGACGAGTTGGAATGCGGCATTAATAGAGTCACGATATCATTTCGCGTTTGCCTTTGCGCTTGCGATAACTACATTGAAGATGTAGTTGACCCATCACTATATCATGCAAATTGAAAAGGAAAAGAATGATATCAAAGTAAATTTTAAAATCAATATGAAATATTTGTTAAATATAATTCTTCGACCAGATCTATATGCGAGATGAAAGTATGTTTCATTTATACATTTATGTATCTCTTGGTATATTTTTTATAAAGTTCAATAATATTCTATAATTAATAATTAATATCCATGCCTAAGATATATATATATAATTTTTAATTTTCTATAACGCAATATTTACATTGACAAATAATAATCGCGTCTGAGACATTT
The DNA here is from genome assembly GCA_021460005.1 of Tetramorium alpestre. Lineage (NCBI taxonomy): Eukaryota > Metazoa > Arthropoda > Insecta > Hymenoptera > Formicidae > Tetramorium > Tetramorium alpestre. The sequence continues at coordinate 580,825 of JAJVSH010000026.1, read as the reverse complement.
CTTTGTAAAAAGTTTCAATATTCAGTCACAGAATGAAACTTCGATATTCGAATACATAGTTTGTTGTAAAGCCTTTCAATTCTGTCAACAAGCCATATCATTACAATGACTGTTAGACGCTGACAACTTGCAGCATTCAACTGAATGTTCAGCAGGAGAACAAAGATCGCGGGATAAAGAGCAAAACGATACAAGGAAGCCTCGAAGAGGGAATTATCTCACAAAGAGGAGATAAACGCAACAATTCGATTCTAAGTAATTCTCGGGAGCAGGTCCGTTTGCAGAGAAAGGAGAGGAAGAGCGAAAATCTCCGGCTTCCTCTTGAAGCGATAATAAGGCGCGTTTGACTCGAAAAGTGCCAAGCATAATGAGCAAGAAATGTGCAATCTTTGCACTTTTAGCAAGAAACTGTCTATCTGGCGGTATCGATCTTTAAAAAAAGAAAGATTGCGTAAAAAGATTAAATATATATTATACAATAAAATTCGAATATTTTTTTTAACACGACATTAAACAAGTACAGAATATTAAACGAGAATATTTCTTTGGAGTAAAAATGCGATAATCGCATTTGCGACGGTTTCGGTCCTCCTTCCTCGCTTTCTCTCTCTTCGCTAACTAAGTGTTGATGACTGGCGAAATGGAAAAATCGTGCATCATCGAAGAATGCAGATCGTCTTGCATGAATTTGCAACTCACTGTGCGGCCTGCATTTAAGAGAATAGCATCGTCTAGTAGAACACGCGCGAACTTTCCGACATACTCTGCTTTGCATTTTACATAGGAGCGACACGACGTTAATTTCAAGTACGTCAAACTCGGGCTCGCAGTGCACGTGGGAATCACGAAGCTGCCTCGGACTGTTCGGTTCTGTATAATGGCGCGATGGGCGATGTGATATTCAACCTGGACCTCCTTTCGATGAAAGGCGACCTGGTCTCTATCGATCTCGCGAACTCCCACGAAGAGGTACGGCCGCACAATTGCTTGACGGACCTATTGTCGCGGGTCCACTGTCTTGGTCCTTCATTTCAGTGTCCTTAACCCACGGAGTGGAATCACCGTCCCTTCGCCTCGTTCCACTCCTTCGTGGCTTCTCACTCGGCCATTCGATTCTCGGTCACGGTACTTTCGGAGAGCGGTCCTTCGATTTGACAAAGCTATATTCGAGATACGCGGATCTTGACGTGGCTTAAAACAATGCCCCTATCCATTTTCCCAGCATCGGCTGGATATTACAGCGCTGTGCTTATAACGGAAAAATTCCTCGATAATTAAAAAAATGAATCTCGATAATGAAGGTGCCAACTAGATGAACATCCACTTTCATAGAGTATTCACGTACATAAACTAGATTTTAAAAAAATCATTTTAATCGTCTAAACAATTCTATCCATCTTAGAGAAGCTATAAATTAACATTGAATAGAGAATCCCGTTGAGAAACAGTGACTGTGAGTCCTTGTTCGTCCCGCGGACAATTCGTACCAACTTTGCACACCGAGCACAATCAATTCGACATAATAAGACATCGCGCTTACAGCTATTCGCGATCACTCATCTACGATCATTTCGTCGGAAAGCTCGGGCACGATAGTTCGAGAAACACGACGGTAGATCTTTGAGACTGTAACGTCGGAAGTGCAAGAAATGTCTATCCTGCAGAGGAGAACAAATACAACGTCTAACCACCGTTTTCTATAAGAGGTAAGACAACCGTAGACAAGCTTACAAGGCACATTATGCTGAAGATCCGGTGGTTTGCATAAAGCACCGGTGATAGTATTCTCCTTGGCACATGCTCAGGATGAGAACGCGGATAAATCACTGACAAGAAAGCAGAAATCAGGATTATATAATGTAGGAAATAGACGTAGGAAGAATAGTAAAATACGTCAAAATAATAGGCACCGGAAGAACAAAAACACATTTTAATAAATTAATTTTAATCTGATATAAATGAATATATAAAATGTACTAATCGTACAGTATTATAATCGTGCAATTTTAACAGCATATTCTTAAGATTAATTACAGTCGAAAATTCTAATATAGAGAGCTATCAAAATAATATTGATTTTTACAATTTGATATATTGCATAAAAATAACATGAGAAGTATAAGATAGAAATAATGTAAAATAAAATAAAATTTTTGCTGCTCACAATTCTTTTGATTTTTTATATATAAATATATACATATTACAAATGATATTATCGATTGTTAATAGCAAATTTTAAATTACAATCCATAAAAAGTTTTAATTCGTACATGTGATTTGTATTTAATCGTGTTTTGGATCTATTTAATTTTTTGTCGATTTTCGTTATAATTTGTTTATATTACTTTCAGATTAAAACACAGAGTAATACAAAAATTGCAAGTTTGGAATTTAAGTAATAGAAGATCGTATCACTTATTACAATAATAATTTCAACGTAACATACATGTATTCAAAATTCTGCATTGCCACAAGTTGAAGATCGGTATAAGACGGATCTGTTGTGCAGATTATATATTATACATTTTGTATTGTACAAGATACAGGTTTCGTAACTGCATAATCGTCCGCGTCAAAGGTCTAATTTTAACAAAGGCGAACATAATGAACGAGTCACGGAAATTTCGGCTCCTTATTAATGGAATGCATAATTTCGACTGATTGAGCCTCGGATGCGTTTAAGTTCCTTGTGCGCCTTAATTAATACGTTCCTCTCCGACTCGCACGCATATATCACCGAATGCGCGCTAATGAAATAGCGGTTAGTGCCTGTTGAAATAGAGCAAACGCCTGTAGAATCAGCCTCGACTCTCTGTGAACTCGCACTCGCATTTGCACACATGATGTACATGTCTTACCTCCTTTCGTTAGAATTATTACTAACATCTGCAGTATTAAGAAGATACAAGCTGCACTCATGCTCATTTATTAGCAAAATTCATTTGATGAAAAAGGAAGTTTTTTTTATGGCAGTAAATATTGCGTATCTTGATTGTTCAATTCCGTTTTTTTTTCCATCGTTTTTTCTTATTTTCCTTGTGCATATCTATCAAAAAAATACGAACACGAGTTTCGTATTTCTCATTTTTTGCTCTTATCGATTTTTATCCAATTATTATGATTTAATAAATGACTCTGACATACGTGCGAAAAAAATGAAAACGCACGAGGGCGAATTGAAACTGTTACGTTAATTTGTCAAATATTACGGATCTCTTGATTGGATGCATCGCGTTCGCTGCGATCTTAATTTGATGCTGTAAAAGCAGTGATACATGCGTATTTTCTTTCTTATTTTATCGTTTCTTGCGAATCAAATGATTGACGATAGTACCTTAATTGCGCTTCTTGATTGGAAGAGATTGTATCCGTATTTCTCGCGAAAACTGCGCGGTGTAACGACCGGGGTTAAAGAAACGGCCGACATAAAATCGGCGGAACAATTTGCCTCAATCTCGCAGATTGTAAATCTGGTTTCATTTTACCTTTTTTCCCTGCATATATTATTGGTTCATCGATTCGCGCAAATTCGCGCGCTAATCGGTAATCGAAGAAAAAACCCTTCCGTTCATTTGTTTAATCGAACGCGTGTAATATATTCTCACGTACCGGCCGCAAATTATCACTTATTCCTCCGCAGAAAAAATTCACCGATACAAATGATACGATATACGCATTACTTTCAGCGAGCTAAAAAGAAGACTCGACGATTACGCGCTAATGAATTTGTCGTCCTCTATAGAGATCTGTCCGACGAGATCTTTTCCACTGCTCGCGTACGCGGAACGGCTCTAATACGTTTTTAATGGAGCCGCACCACCGTCTACGATGAATAATGAAGCACGAATTTAATTTGCGCCGCCTTGAGATTCATCTCAATCTAGAGTGAACGGAGGCCCGATCGCATCGGTGACAAAATGGAGCGGTCTGATAGCTAAGTGATTTATGAATGATCCAGAGATTTTCTCCATATCCGTCGCCGTCTAAAGTTTCGCGTATTCCGGTGGACCTTCTTATTTTTAACACGAAATCGGGTCACAAGGGCGCGGTAGGGATTATTCTTTAACCGATGTCAAGACGAATTTTTTGTGGCAGAGGACTTTAGGACTTAAGAACTCGAGCTTTTCACTATCGTGAAACGTATGTCGGGTAGAGAGAAAAACGCTACCTCACTAGAAATACGAAAATATTCCATTTTCTTTCATCTGCAAGATGGAAGAGAAAAGATGAAATATTAATTTATCGGGTATCATATTCCGCGCATTATCATCTATGCAACATCCACAGATATTATTTTGATCGATAAGCTATCGTGTTAAGCCAGCGATTTGATGATTACGGGATTGGGAAAGTTCAGTCACGATAGTCTTGATCCAGCTTGTTTAAAACGAATAGTGTTACGTGATAAATCCAATTCTAATATATATATAGATATATATTACATATATACACACATCCACAAAATGTGCCATTAATCGATCCGGCGGATATTACGTGTCCACTTTGAAGTGCCGTTTTAAAACGCCGCCGTTGCAGCCGGCTCGCAAATTGAATTCCGAAGTCATTCTGTCGCATCGACCATCAGTGGGCATATTTTGCAGAAGGATAATATAGAAATAACTTTTTTTCGCGAAAAATCGGAAGCCTCGTTGCACTTGATATATCTTTCACGTTAAAATCGGTGTTGTTTCAAATCGATGTATCATTATGCTTATATTATAATATAAGCATAAGAAGATTAAACGCAATTTAATAATAGATTAAAGAAAATTGAACAATAGACTCGCAATCAATTGTTATTCAAATATGTACTCCTGGGATTTATAAAATTTAATATAGCCTAATGATAGGTACAGAATTCACTTTGATTTTTTCACCATTTTGATTGAGTTCTTATCATAAAATATATAAAATTCCTATAATTTTATATTAATAATGTAATTTTATATTAATTTTAATTATGAAGTAGTATTAATATAAAGTAGTATTATTAATATAAAATAGTATTATTAATATAAAGTCCATCTATTTTATTATTTTTTTATGAAATCATGCATTATATATCATAATTTATATCGCGATTTAGGTTGGAAGTTAGAAAATGTACGTTGTACGTCAATATCAGCATGATGAAGAAATGTGTAGTTGATTTATGATGTCAGCAGTTCGACGGCTTTGGACGTCGCGTGTATTAGAAAAAATATATAAGAAAACTATACGAGAGAGAGAGAGAGAGAGAGAGAGAGAGAATAATATATTGTATAATTGATAACACTGCGAAACCTTTTCATTGTATTATGATATTCTTCAGGAACATTAAGTTCGATTCGTGGTATCGCGGGACCTTAATCCAGCCATATTTCGGGCCAATAGATAAAATCGCGCGTTTCTTACGAGCGTATAGGCTTGAATGGAGAAGTTCATATTGATATTCGATTTTCTCATTCGGCACGATACACCGCCTCTTTCGCGATCGCGCTTTGTAGGCCAAAGGAAAAAAGAACGACAAAACGCGAACCCTGTGATTTCGGTGCTCCCATTACGCGATAGATCATGAACAGTTGCTCATTGTCAGCTGCAAAAGAGACTCACGCCGATCGATTGCCAAAACGCATTGTCCGCGATAGTCTTTGTATCCATAATTTTTCTCCCGCATGGACGAAGATAAATGCGAAAAAAATTATGACCCGAGCGTGAACCATAAAATTGGCATCTGAATATCACTACATTATTTAACAAGGTTTTATTTGTCCCATGAGATCTGCATGGGACAGCCAAACAGGAACTTTACGAGGGGATCTCGTATTATATGAGGATTGAGTTTAATATTTGACAGTTTCATCGAACGAACAATAATCTCGCGAGATTATTTATCTTTGGGAGATGGGAATTAAATCGATTCGCTAAATTACTGAGAGGCCCCTTCTCCCGGGGATTTCACCAAGCATGAATGAATATTTAAATGGAGAAAAGGCAGCCAGCATTAAGGACTTTCTTATTATTGAAAAGTTCGCGATAGAAAATAGCTTATTACTTTCAATGCACTCGGGCTTTCCGATAAGCTTCATTATTTCGATACTCTTACGGGCTTTACTGTTTTATCATTAAAAGAATACTTATAAAAACGATTTATACTAAATACAACTTGAAAACGTAATATATATATGCATTTTATTAAAGTATAAAATTTTATTGCTTTGTATAGACAGAAATAAATGTAGAATGTCTCCCAATTGTTATTATTAAATATTTAATCACTTTTTAATCAGAAATTGATTTTTCTTCAGCAGAAATATCTATTTATATATCATTATAGAGATACACATACATTACAAATAATTAGAGTAGAAATAAAGAAGTTTTCGGAAGTCAAGTTCAAATATAGATGATGGAACGATGTTCTTCAGTTAATTTCAAGTGAATATAATTTCTTTTTAATCATAACGTAAATAGTAAAGATTGGAAAGTGTGATAAATATATTTTTTCTTGCTATAAAAAAATGTTGATTTCTTTATCGATACAAAAATGGAACATTCTGTTTTTTTTTTTTATAAATTATGATATATAATTTATCGTTCTTTTTTATCGTCAAAAGAGAAATCTTTCGAAATTAATAGGGAAAGTATTTTACAATACTTAATACGTACTATATAAAATAAAATATAAAATAAGTCTTTATTTGACGTTTTATTGTCAATCAATTTTGTCGCTGTGTACATCTTCCTGTACAAACATACGATTACGTTTTATATTTTTCAATCTCCAGTTTTTCAATAGAGAAATAATAAAATGTCAAAAATTGAATTATACGAGCCATTCCGAACCAATAAGAGTTCATCCATGAAATAAAAGAGTTTGTAGCTCGCGATGTCTCTTAAACAAAGCATAATCTACGGATATTCAATATCTTCGATATCGATGGTCTTCTCTTGCGTTTTAACTTTCCTCGGAAAGGTATTCTCAACATCCGTCTTCTTGAGTTGCGTGAAGGAAGTTCAAGAAGTCACCGAGATTCTTTCCCCAGTTTCGCTAACTGTCCTCGACTTTGAAATTTGACGAGATTATAGCGAGAAAAGGAATATCAAATGTCGCGAGTCTTTTCTGTTATCCCTGCGAATAAACGAGACTGCAATTGTAATTGCGAAGCAAGCATTGTGAAATGGCATTCTAAAATGCGAATTTTTACAAAATTGCCTCAAATGCCATATCAATTTTGTAAAAATCCGTATTTCGGGATATTAACTTCACATACTTTCGCGAAGCTTATTGTCATCGATTTGTGCTGTGCAACATTAAAATTTTCTTTATATATTGAAGATTGTTTAAGCTTCTCACGTAAGCATCTTTCTTCGTAACCGTCTTTCTGATATTTCATTTATATCAAGTGATACAACTGGTGGAAGGTGATTCTTTTTTTTAAATGAGAAAACAGATAAGTGAATTTACATACGTTAACCTAATGAGAGGACAGAGTCAATTACGTCTAACGACGTAACAAACACCGTGCACTTTTATCGTACGCCATTTCTCCGATCGCACTCAAATCGCCAACGGCCTACTTAGAACCCACCCAGCCAGGCAATTTATTTTCATTTCTCCTAACGATTCCCAGCCTTGCCTGCGCCCCACTTTCTACATAGACGACGAATAATTCGAGACTCCTCCGAGAACGCGCTGCGATTCACTTGGCGCGATCGATCGCGTTAACGTTTACGGCTCCCGAGGAATCTTGTAACGCGATTACGAACGAGCTGGAAAACGCGTATAATGGCTTTCACCGTCTCGGACGATGCGACATCGTGAGATGGCCGACGTGTCGATTCAACCAAGGGGCCATGAGCACCGGGTTCTAACAGCGAAGATTTTTCATTTGACCGAACGATAGGCAGCTGCCGCAACGTGTTCGAAAATCCTCTCCCACTTGCGTCCGCTATCGCGGCATATGTCCGTGAAGTTTGGAAAAAAAACCCGGATGTTAAACTTTTTAATAAATATTTCATCGAGTTTTGTTTTAGCAACTTTGCACTCTGCTCCGCATATAAAGTTTCATGACCTAAAAATTAGGATTACGTAATACATTATACATTATGTCTAGAAGCTTGCGAGACCAACAGAATTATGCATTATACATTACGTCTTGAGATACTTGCAAAAATGGTAGATAATTTTTTTTATTAATTCATGACGTATGTCGTGATTCCATAAGTCTTCTAAATCTAGAGTATATCAATCTCACAATAAACTTCTCCGTGTCACAATGTGGAAAATTGAACAATATGTCAAACTTAAATATATTTTTATCAGCGAGATTAGAAACAAGTTTTATATTAAGCACTTCTTTTAGTCGCAAGCGAATGTAATTTAAATTGAAGTTAAATAAATCGAGATATTCATGAAAAAAATCTTAAATTATGAAAGAAATGACATTTAGCAGGGTGCTCCGAACTGAAGTAAACAGCGTATACTTTCTTTCAGCGTGTATTTCCTTTCTCTCTTTCCTTTTGATCCCTTTCACTGCCCTTTCTGCGGATTATACGTTGTCGTGCCGCGATTGCAGCACAACAGCTCGTAATACGTAAATTTCCACAGATGTATACGCACCGCTGCATGATTAAGAGAGACTCGACTTCCACGAGATGTAGTGACAAGGAACGAAATACGAAGGAGACGAGAGGAGATAACAGAGATAGAGAGGACGGCTTGGTACCGTTTGCATACCGCTGCATAATATACGTAACTGCGTTACGCGGCGTACAATGCGCGCATTAGGGAAGGAATAACGATACGTCGTTTCGCCAGCTTTGCGCTGCTCTGATTTGGCCCTGACGTAATGATGTTCCGCGTCGCTTATTTGTTCCGCCGAAAGCACCGCGTGACAGAGAGAGGGAGCGGCGCACATTTTCGCCCGGGGCGAGCAAACACACTGTCGGATACCTGGCGTACATATTTTCGCGAATGCAATTAGTAAAATACGCCGGTGGAAAGTTCGGCTGAAACTTCGGCCAACATCTTTTTCTTCTCGCCTAACGATCGACCTCGCGATATAATCTACGTCACGTAATCGAATTACCCGAATCCTATTAGCAGCTCATCGATGCGACAGTGACTCAAAGTCTGTATGCACACGATCGCAATTAACGATCGTATGTACGTGGAAACTGTGTTGTTTGCCAATGACAAATTCGGGACGCACTTGATTGAACGTAACACAGCGCACACAGCCTATCCGCACGGTCTATAACGGTTGTCTTACGAGATATTAAGCTATAACCAGGTCATCCCGCGCCGCGTAATAGAATTGGTAACGCCATAGTGAAAACAACAAAAATCATTGTACAACAACGCCCAGTCGAGAAGCCAATATACCGGCGAGTCCCGCGAGGCAGGCGTATTCGCTCGTGCATGAAATCTGTTTGCCGGCTTTATCGCTCGCGTAGTTTCATAGCGCAGCCATTTGAAAAATGAAAAAGAGCCCGGCGGCGCAGCGAATAACTCTTTACCCCCACGACAATTCTTATTGCCTCGCGCGTTTTTTTTTTATCGTACCACGCCCGACAATTCATTAATACGCGACGATTTTCGCTGAAGCGAGAAAAATTCATTATTTTGTCTCTTTAAGCCTGTTTCAATCCTGTTGCTCCATTTGCAACTAGCACCACCCGCGCCTATATAATCTAACATAATATTATATCCTAGGGTTATTAGAAGAAGTTTTATTACTCACCCTCGGCGACTTGCGTTTACTGGCGCTCTCGACGCAGGGAAAGCCACCGCACTGAAAAACAAAATGTACCGTGTAACATTTCATCTGTCTTTGTTTAACTACGTCTAATAATAATACTACACTGAAAAAAAATTCTGTTTAAAAACGGACGAATCAGAGAAATCTTGTAGGCTTGATCAAATATTCTGGTTCGTATAATAGGAATTTTAGTTATTATAAGTTATAAGGTATTGAGTTCTATTGTAATAACTAGAATTTCTATTATACAAACCAGAATATTTGATCAAGATTTTTCCTATTCGTTCATTTTTAACCAGAATTTTTTCAGTGTAGTAGCGCAGAATATCTTAACAGCGATCCCTCAAATGGCCAAAGTCGCCATTAGCAATTCGAAGCGTTAAGAAAGATCTCGTTCTGTAACCGGAGATTTTGCACTCGGTATTGACTGTGGCTGTAAAAATATTTTTATGCACGAGATAGCAGAGCGAAAGATAGGTGACATAGATTGGCTTTATGGTAGAATAAACGGTAGACGGCACAGTATAAACCACATTCGAGGTGATAGCAGTCTTCGTAGTCTTCACTGCAAATGCTGTGACTTCCGCAGGGGTGACTGATCCGCACAGTCATTTGGGTTTAGCGAATCCACGTACCCGAGCTCAACACATTGCAGACATTCATCCACATCTACACATTATACACACACACACACACACACACACACACACACACACACACACACACACACACACACACGCGTACATACACGTGCTTTTGCGAAAAGCAAATTGAGAAGTTGAGCAAGTTGAGAGAAGTCAAAGCAAAATTTTGGGCAAATCAAAAAATTGAAAGAAATACAAGATAAATTCGTGTGGGACGGAATAGTGTAGGCGAAAGTTCATCATTTCATCGGTTTTAGCTAACATGAAACGTAAATGTCGGAAAAATCGGAAAAATGTATTAACTTGTAGTTGCATTATGGAATCGTATCCGCGTCGAGAAAGAGAGAGAATTTAACGATCGATACATAGGAATTCATAACTGCGGAAGTTATATACCGCGGCTATTACAAGTGTAACACATTGCATTGTATTTTGCAATTGTGTGCACTTATATAACAACGTTTACGCGCATACGCGTAACATTACCGGAGAAGATTTACAAATCGGCGGAATTCTGAACCGCAATACAAGACTCGCGGATAATGTTATTTGGTTCCCATTGATTCAAACTTCCATAATTTAGTTTCGACAAGTATTGTAGACTTTTTCAGTATATTTTTCTGGCACAGATCATAATGGTAATTTGCAAAGAGTGTTCACGTAAGCAAACAAAAATAAATCTTCTAACTAATTTAGAATTTTCAAGGAGCTACAGCAAAAAATAAGTAGATGATAAATTGAGAAGTATCATTGGTATTACGTGAGAAATATTTCGCGAATTCTCTCTGGGAAGACCAATTCCGATCGTTTCATCCGTAAAATTCCATCTCTGAATCATACCTTCCGCGAAGCACAGTTATGCATCATTATAGTCGCGAAGAAAAATACTCGAAATATCGTCGGTGCAAAATGGTGCCACGGAACTCGCCGGCGTGGCAATAATTCGATGCGTTCCTCATCCAGCTCGTCTGTTTATTACAGCATACGGTTTGACGATGGTAGGAAACCGCGCGGTTTTTCAGTCCCCTCGTTACGCGGACGGCCGAAACGAGCCGTCATTTCGAAACGCGAGAGGCTCGCGCAACTATAGCCACAATACCGCAAATGCGGTTTATTATTTTATCACGAGCGTAAAAGTGACGTGCGCTCGTATGCGATTTCTGAGTTTCGCGTGCGTACGACGAACACGAAGTGGCGGATGAACCGATGGCTCACGAAGGCGAAGCGATGCTGAAATATCGTCAATCAACGTGACGATTTCTTTTTTATGCTGAGTTTTAACTCTTAACCCTTTTAGCTATTTAATTGCGGACGTCGTACGTGCACGTCCAGGAGAGAGCGAGACATTTGCAGTGAAAGCAAGAAGTTGAGTGAATAATCGATTAAGGTTTCTTGCTATTAGCTCATGACATCGTTATTTTCCGCTGTTTAATATGAAAGTAATAAATGAAAGCGGTATTTTATAATTACAGTGCATTTCCATTCTACATGTCAATAACTTTGAAAAACTTGTTTTTATAATGTAGCTAAAAGTTAAATCGACTGAACGTTTGTATCTAAATGTGCGTTGAAATAATGTTAAATATCACAGAATGTAAACATTTCTCGTAAAAGTTTTCAATTTAATTCAAATACTAAATTAATCTGTTTTTACATTAAAGAGCACAGGTGCGTATGTTCTTGTTTAAAAGTATATTTCAATAACGAGTAGAGTTCATCGATAAAAAATGCTACCCGTCTCGTCTTAAATTTCAGAGCAGTTTCAAAAAACAAAGCACGATTCTCTTTCTATACATGGCTCTTTCCACATAAAACAATTGTGTTGAAAACAAACTTATGTAAATTTGTATGAAATTTAGTTCGGTATGCATTGCTCTGGCAAAATGCAATATTCCTGTCAAAAATATGACCTGAGAAACTCGGAACATGTCGGGATGGCGAACGAGTTACGAGGAAAGGACGTGAAGGAAGGACGCTCGGTTTTGTCGATGATTTGCCGAGCGGTCGCGACGCGGAAGAATGGAATTGCTTTCCGCTTCCGGCAAAATTCCCGCCATATTCCCAGAACATGCTACTTCCGATTTTATATAT
>JAJVSH010000026.1:508283-567912 GCA_021460005.1 Tetramorium alpestre | reverse complement strand
TATATATACACAATATATATACATATATATCGTGTTTCTAGTCGTCAATTAATTTAAAATTCTTGTAGACATCTTTCTGACAATTATAATTTAAAATTAAAATTACGATAAATCGGCTAATATTAAGTAATTAGTAATCAGAATTAATAAATATGAAACAGTCGGCCTGGATCTTTGTGCGTAATAATATCGCGAATTTATGTATATACTCTTTAATCAGAATTATCTCAAATTAATTATCTCTCATCGAAATTAAATATCTTGGAAGGAATTTAAATTTCTTTCCACTGCACCTTAATTTACAAAAAAAAAACAACTATTACGTTTACATTTACATTTAATTATATTATATGATAAATCTCGACTATACAGCAAGTATAAAAGTTTCGGAGGGACAATTCGATCCTCTACAGACGTCGTGCCAGTCCCTTTTCGTGAAAGATTCACGGTCGATAGGAGAAGGGAGGACAGCATTTTATTCGGTCGCGCGCGATCCACCCCTCGCGATGATTAAGTCGTCCCCGGAGTTTTATCCTCGAAGGACGGAAAAAAGTTTCACAGCGAAGACTTGAACTCTTCTCGTCTAGGACCGAAGCGGTGGTTTTATCTTCGATCACGTTTCGCGCCGCGATGCGGTCTCGTTTGCGCAAAGTCGAGCAGGATAATCGATACGTCTTCGTCCATTCTCGCCACCTAAAGCCGTCGGGATGCTATTTCTTGTCGCTCTCTTTGCCCTTCGTTACACGATCTTTTATTATTATGCGCGTCCAAGGCTAAGAACGACTCGCGCGACACCATTTTTCTCTCATCAACCGAGTAAAAATACGTGCATGATAAAGAAAGCATAAGAAATGCATTTAAACAGATTTTGTTTCCTGGAGACACGAAATTCTTTTTTATATCTAAAACACAATTGATTTGTCGAATTAAAACTGAAATTATTTAATATTTTACGTAATGATTTCATTATAAATATTTTTTCAATATATAAATCAAGTATAGAAGCGTGATGTCTTATTTTAAAAAGTATAAATAAAAGCACAAACATAGATAACCAGAGAAAAACATTTGCAAGCATTCACGCTATTCTAAAATTTATAAAATTCGTGGAAGCCAGAAACGTCGTTATGACACCTTAAAATGTGCACTTAATAAGCGAACTATTCGCGCGAAATTAATGACCGACTGTAAATATCGAATTGTGTAAGCGAGATTATGGCGTACGTTCGAATCGATTTCCGATCAACGTCCCGCAGTACGTCCAATTGCTGACATTTCCCTCAGCGAGAACGTCTAACAGACGAGGACATTGACATTGCATTTCAAGTTTCGAGTACAAAGCCTGTCACTGCTACTTCGTGCTCCGATTCGTTTTTAAGTGAACGTGAATATCGATCTCGGCACGCTCACAATTCTCCGTATAATAACGCCCTGAATAATAATGTAAATGTCACAATGTAAATTCCCGATGCCATAAACGCGGCCTGTGCAGACCATAAGTAATTTACAGTACTCCCGATTAATGCGAGCAGCGTCACCGTGAAACGTTTATTCTCTCGATTGGCGCGCTGGCCACCCGCTAACTGTAAATCATCGAAAGGCCCCGTGTCAGCGAGGATTTTCATTTTTGCCAGTTGACGGGAATAGCTAGTCGTTATATCCCGCGCGGAACAGAAATTAATTCAGTTTTACAACCACTCCCCTTACATTTGCGCTTTCATCCCCCGGCCAGCGTGTGCCCCCAAACCGCCCGTTTAAATGCACGTCTGCTATCCGGGATGGACAGTAACCGCGTAACAGTAACCTGTGCATGCCGTAAAAGACGAAAATACAGTTTTAATTAAAGCAAAAAATTATACACACAAGAATTTTAATTGCTCGAGTTTATTACGGCCGGATTTGCAGTCCCGGATATTTCGGGAATATAGGTGTGCTCATTACGCAAAAAAGATAATGCTCTCCCTCTTATTTTCGGTACGAACAAACAGACTAAATCTACTCGTTCCGCGAGTAGAAAACGTGCCGGCGAATTTTTCCACGAGTAATTAATCAATTGCCGAACGTGGGTCTCCTTATAGATTTCCTGTTAATTTTGCAATTAAATTCAGCACCGCGGCTTAATTATGTCATCGATTGTCCGCCGTTACGTACTTGGGAGTATGTAAATGACTTCGCTATAATATATGCGTCCTCGTGTAACGGTAATGGTTTTAGCAGCAACTAAATCGTAAGAACTACATACGCCGAGTATAGAATGGTATCGAGCCAGGGATGGAGAAAAAACCGACAATATCGATTGCAAGAATGTGAACTGTGTCCCGATTATAACTTGATAGTACGATATGCTCCGATTATACCCTTTATTTTTACATTTCGCCGTAAATAAATCAATACTCGGTCGAGCCGTATGTCGAATTTAGATTTTATATCTGTCTATTTTTATTATCCCTGTTAAATCTTCTAATAAATAAGGTCAGCTATAAAAATTACATTTCCAGAATATCACATGTATACTATGCAGACTGTACATGTTAAACGGAAAAAATATTCTATATTAAGCTACTATTTGTCCAAATCAAAATAAGTACATATATTTCTTATGTGTCGAATTTTTTAAGGAATTTACGTCGCGTAGTTTTTCTCTTCTATAAAATATTTCTGCGCGAATATATCGAAGCAATAAATGATGCAACGGTGAAATCGATAAATATGCAAGCCGCTTATATGTTTTACGGCAATCGCCGGCGAATAATTCGAGAATAAACATGCAATAAAAATTAATTAGGCGCGGATCGTTACGCAAAACTTTTGCAACGGGCAATTCCATTCCTCGTTCCTCGTTCTCGCCATGAGACTGCACGGCGTTTATCCGTATGTACGTACGTGCTTCCTCGTTACGAGACATCGTCTCGACCGCGCATTCGTTATTTTCAGGAATGTGTGCATGAATGTCTATCTCGGCATGTGTACGAAATTTCGTTCAGCCACCCTCATTAACAAGTTTCTCGATTAATTATCGCAACGCGTTTCAACTCGCTCATATGCGTCTGGCCAAATATCACTGCGACCAGGTATTACTTTAGCGTGTAACATATCAAAGAAGCGAGAAACATCGTCAGCAGATTTTAAAACGTATCGATTTGATTGGCGTGAAGTTTAAATCTTTTAACTTTCCATACATATTTGTGCTTGATAGTTGTACAGATCTGTGAAAACGACATGTCAAAATGCCAACTTTACAGAACTTAGTTATATAACAAATTAAAATATTGAAATGTAAAATGTTGAAAAATATAGAAATGTAGCAACATTTAACAATATCTTTGAAGAGACTTATTGATCGGATATTGCAATTTTCTGAACACTCTGTATTCAATATCTAAATATAGGAAAAGCATTTTGGCACAGAGAAAGAGAGAGAGAGAGAGAGAAAGAGAGAGAGAGAGAGAGAGAGAAAGGTCCTTTTTTTGCATTATAATTTTTGTTACGCTATGCTTAATGCAAATTATATTGACACCAGTACAATACAGGCATATTTTGTGTCGGGAATCGTGTTTGCGAGGCGACGGAATGTGATATCGTATCTCATTAGCTGCAAATCCGCGCATTCATTAATTCTGGTAGTCAACGTAATAAACGTTGTGTGTAGTCATTTACGTCACTCAACGCATGATTACATGCGAAGAAATACGGTTGGGCGACAAAAAAGCTCCGCGATTACGTCAAGCGAGCATAATTAATTAAACGCGATATTTTCTATTGCTTAGACGCTCGCGTCTTTCGATTCACGTCGCGGTTTCGAGGATACTAGATCGAAAAGCAAAAAGAGAAAAGATAAGTGTGATTAATAGAGCGATGGGGGATAGCGTTGGTGTTGTAATAAGTTTTCTCTTCGACATTGATTGATAATCGCGAATTAATCGTTAACCTAATCCTATATTTTTTTCAACGTTACAATGAATAGAAAACCCGTATAGACACTAAATAAAATTAAAATTAAAATATATCAAACAAAACATATAAAATGTTTGCATTTTACATTAATGCTATCTAATATTATCCTTTATATTTGTAACAGAAAGATATCACATTTCTAATATCTTATTTGAGAATTTATCTACTAAATTATTGCAAACTTCAGTTTGCTCACGTATAAAGTAATAAAAGGTATGTCAAATTTTCGTTGAATTTACAGATGTTAGCAACTTCTTCGAATCGATATTTATAGATTTGAATTCAGTAAATAATT
The DNA here is from genome assembly GCA_021460005.1 of Tetramorium alpestre. Classification (NCBI taxonomy): domain Eukaryota; kingdom Metazoa; phylum Arthropoda; class Insecta; order Hymenoptera; family Formicidae; genus Tetramorium; species Tetramorium alpestre. The sequence goes on along the minus strand of JAJVSH010000026.1, from coordinate 563,663 downwards.
CACGTTTTGCAATTGAATAATTGTTTAAATTTGACGTTTAAAATTGAAGCGCTTGAATCTTTTCCTAACTCAAATAACCCAAGATAGAATAGTTTATTTATATATAATCACTTTCCAAGATCGTTTTAATTATTTAATGTTTCAGGCAAAGCAAATTAGCTCCACTTTTAAGTGACAATTGAACTTGTTACCGGCGAACTAAAATATTTTAAACAATATTACTACAATTTTCAACGAAAATAGATTCATTGACAATAAGATTGAATTTTTCTAATTTGCCAATATTATAATAGTAAACATTACAAAAAAAAAATTATGTTACATATTTTTATATGTATTCGTAATTGTTCGATAATCATTATGCATTTCTTTGGTATATGCAGGACTTCGCTTATTGTGTTTGTCGTGCACGCGCAATATGTTATTTTCGTTTGGCTCGAGTGTGACGGTGCGCTTTGGCGTGTCTACCCTGCAATTTGTACTGTCCACCGGACTTGTCGCTCCACATTATTATCCGATAAAGATCTATCTTGGTTGCTTCCGTTCTTTGAAACGCAGCTATTATTAAGGCCACCTGCGCGTACAGCGCTCGGAGACACGCGTGCATTCCTTGAAATGATACAATGTTACCGCGAAACGAATTTCACAGTTTCGCTACTGCAGTGTATACTCGCCGTGCAAATTAATTAATTTATCTTCTCGTTTAATCCGTTTAATCACCTAAACGGCGACGAACTGTAACTGCCTCGCTTGTTCTCTCGGCAGCTCGAGCTATGCAGATATATATAAGCGCTAAAGACACGCTTGTTACGTTATTAAAACGTTTTATATAACGTATTACTTGATGAGACCTTTTTATTTGAGCATGTTTCAATTACGCATTTTTAGAACGATCTTAATCTTAAATAATTCTACTCATATTACGTATATTACCAATTGAAACTTTTGTTCCTCTCGTGAGAAGGGAACTACACTACACGAATCCCTCTAACAATAAGATTTGACATTAACGGCGTTGCTCGAAATCCAACACAGCGCTACAAATAATCCTTTCCTCATTCTCTCTATTTACTCAGCGACTGTTTAATTCATTCTGTGTGCGATATAGTCACGGCGAAGGTGTAACAGGTACGAAATAATTGCTTCCTACGAGTAATTGCTTGCTTTTTCCACGACAGTCATTTGTAGGGAGTCCGTTGATCGCGCTTACTCCGCGTACGTCTGATAATCGCTTTTCGTGCCGCGCGTACATTACAACGTTAACGACAGAAAAATAATATTAATATGAAGCAACCGCGGTTGGAGAGGCGTTTCGCCGGTAGAAAATGGCGATTTTCTACCGAGCGTAACTCGTTTATCTTCTCCGCTCTCGCGTATAATGGGAGACAATGTAAAACGTGAGCGCCGTAATGAGAAAATCAAGATCGGATTTAAAAGAAAGATTCCATTGAAGATTGATAATTGAGACTATTCTGTTACACGTATTCTATTACATTGTACAGATTTTTCCGTAACATTTAAAATTCGAAAATGATGAATTCTCAGGGGCCTGCTTAATTATATGTTCTTATTAATTAGTAGAACGCACTCATATAATTGCGAACAATAACTGTCGGGGAATTGTTGTAACCTACATTTTCGAGGAGGAAGTAATTAAGTAATAATGTGTTGTCCACAATTTCTTGTACACTGATAAATCTGGGTTATCTATCTGCGCCGCCGTAACGTCACGTATGGATGTACGGAGAACGATAACGTCGACCGGGTTACATCGTTGTACTAGCAATCGCATGGCGATCCTACTGACGGATATTCTCGATTTGTCGCCTTATCTAATCGTAAGCGGATGCGCGCCTCGTGTGGCCAATCGAGCAACAAGATGATTAAATTTACGAATACCTTATTTAATCCTTTAAACATCGAGGTTATCACAGTGCTAGCCAAACATCTGAAGTAACTTTTCTCGAATATTAAAATGATATTTTCTTAAATCAGGCTACATAATTTCATTTCTTGTTTTAGATATTATGTTTATTAGTAAATTAAGTGAACAGTACTGCTTCGATATAAAATTTACAATGTACATATAGCTTCGTATTGCTTAAATCGCGATACTTACAAGTATACAAAATGTGCCCCGTTAAGAAAGAAAAGTTTTTTATTTTGTAGAAGTATGTAGAAATACACTGAGAGAGAGAGAGAGAGAGAGAGAGAGAGAGATAGAAATATATAGAGAGAAATATAATTACTTTTGGCCCCAACCACAATTTTATAATATTTCTAATGATAATTCTGATTAACATGATGCATGTAGTTAAGTTAATCATATTTCGTATTAGAAATATTCGAAAATTATGGTTGAGGCTAAAAGTAACTATATTTTCCTCTCAGTATAGAAGTGTAGAAGTTATTTCCTGTTATTGTCCTGTTAGTAATTATTAAAATTATCAGATAAAACAGACAATTCTATAAATTTTAGATTTAAATCATTTTGAAAGGGAAAACTTGTGACGGCTTTTGAATAGAGAATATATTATGTCGCAAATTATAAATCCGTCTTAAAACTGACTCCCTTTGTTTTGTTTTTAAAATAGTTGACCAGAAAATCGATCGGCACCGTCTTCTAAAACGTCATATACATAAAAGCGAAATATCAATCTATATCCTCGATATCGAGATGTCAGTTATCATCGGGAGAATAACAAGCATATCCGAGCGCTATTTGCTAAGTACGGCAAGATTACTTTCGGAATGGAATACAAGATTCCGGGGATACTTGGGATAAAGCGGGATACATATCTGAAGAGTAGATGGAGAAATTCTTGGCAGACGGCCACTGGGAGAAATATGAACCGAACTTGGTTTCACGATAACACATAGTAAATTCTGTCACGGGGTGCCAACAGACAAGTGCATTGAAATGAAACGTATTATATATAGTAAAAAGAAAGAAACTCGTAATTCACTTAGCTAGACGGGCTGAATAACTGATATCGATATCGGTAAAATCAATATCAAATTAACGAGAAAGTAACGAGAATTATAGCGTCAGAAATTGAAATAATTTTTTCGTAGAATTTAATTTTTAACTATTCCTAGAACATAGGAAGCAGAAATATGTTATACGTTATAAAAAATGTATGAATCCTCTTTCAATTTCTGAATAATACATCCGACAATTAAAGACAGAACCTTGCGTAGACAGGCGCCGGAGATGTTCGGGAGATAGGAAAACCCGTATCCGGGAGACGCTGAACTTTTAGGACGGATTATCCGCTTGCTAATTATCGCACGCGCAAAAATCGGGGAAGAAAAGACGCTGTTATCCTGAAGATGTTGCCTCTGAACAATGGAGGGAGTATCGATCGTCGGAAGTGAGCGATAAAATAGCGCGGGGGTGGAAAGAAGGGAGGGGTCTTCTTTCTCTCTAAATGGGAGGGATTTATTTTTAGTCCCTTGTGTACCGCGATCGGCGGTAGGGAAAGTCTCGATTTTATGCTGACGGAGCGCACACACGCGCTTTTCGCGTAACACGCATCAAGAGGAATCTCTCTCGGTGAACCTGACTCAGCTATCGGCCGCGCGGTGTTGCGCACGGCCAATGACACCGCTGGATATACAGCGTGTATTGTTTAGACCGCCACGTATATCGATTCTGTGATACAAGACGACTTTCATATCCGCGTTTCATATTGCCATAACTATAATATAATAGTATAGTAGGTTGCTACGGATACAATCAGAAAGGGGATGAAAACAAAATACGTACAAACGAGAAGTAGGCAGTAAGTTTCTTTAATAATTATACTTTTTGAGGATAAATGAATGCACTGAGAGAAGAAAAGACAGTGCATTAATTAATAAATTGTGAAACAAACTTACTAATTAATAAACGTATGCAAGTCTTGAGAGAAAGATGCGCCTCGATGCTCCTCTCGACAGAATAATTCAGGAAAAATATCAAATTTGTTCCACGTCACGAGTCTCGAGTCAAGTGATATTTTCCCTTTCCAGTATAATAGCGCGCCGGTAGGATGTGCGGTCCGATTAATCGGACTGTCCAATAATTTGTGATTGGCACCTTCCCAATTTGCCGACGACCTTCGATCTCGGAGCGAATGACCCTTTCTCTTATTCCGGTCACGTACATTATGGAAATGCCTCATCTCGATGAAATACGGACGAAAAAATTGAACCGTATAATAGATTACAAGCGACTTGGAAAACAATAAAAAAAAAGATATAATGTAATTTTGTATAACATTATTACAATATTTATCGTCTATATCGCGGTTTGAGATGAAATTTTCATAAGTATTAAAGAAGAATCATCAAGCATGCTTGGCATCGCGAATACACCGCCGTGGAGAATTCCAAGACAGCTCGAATCTGGATTTAGAATCGCCACTGTGTAATTTCTACGGAATTTCGTGCTGAAATATTCCTCGGTCCAAACAGAACAAGCGAATAACATCGAACAAACTATAGAGGTAAAAAGAGAGACGAGCGGCACTTTCGCATACCTTGGCGTCGCGACTCTTCATCTCCTGCCTCCTGGGCACCGTGTTCTCCCCGTCGGCATACACGAGATTCCTAATAAATCCATTGAATCTTGGCTCGAATATCACGCTGGGCAGCGCCAGCAGCGTCAGCTTGCTGTTGTACCAGCTAGGCATACCGCCCACGTAGACGTCCGAGTTCCCGGCGGGCTTGCCGAACTCGAACTCCTTGCCGCGCGACGTCGAGACCGCGCCGACCCCGTCCACGGTCAGGGTGGTGTTCTCGTTGCACCTGCTGATCTGCACCTTGTGCCAGTGGCCGTCGCCGAGGTCGTGGCCGACGGTGACGATCTGCGCCCCGCCGCCGAGATTGTACCTCAGCCGGAGAGCGCTCTCGACCAGCTTGACTTCGAAGAAATCGTAAGTGCCGCCGTCGTCCGTGTAGAGCAGCAGCCCGTTGCCCTGCTCGGTCTTGAACTCGAACTCGAGAGTGCCATTGAGGCCGGCGTTCCATTTGCGAAATTGCGCGTAGCTCGTCGCGGAGCCCTCCAGCAGGAAGGACCGGGCCACCTGGCAGACGAACAGCACCGCCAGCAGAAGCGGCGCCGGCAAAAGCGTGGGATGCATGATTCACTCTTGGACTGCTGGATCTCCCGCTAGGTCCTGCTCATTCGCCCACTTCCGGAGATCGTGTACGCAAACGTGAAGGACGTCACGCGCTCATACGCATCTCGCGTGGGCGCTCGAGACGTGGGTGCGTGACGCGGGCCACGTTGCACCACCCGGCTGCATCCGCGAGCACGTGAGCACGCACGCGCGAATCGTGCGTGGATTGGGTGTGATATGCGATTTCGTGAGCGTACACGCCGCTGTCTCGTGCGTACTCTTGTATCTCTTTCCTTCTCTCCCTCTCTCTCTCTCCCTTTGGCCGTGTAAATATCCAAACGTCTTCGTCTGGCTCCTTCAACTCACGTGAGCTCTTACTGAACAAACTCGTCGAGCGGAAAACAGTTGTTTCCAGTATCGTTTCGAAAAATTGATAGTGATCGTTACGTTCGTTCCAAAGTGCGATTTATCTTCGTTATTAAATTTTAGGATCCCTCTATTCGAGATAAGTTACAACGATAAACGCTTATGAAAATTTACTTTGGTAATAATAATCCGTAAAATGATACCCCTTCAAAACCTTATCTCCAATAAAATTATTTCAATTAGCAGGAAATTCATTCATTATTTTCATAAAAGTCGATATTTCTGGATATGTCTTCAATTTCAAGTTCAGTCTGTTAATTGGACGCATCAAGATTTGTAAATTATTTCTCGAGTTCACTCTAAAAACACTGGAAACCCAACGAAAGAATCCACACCTTTTTCTCTCTATTATGTGCGTATATATATAATGTACACCAATGGACTGACAACGAAAAATTTCCCGAGGAACAAGCGCTTTAATCACACACGTTTGTTATATTACTTCTGTACGATTTAAAATTAATCGGAAATTGAGATTAGAATAACGTACTTTCCTCCGAAGAACACCAGTTAAATTTACCGCTTAATGCACTAGCTTGACCGCGGCAGAATTCAATCTCCTTGTAGCAATTGTATGTATATTTTTACAGAAAATCAATCGATGTCAATCATAGTCACTGTATATTTGATGGGGCGGAAGAAATATCGACGTTTTGCTCAGATGTCTCACAGAGCGGACTTTCTCTCTTTACGATCAATCATAGGACACGTTTAATGCCTTTTTGTTCTCTCCAAGATTCCGATTTTCTACTAGATGATCAGTTATTTTTTCAGACTCGTTCCGCTGATAGAATCCACCGTCAGTAACATCGAAGATAACCAGCAAAGAAGAAGCTCTTCGAAAATCGATGGCAAAATAAATCACGTGCGAACGTTGTTTGCTGAGGTCTTTCAATTGCGTAATCGAGTCTAGACTAGAAGACAATCTCTATCGAGAAGATATAAGGATATGATAAGGAAAATTCAGTGACTGTCAGAGGATCGTTGATGCGACTTGCAGTTTCTCCCCGTTTCTCGGAGCTTCCGTGTCTTAGGGAATCCTTCGATAGGTTGCGCATAGCAATGCAGAGGCAACTCGCGCGATGTCAAGATATCGACACTTGGTGTCGAGGACGCCTAAGTCGCGATCCAAAGCACCTCGAGAGTCGTCGTCGTCGTCGTCTCGTAACGCGCCGCGTCACGTCGCGTCGCGTCGATGACACACTTTCACCGCGCGGCTCCTTCGGTGGGATTACACACGTCTCGGAACTGCTCACGGCTCGCGAATGGCTCGGCGCGAGCAGGGTCAATCGTGTCCGAATCGCGTGAAACGTCACCTGACTCCGCGCTTCATCCCCAAAGCAGCAGCAGCAGCAGCAGCAGCCGAAGGTCACCGGAATGGATGGAGAGAGAGCGGTCCCAGCGACGAGCGACACGACCTCGACCTAATCACGCGATGAGCACTTTCACCACACACCAGGCTCTGTCCCTCCCTCTCCGCCGTCCGCGACGCAGAATCGCGAGAGATGCCGGGGGATGATCACTCGGCACGTTCGCCGACGTCGCCGTTCTCCCCCGTGGTCGAGAGAGAGCTCGTGCTGACGTTCAATGGCGCCGGCACGGCACGGCACGGATTCCGCTCGTCGGGCCGGAGTCAGACGACTGCGTTACTCGCTCGCGGTTCACTCTCGAGTCAGCCATCCGTTCGTATCGCGATCGATCCGGCCGCGCGCTCCATTTTTCCTTCTCTCTCTGTCTCTCTCTCCCTCGTGCGCGCGCTCGTACACTCTCTCTCTCTCTCTCTCTCTCTCTCTCTCTCTCTCTCTCTCTCTCTCTCTCTCTCTCTCGCCACCCGGAGGCTTTGGCGAAACCGGACGTATACGTCGGAACAACGCGCGCGGACTACGTAAATCCCGTTGGTTGTTCTTCGTCGTAGCTGCTGATCAGGAGACCGATTCCCGGAGGTGGATCGACCCTCTCGACGGCTCTCGGCTTGATACTAGCCTGGCGAGACGAAGCGACGCTCGGTCGAGACGCTCGCTCGCCGACGATGATGGTGCGACGCCCCCGGCATGACGCCGACGCCGACGACGACGTCGACGCCGACGCCTCGCGCCGTTCCTCTGCGCAGCCGCGCGTCGAGGGAGAAGACCGGAGGAAGGAAGAGAGGGTTGCGCACGGTGGTGCGAGAGGGTTGTTCTTCGTGTCGGTGCCTGTCTGTCTGTCCGTTCGTTGTAGAACGCTAGGAGACGCAGGTGAGGGCGCGGAGAAACGGAGGGATGTGGTGGTGCGTACGCGGGCCGGAAGGGGGAGGGGTGGAGTTGCGCTCAGGTTTGCTTCTCCGGCGAGAACGTTAGCGACGAGAAGCGCGGAAAAATTGTTGAGCGAGCCCATTGATCGAGAAGCGGAAGAAACCCTTAATGTAAAACGCGTTCTTAAGGCTGCTGATACGGGAAAAACGTTCTGTCGATCGTCGATCGATATACCAATGGGGAGATACCGGTGAAGAAATGTGATCGTGATACCGTATCGCGGGCTCATCGGGCCATGTCGAATATTCAATTTTCAATTTTTTATGTCAACGAAAGAGAGAGATATGCTCGGAGAAAAAGATGAGTTTTATATATTTATATCTGTTTCGGAAACAGGAAACAATGTTTTTTACCCTCTTCCATTAAGAGATACGAGATGTGAGAAAGAGAAAGAGAAAACCATTTTAAAACAGTATCATATAAATACAGTTACTATTCAGAGTTTTTTATATACATGTTACCCTTTTATAAAATGAATGAGAAACATTAAAGATGAAGAAACACTACCCTACTGTTCTAGCAGTGTTGAAAGAATACTGCGATATTTTTTGCTTCACTGATTTTATTCGTTCTTTATTTTATTGTAATAATTCAAGAATTAAAAATATGTATAATAATTTTTAACTTGGACACATATGCAAGAGAGGTTTCAAAAATGTGACTAAAGAGTTTTCGATAATCTATTATTAGCTTTGTAACTAAATTTTATAAACAATAAACAAAATTACTTTAGAAGCGCTTATCAATTCTTGGTTTATAGTTATATTATATATCGCTAGTTTGATAACATAAAATAAAAATTCATTTATTCGCATTGCTAGGACAAGAGAGAAAAAGAGAGAGAGAGAGAGAGAGAGAGAGAGAGAGAGAGAGAGAGAGAGTGAGGAAAGGAAAGAGACAGAATAGTGCAGGAAGTGAAAAGAGGATGGCGAGATGCGGAAAATTCGGCTGCCCAAACAAAAGAAATGGTAACTGAGCAAGAAAATGCTGCGCGAAAGTACCGCGTAAAGGTGGTTCCTCGGACCGAGTGGTAGACAGATAGGTGTAGATGTCAGTCGAAAGGTGGAAAAGCGCGCGACTGAATGCTGAGAAAGCAACGTGTGGCCGTTTGGTAGAAATCGCCGATCCGCGAGGACGATACAACATGAACCGAGAGATGTTGAACGGCGATTTCGCCTGGTCAGAAATTCGAGAAGCCGTCGAGTGCTTTCGACGTCGACCCGAGTCGGCGATTTTTCGATCGAGAGCGTCAACTCATAAATATACGATCAGCAGGCTTAATCAATCTTGCGAATCGCAATTTTATAAAAAGGATGTTTATCGTCTAAATACCACTTCTATCGATATTTCCTTAAAAAAAAAACTCATTAAGCTGTTAAAAATTGATAATTCTGATTATTTTCGTTATTCAAATTCACCTGGAATCTTAACGATGCAATAAGGCCTTGCAAGGAAGGAAAATAGATCATATATCAATTATGACAGTTGATTATCATTAACGCTAATTTAATGCTCGCATGCCTCGAGATAATAGCGCCCATTAGTCCGTGTCGTTCGGTATAATTAACACTTTGAGTCCGGTGGGGGTACACTGCAAATCCCACCGTGATGTTAAACGCTCTCCGGATTCGAAGTATTAATCAACGTTGTATATATTAATATCGTATCTATATAAATCGAGGATATATATCGGAGGCCGATGGATTTATTGCTGGATTATTATTTCTGCTGACAAAAATCACGTGCAGTTGTACCATCACTCTCCAAGTTTGTCGCGATTCTTTTCAAATCACTCGTCGGCCTATCAATCTACCGTGATTGTTGACTCGCTCGGGGCGACGTATTAGTCCCGCGAGAGTAATTAGATTGTTAGATCAAAATGGCATAAGCCCTTAAGTCGTCCGCACGTAAGATGAATCGTTTGCCCACGCGTCTTTCCCCTGTTTCTCGTTAGTATTTTATCCACCGGACAGTGTCCGCCGTATTGATGGATCGCAGTAAACCATCCCCTAAATCCCGGCAAGTAGGTCGATCCAACGGATGTGTTTACCTGATAGCTGGCGGTACTTTGGAAAACGCTGCAAGACAGAAAGACCGCTCACGCTCGAGCTGCAAAAGTTTTCGTCGAATGTACGCCGACATCCTCGGACCGATCTCGCATTGGAAAATATGTCCCGATTGTGACTCCCCGAGTTTCGTCCGTTGCATTGATACCGGGTGGTTAGATAGAAACGTCAGATTTCTTCGACGAGGTATGTAGACTGCGCATATCGCCGGTATGCGCGGCACAGATGAAATTCCGAGAGAATGAGATTGGAGAAAACTTTTATTTGGAGAACATTTCTTCGATCTTCGATATCGTTCTCAATCGATTGTCCTAATCGAATCCTAATATCGAAATAATCGAAATATTATCAAAAGCATAATTTTAGAAATTCTGTGCTTATTATTTTTTTTTAGCTGTACGAACGTGCATATTATATGTAACGAATATACGCGTTGTATATACGCTATTCTATTTTATTTCGCTGTTATTTTTACGTAAGCGTCAATAATTTTTTTTCCCGTAAGGATTCAATTCGTTCCAGATACACGAGCACTTCGGGTCGCGTAAAATTTTTCTTAGATTTTCGTTTGTTCACCCGATATACGAGTGCATGCATACGTGCGGAATAGAATTGAAAACGCTGGGGAAACTTCGACGATAACGCAGGACAATATGTAAGGACGCGTCTCTCTGCGTTTCCAACAAATATCGACCCATACCTGACCCATCTTCCCGGTTCAGCTGGAAAAATTTCGAAAAAAGATTTGTCGCTAAGGAACTGGGAGAAATCCCTCTCAAACTATGTCAAGTCGAGTGCAGCCGATGTTGAATTTTTTTTTGCTTTTTTTTCTGCACTGTTTATGCGAAAGTATCACTACGCAATTTGTTTGCCGACCAAAATAAAGAGTGCACAAACATGTATGTACGTTTTTTTTATCTATTCCAACCGTTTATTTTAATCTCGTAATGTGTGTTTTCGAGCAACGTACGTCGACGAAATATCGTTTCACGAAATGAACGCTATCGATTTCCGCGCAAATATTTTCGTTGTCGAAGTAAACGCAGACAAGACAAGATTTTTAGTGGCGTAATATTTAGATATTTCCTATGCAATTTTCAAAAATTTATAAAAAATATTGCAGAAATTTGAGGGAAAACGACATACACATAGATTGTAAAAACAGTTAGTAAACAAAAGATTATTTATTTTTCACGTTATTCGTAAAATCGGTGGCTTCTTATAAAAATACAATATTATATTATAATAATTAAATGTGCAGTTACCTTGAAGTAAAACATAAATCTTCTTGAGGGATAAAAATTTAATAAGAAAAATGTTGTATTACATATTGCTTACAAGTCACGATAATTTTATAATTTTCTAAGAAATTTGCGTAAATTTAATATAATTATAATACACACACATAAAACAACTTATCAAGAGCAACTTATCTTTTGTCGAGTTAAATCTCGTAACCTGGAATAATAATACAAGACATATACATGTCTCCCCTGTTTTAACAATGTCGCATTTCTTTGTTAGTAAGTACGCACAAAAGAAAATTTGCGCCAGAGAGAAATCTTGACAGCTTTATACCTAGAACGACTACCATAATGCGAGGAACGCTGGCAGCGAAAATGACTTTAATCCTTCGCAGCCGAGTCCTCGCACGTCTGACCCGTGACTTTCCTATACTACTGAATTTCCCTCTTGCGAAGTCTCGCGAACGACCGTCTACGCGGCAGACCTAATTAGGCAATTAGACTAATCGTTCGCAATCGACACACATGACACTTCAACTTCTCGTCGCCTCGTTCACGATCGCTTCACAAATACGCGAGCAATTTTTCTCGCTCGCGAGACGTTGTGCCGTGGGCCCCATTATTATCTCCGGAGCCATTCGAAGCCGCTCGCGCTCACGGCGACAATATAATTACGACGTCCCGCGCGGCCACATAGGTGTGTAATTAACCTACAACCGACAACGCCATTCCCGCGAAATGGAAGAAATTTAAATACCAATAACCACGGGAAACGCGCGCGCGGCACGGAGGTCTTGAAGGACGCGACGCTGAACAATTCTCGACGGTCTAACGAGAGTGCCAGATGCTCTGGAAAGCTTCATCAGAGCCGTCCTGGAAATGACATTTTATTTTTTTCCTTTCTCGCGCACGAGTCCGCTCTTTGTCGCTATCGTCGTTCAACTCCAGCACGGGTGTCTCTCGGCGGCGGGATCGTTGTTATTGACAATCATAAATTTATCGCATACTTATGTATATATATATGGTTAAAAGTTAAAATTCTCGCAGGCTACTGTATAATCGTATTTCGCATCCGAACGCGTGCTTACATTATTCAGCGTCCTGTGTTTGCGATACAAAGGAGAGTTGGCGAATTAACTCACGAAGCACGGTCGTGCGAAACAATAATCAATATATTAGTACAGGAATTAATTAACATTGACAGAGAAATTATAATATCTCTCTGTCGTCGCAGAATGTATTGCCAGTGAATCGTCGCTGTTATTAATTGAATCAGGTTTAATTAATTGACGTGCACTTCGGTGCCATCGAGTATCGCGCGATTTTTACACAGAGATAATAGAAGAGCGAGAGAAAAGTAGGACGTTCCCTTATCCGCTTTTAATCTATGATTGAACGCGGCTGTAGACACATTTTTTCGGATTTCCGAGTGAGCTGCATACTGCGCGCGCGTATTATCTGCATACGTATCGCGTGGTATCGCGTGTACGAGTCTGTTTTGCAGGAATTATTTTCAGCGTTAAAGATAGCACACGCTCGGAGCTGTGTGTGCCGCGTCGAAATTTTAAAACCCACCGCGGTATCGTTGGTTGAATACAAAAATCATCGGTCCGCATTTTCGCAATTATTATTTAAATTGACAAAAATGTCGTGCTTTTCATTTTTCATCCGTCGACGGATTTTATGTTAAAATACACGAGGTGATATTTTGAAAGAAGTGCGAAACAACACCTCGAAAACACATCATATTTCGGAATAAAGGAATGCAATTCCATAATGGTAGGATTCCGTAGGGTTTGCTTCTTTATTCTTACGTAAAGGCGCACGTTTCACGTGAATTTCGTACGCAGCGCTGCTGAATTTTTATCACTTGTATCCAAAGTTTAAACGGGGTCTCTCGCGTAAGTTTCCTCAACGTCCCCGAAATGTACGCTTTGGCAAAGTAAATTATAGAAAGAGATGTGTCAACGGCGATACTTTGGAAATCTACCCGACGGACTGACACGCGTATAAGGGAAGTCGACGTGGCATTATTCGCAGTCATCGATTCCTCTCACGATGCCGAGAAAATGAGAAATTGAAAGGATGGGTCAATGATATGCGTTCCTGTCGCGTGGTTTCGACAGGAACTATTTCCCAGTTTCGCCCCTTCCATCTTCTTTCTCGTTCTACATCCGTATCCTAAAGCCATCGTTCCGCTGCGCTGCTTCCATTTATTTTTCGATATTCGAATTACGTCACGTTTATCACGCAGTTGATAAAACAAGTCGTACGAATGTGTACAGAATGTTGTTAAAATTCTCAGGTGAATTTTTCCATTTGCGATCGTGACAATTTAGCGACTATATTAATGTTTCGGACGTTTTCGCAATAATTATTTTCGCTAAAGAAACGAGGTGCCGCAAATTATTGCTGCATCGATTCGACGGTACGCCCCGGAAAGTTAGTCCATGAATTTTGGTAACACCCTGTATAACACCCTTGGCGTTGCGATGCAGCGGGAAACGGGATCGTCGACCTCGCGAAGTTTTGCCATGCTGAAAGTCGGTTGCGGTCGGCGGAGCGCAATAATTGCGACTCGCCCGTCGAGGCGAGCATAGATGCAGATGCGAGCAATCATACGGGAATTTATATATTAGTTTTCTATAAGATTGGGAGAGAAAGAAAAAAAGACACAATATGTACCGCGACCGTGAAATCCCACGAAATGCCGACTAAAGAATCTCGCTACCTGCCGAACTGCAAAACGATATGAAAATCCGTACCGCCACGAGTCCCGAAATAGAGAATTCGAGAGATGGCTGACAGCCGTCGACATTTTATTAAATCAGATTGGCACGATTAAAATTTTCTCACATCTCCTCACTACGTAAAAAAAATAACGGCAACGGTGTTTTTTTTTCTAATTAAAGTAGCTTGCTTTTAAAATTTGCAATATTCAATTCAATTTAAGAACAGCACGATTTATTCGGATTTTCACAGATAAATATAAATTTCTTTCCCTGATAATTTACACAAAGATAATTAATATGATAAAATATGTCTCAAGTATCCCCTGGCAGAAAAGAAAAACAACGTCGTAATTAACAGCGAAGTACAAAGAATAAAACGCGGTTACATTCACATCCTCCTATAAATCTTCCGATTTTAATGAGTTCTTTTAAATAGGATCGTTAGACGTTACCGGCGGTACCGAGAGCTTAACAAAATTTATGGCATCCGTTGAGGGTTGCGGAAGACGACGGTACACACAAAGGCAGCGCAAAGAAATCGGAAACCCGAAACGAACGGCGTTTCCCTCTCGTGAACACCGTACCGCTCCTGGCGATGGAACCCATCGCAAAGGCAATTCGGTATATTCACGGTCGCTTCCACCGCTAGTTAACCATTGTAACATCCGCGCGGGGGAATACGTTGATACACCCCCGACCGCATCCGCGCGAACATTCAATCCGCATGCGAAACTTTTCGCGTACCAAGCGATCGGACCCCTCGAACTCTGCGTAATTCAATTGAAACTGCAGCCACGATCGAACTGTGCAGCCCCACAATGGCTTGTTGTCGATTAAAAAAAAAAAGTGGGACAAAAGCGGGAAAAGAAGAGAGAAAGAGAGGACGGGAGTAGAAAGGATGCGCGCAACGAAAATCGTAACGAAAAACTTACCGCTCCCATATCACCGTCAAGGGCGGAGCGGAAAGCTCGTTCAGTTCGGAAAAGCGATTCGAGATCAAGTTTTTCGTGTCGAATCGATACTTTCGCGGCGTAAGATAATGTTCTCGTTCGTTTTAATAGCGCGAATTGTCAGCACGACCGAGAAATCGACATTGAAGGCGAAACGTTAATCAAACCGTGATACTGTGAGTTTTTATTTCGATGTGACATTTGTTCTTCTGCTACGTGCTTCCCGCGCGTTTTCCGTCTCCGCCGGTACGAAATCAGATATATGGAAAAAAAAAGGGAAATGTTTGTCATAGCGTGACACACAGTGCAGTGTAGATTTACCCAGTGTAGGGAAAAATTGCATTAACAATATTTCCGGAATTTTCGCGCTCGTTCATTTCAGATTCAAAATTGAAAACCGATTATTAACGATAAAAACAACTTTTGTTTCGATCTTTTATGCAGCTCGTTTTCGTGCCCCGAATTCTTGGAATATTTTCACGATGAATTCTTGAAATATATGCGACAAGAACCATTACCCAACAAACGGATAATGGAAAACCCGGGGCGAAAAAAAGCGACAGAGGAAATTCGAAAAAGGAAGGAGACGCGATCGTTGTAATTGGGTTACACCGGACATTGCAAATTTTGTTGCGTTGCTATGCCACATCGCTATGTTTTATCGGAACGTACATATCAACGGCGAGTTAAAAACAAACGGCACGACAGAAACAAAATATAAATTTCCATTTTGCATTTCGTTAGCAATGCGATCCTAGTGTCACGAATAAATCCCAGCACGGAGAAAACCTGCAGATGCAATAAAGCTCCGAATATTATTAGCGTCGCGGTACACAAATATCCGTGTAAATACGTCAGTAAAACGAACGTAAATAGACTCTCTAGTAAATAGAAAACTCTGCGAGCCCGACGATGTACGTACATAATGTAGAACATAATTATAATCAGCGAGATCCAAGATTTGTGCGCGATCAGATAATAATAAAATCCTATGTACGATATAGAACCTTTACTTTTCATATCTTCGCCTTCGCGTTAAACCTAGCAGAATTCCGTTTCCGTTTTAATATTAAAAATATTAGCCAATTTAAAAAATCTTTACATAATACAAATATAAAGAATTTTCAGAAATTTGATCGTGGCAGAATTTCACGGCTCAGATATCACATATTGTCTCTCTAGCATGATTTTTTTTTGAGAGATATCTAAATTTGTATGGTTATATATTCTTCTTATTCCATAAACTTTAATACACTTGAAACTGATACTTATATGTCCAACTTCTTGGCTGTAAGTTTAAGTGAATAAAATTCATTCACTCAAAAATAATATGTTGCAATGCACGAGAGAAAAAAATTATTCTTGATTTAGTATATAATTTTATTTGAGATTTTTAGATTATTCATAATCTTTTTTAAATAATATATATAATTATCTCTCTCTGAAAGATGTTAAGAGATTTGAAAATTAAGTATATTAAAAATTCTGTGAGGATTATTTATTATTAAAATAATTTCATATATGTATATTTAATATGGATAAAATTATTTTATACTTTTATCTCAAAAATATGAGACATTGATCATTAATGAATCAAATCAAATCAAATCAAAATGGCATGTCTGAATAAATTTTCGATTATACCAGTCGATTACCGATCATGTAACCATGAATTTTTTAGCCAAGATAGGTAATTATGAATCCGTATTCAACGTGGCGTGCGCGACCGACTTTGAAATCACACGAAATACCACGTATCGTTCACTTCTATCGCGTGAATGGAAAAAAACGAACGATAATCCGTGATTCCACTTTTGTTACTACTTCGGCTTAACTGTATCATGCCTCAGCTGCTTCTCCAATTTTTCAAAATGCGATAACCTGCGTTATCGCATTTGCGCATGCATGCAGAATATTCCACGATCAAGACAAATTCCCGAAAGTTGAACTTGATGCCCTTATCATCGTTTTTGTTGCGCTTTATTTGAAACGTACGATTTTTAATACGTTATTATGAGATTGTTCAAGCATTTTATGTCTAAATTTTGTCATCATTTAGATTTTGATTTAGATTACTAAACTTCCCCGGAGAATTTTCTTTACATTTGCGCGCTCGTCTAGTCTATTATATCCTACAATTCGCTATTGTATAAATTAATTTATTCAACGTTCGCTGAAATCGCATCTATTAGTGTTAGTGAAATGCTTGGTTCGGCACACACCTATACAACGGAATAAAGTGCATTTGCAAATGCAGTCCCAT
Organism: Tetramorium alpestre; assembly: GCA_021460005.1. Lineage (NCBI taxonomy): Eukaryota > Metazoa > Arthropoda > Insecta > Hymenoptera > Formicidae > Tetramorium > Tetramorium alpestre. Next base: position 546,586 of record JAJVSH010000026.1, on the reverse strand, counting down.
CGGGATGCCCGATCACTTCGCGGTGTAATCCAAATTCCTGCATCAGCATCTCGATTCCGATGTAACACCCACGCGTTATCCCCTCATAATGTTCGCAGATTTGTCTTCGTTATCGCGAGCACCATCCATCAACAAAGACATTTGCACGAGTTCGTTGCCCGATAAATGCGGTGAACGATACGCGCGATAGATATCTACGAGTATCGATTGCGCGCTTCAGCTGTTCACCAAGTACGTTGATGAGGTATGCATCGATTTTAGGTGCTAAGACAATCTGGCACTCATAGATTTTTCGTGCCGCCGAATCGCTAGGTGGAAACAAGTCGAGCTGGCGAACAAACATAGAAAATGAGCATGAGAAAATGCAATTACGCTAATGATCGTTACTCCAAAAGCATATCTTGAATTATACTATGCGTTTCGATTCATTGCGTTTTAATGAAGCACTCGCGAGTGATAAACGAAATATGATGCTTACGGCATAATAAATATCTTATTCTGTCGTTAATGATTATAACAAAACAGACGCGAGATTAAAAACCGCAAATTTATACAACAGATGTACTTGTTGATCAATATGGAGAGAAAAAGCAGATTTCTTATCAAGTAAGATTAGTAGTTAAACGTTCATAAATCATATTTCTAATTTCCTGTTCTCACGACTGACGTGACAGTCTCAGGAATGAAAGCTAGAAATGAAATTTGGAAATTACGATGTGCTCTTAAAAATATCTAAAATTCAAAAGTATATATTTAAAAGGTTGGAATTTAAACGAATTAAAGCAACAGATAAAATGTGTTATTTAATGAAAAATATACAGAAAATGCCGTCGCTATTAAAACGAATTAAAGTCCCGCAGCTCGTAACTCGGTTTAATTCTCAAATTCTGTAATTGAAAAGTGTGAAATACATAAAACCCACGGGCGTAAACGATGAAAGTGAAAAAATCGCGGAGGCACGCCCGGGTCAAATATTAACATATTAGCGAATTCGTTTCCCTTCAGAGCTGGTCGGGAGGTGAAATAATCGCGCGCGAGGTTGTTCGCGCGCATCGGAGAGCAACGGTGCTGTATGTGCGCACATTGAAAAGATATCCTCTCCGGAGTATCGGAAAGCAACGTAATATCGCGCTGCTGTACCGCCCGCGACGGTGTGCGCGCGCCCTGTGTGAGTGTGTGTACATTACTTTGGGGGCGAGCAGCCGGAAACGGTGAGTATCGCACGTGCACCTGTATATATAATCCGCAATATCCCCCGTGTGATATCACCGTCGACAGCCTCGTGTCCATTTACCTATCTACCCACGCGGATACAGGGTACTCTGGTTTACGTAGTCCTTTTTCCTCCGTGCCTTGTACCCAGTTTAAACCAAAATACGACTTTTTCCGACTCGAATCGTTTTCGCGTCGATTCTCGCGTTGCTTCTCGCGCGTGTCGAAAATGTTATCCTACGTACGTGATTTCTCTCTCTCTTTCTCTGTCTCTCTCCTCTATCTCTTTCGCAGGCTGCTAACAAGGGAAATTTTTTACGAACACAAAGCCTACTCTCTAAAAATGAATCAGTGTATAATCACTAATTATCAGTGTATAACTACTAGATCAAATAGTGATAAGTATACTACTCTAATTAATTCAATAATTAGTCACTGAATTATTTAGTGAATTTTCATTGCCTGATGCAGTAGAATTATAGTGATGCTCAGTCGTACAAGCGCGCGCAGCATCACGCATGACAATAATCACTGTTTATCAGTAAAAAATGAATTCACTGACAAAATCAGTCAAATTTCCACTTTTTAGAGAGTATCAATCTTTGATTTCGAGAGACCGATTCACCACCCAGATACATTAATGAAAGAAACGAATTTTTCAATATTTGCCACCCGATCCGACGGTACGTCGCATTTTTGGCAGGGAATAATTCAAGTCTCTAAATAAACGGCTCGCTATCGGAAGGTCTAAATGTTACAGAGGAATTGACCGCGCTGACTGCAGGCGCCACTAATGCACGCGGATGTGCATATAATATACGTCTTCGCAGGAAGTTCCGCGAGAGAGAGAGAGAGAGAGAGAGAGAGAGAGAGAATAGAGAGAAGCTGAGCACATCTGATGTGAGCTTCCTTCAGCTCCGGTTCTGCTTTTGGCACGAAATTCCCATCTCCGTTTCTCTCGCCCGCGGCGCGCTACCACGACTGAAAAGTAGAAAGTTAAGTGGAGTATCATCGCACAGTCGATTCGCTTTACACGGCTTCCCTAAGGAGTTAATCGTCCACTCGACCGTCTCAGTGTCGCCCGCTTTAGCGCCGTTATTATTCCTGTTTATCGGCAACACGGGCGTTATCTCAAAACGCATTAAATCGAGTTCGAAGGTGAAACTGCGACGGCGGAAAGTGACTCTCCCTTATTCCGCGATTTCTCTCGGGTTTCTCATTAAAGATAATTGTTCTAAATGCGAACACGCCGTCGTAGCGCGCCCGTGTTCCATTCGCCCCGCATGGATTAAGATTAATTTTCTGAAGACGCGATGTCGAGTCCGCGGTGGGAAGAGACGTGCGAGCACTTTTATTCGAATTGCGCTCTTTGACGAGACGAACGGAGGCGAATCGCGAGGCGACGAATATATTTGGCCCACGGGGACGTTGCGGGACAGGCGTAATAAATGGCGAAACGTAAAAGGAAATTAATATAGACTAAATAACTGAATACATATCCACGAGCTGCAACGCGGACGGTTGAAGTCGTGATAGCTCCCAAGCAATTCGCATATAACTTCTGATCTATTAAACGCTTTACGGTAGTTTAGTAGTTTAGCAGCGCGAAGGTATGTACTCCGCGCGTATATCGAGCTGCCATATCTTGGGATATATGTAGTCAGTTGAACGGGTCTATAATCCTTCGTCGTCTTCGTCCTGTCTCTAACGTCTGTATAACATCTTAATACCTGAATATTCAAATAGTCTCGAATGTCTCAACCGTCCGCGGCAATATCGGATGGTCCAAAGATATTGCCAAAGCCCAGATCAGAGACATAACGTTAAAATATATTTAAACAATACGATTGGGCCCGCTGTTTTCATTAGAATAAAAGATTATGCATATACTTAACCCAAATTCTACGTTTTTCCATTCGAAGAATCCTATCTAGATAATAAGATCTCCAAAATTATTTATCAGTTTTAAAAGTATTATTATTTAATAATTCCTGTCTGGACGACTCTACTTCGAATATTTATCTGAATTTAATAGGAACTGTTAATAGTCCATTTTGATATATTTCATACATATAAATCAATTCTCAATAGAACGTTTGTGAAACTCAATATCGTTCAAACTGAAAAAGGTTTGAGTGAAGTCTGACTTAAAAGATTGCAGATGTCTTGATGTTTTTATCGAGAAAATATCAGTTTCAAATGCACACGCGAGTGGTGCATCGGGCAAGAGCAGTTGCAATGAAAAGAACATCCGATAGATCTAGGATGCTCTACAGCGAGAACGTCGGTACCTTCGTGCATCATCATTTCTTCCCCCGAGCGAAGTTAATAACTCGATTAATGGCGCGGGGTATGCGCGACGTAGCTCGCGCGTTTGCAAACGCGAACTGCCGATTTGTCGATCGGAGACCAAATCGAATACTCAATTAGGTTCGAGCAGTTTTCCAATAGTTCTGACTTCTGAATAGAGGACCGGCCCGCCCCATCTGAGTCTCCTTCGGAACTGAATAGATCAAACTATTTCGAGTGGGCGTGGGTCGAGTTCAAATATTCGTGGTCGCATCAACGAACGCATTTCCGCGTCCCGCCTTCTGAGAGATAAATTAATACATAATCGACATCTGCCTGCATACTACTCGCGTGGAATTTACGCAGACGCGCGTCACGTAATTATCGCAGTCTCCCCGACCGATGTGCCGGATGTGTTCGCGCATGTAAAAAAAAAACCTTATCGTTTGAGGGGAATTAAATCAGAGTGGACTAATCTCGCGGAGCAACGGGTTGCGCTCTCCAGCACGTCGACGTTAAATAAGCCGCACGTTTTCCGCGAGTCTCCTTGTTTTCGGGCGCAAATGCACGGACGCGCGTTGGAAGCAACCGCGGCGGTCTTCGTTGAAGAGTGCAAGAGCGCGATGAAATGAAATATCGCAACGCAGATGCAAAAAGCCGCGCGGTGTTTCGTTGGCTGTAATTTTCTCGGCTGAAAGCTCGAGAAGAATCTCGAACACGTTGTCAGTAATTTCGAAACATATTTGAGAGCAGCGGAGTGGTGAACAGATACGCGCGATAACCGCGGGATTCGTTATAAACGTTATCATCGGATATCGCGATGACGCTCCAAAAAATCCGCGGGAGTCAGTAAAGGCGAGCATTCGAACGGTATAAAGAGCTGTAACGACGTTTGAATATTAAATTATTAATTTTTTTTATTGTGAGCAAGCTTTTTCGAAATTATCGAAACAAATACACGAAATACACCACAGAGATTTATTTTTCCACGTTAATCGTGGAAATAATGAAACAATTTCCACCGTGTTAACCATGTTAATGGACGGAGATATTACTTTCACGTTATTCAGAAAAATACCTATCATTTTCATAGTTAGAAATTAGTCACGAGGAATCCCTTAATCCGACACTCTAAAAATTTCACTTTTTTTCACCGCAAAAGAGCTCAATCCTTGTTGGACGATACGTATGCGGCGCGTTCGCAGTTAAGGGATTGAATCGCGAAAGCGCGGATGACCGCGACGCTAATCCCCCTCGTGCTAGAGTCGTTTTTATGCGACCGCGATCTACCATTTGTTCCGTAACTGGTAATTTTCGAGAAACGGCGCGTTATAGACGCAAGAATGTAATCGCGATAGAGGCGCGCAACACAAAGGCTTCCGTGGTATGCTGGCTACCAAACAACTGCAATTTTCCCCTCTCGGAAGCCGTGCTTTGCAGCTCTCGCTATTCGCAAATATTTACAACGGAGAAACGTAGGTCGCATGCATCTCAACATCGAGTTAATAAAATTCATTGCTTTCGACGGCGACAAATCCCATTCATTTTCCGGTGATTCGCTTATCCTCGGCGCACGGTACATTTTCCATCTCAAAACGCGCAATCTACGGATATAAGCGTGTTGCGGCATTCATCCACAGTCACAAGCTGATCAACCGATATTATACGGGTACAAAGATTCCCCCGACATTTCGAATTTTCTGCACTAAAAAATAGTTTGAGGTCCTTTTCTGTTTCCCGAAGATTGTAATTAGAAAAATATAATTATCCGATAAACATGAGTAACATTCTAGTAAAAGTCCATTTGCGCATTTCAATACTTAACGAGAGGAATTCTTTATTAAAAACTTTATATATTTTTTTACGTATTACAAACGAGTTTTATTAATAAAATAGAAACGCATGCGTTTTTATTTCCAACTCTCATATAAAAGTTATACTGATATATAATATATAGTTATATTAAAATATACATTAAATGCTTTGTAAAGCAGGAGAGCAATTAAGTGGCAAGCGGCTTCCGAGTCAACCTGTTTCCACGAAAGTTCTCCGCTCTCACTGCAAGATTAACGGTTTCGCTCGTAGTCGCACTATTTTCTGCGTGCGCGACGAGAAGAGCGTACACTTAGGAAATCGAGGAAACGATAAGTATCTACCGAAAAGCGGGGCGCGATAAACGCGAAGTCGGAAAGGGCGCTGGATAATTAGAAAGACTATCTTGGGAAAAGATCCCACCTTATGCACATTAATTATTTCCTCTCCTCTCGTCTCTTCCTTTTTGGGTGAATAAAATCTGATTAAGACGGCCAACCTCGACTCCACGGAACTAACGAAAAATGGCGTAAACGAAAGAACAAACGGAGAGAAGGAGACAGATCTGTTAAAAAACGGCGCAAATTGAAATGGAAGAGAAAAGAATCGCGGTTGTGAAAGAACGAGAAGAGAGACCGAGGAAAGAAAGAAGTAGCGATGGAAAAGTGAATCAATTTTAGAGAGAAATGAGAGAGAGAGAGAGAGAATTTACAACGGAAACCGAAATAGATGCAACGCTTTCTCGCGCAAAGTTTCCGAATTCCGTGCGTCAAGGAACTTGTGCTTTAGAAACCATCTCAATCTGCAACAAATTTTAATCAAGATAAATATGTCTATTGCCATTCCGAGAGACGTAATAATTTAAATTAGAAACTGAGGCGTTGCACACAGGCGTTATACGTGGAGAAGGAAAATTGATCAGATTTTCAAATTCGAGAATCCCAAAGACTGTTGCAGCACAATGCATCGTTTTCAGAGAAAAAAATTTATACGTGACTGATATACTGTTTTCTTTAATTCTATGTTTTATATTGTATTATTTAAATTACATGCTTTACACTATAGAATATTTATTATCATAAATATTTTATATCATTAGAATATAGAATATTTATAATATTATTAGTAGGAATATATTCTGTTGGAATATCACGCTATTATTTATATAAGGATTATTCATGTTTACGGTTAACTAAAATTACTCAATTATGCTCAATCAGGCTCCATTATATTTCGACACAATGCTTATAGAAATCTCTGGCATAGAAATTTCCCTGTAAATTTCTCTAAAAACAGCGTTCCCTGTTTAAGAACTAAATAATAAAATTGCTTTGGACGCATTATACTCGTTTTGCAGTACGCAGCTACATAAAATAACTGCAAACCTTGTAAATTATTACATTCATTATCGATAAACTTTACTATTTTTTTCCACAATTAATTCGTCATAACAATTCCACGTATGTTATTAAATTTATAATTCCTATTTATAAATCCCATAATACTTTCATGCTGCTTCACAAAACAAAGTGTTCGAACAAACAAAAGTTTGTAATGTTGTGATGAACGGACAGACAGTTGAGTTTGATAACGAATTTACGACACACGATATTTTCTGCATTGGAAGCTTTCCGAGGACGCTGTGGAAAAAACGGAGAACGTGCTTAAAACCATTTTCCCTGAACGCGGTCGGTCACGGCCATATAATTGGTTAACTTACGTTTACATCCGCGTGGCAGCCTGTTAATTTCTATCCGTCTCGTTGAGCCGCGAGGTAATGGAAACTATAATTCCCGACCTGTTTCGACGATCACGTACGATGCCGCCGTGACGACATTAGAATCTAGTAAAAGAGCAACTCGATGTATCGCGTCCGTTCTCGCGTGTTGACCTAAATCTCTGAAATACAATTCGTTCCTCGCGATAGCCATCATCGTTTCAACCTTTCGACGGAGTTGTCGAATTTTGAGAGAATTTCAACTCTCCAGTTGAACGCGACGTTTTGACGTGACGTGACTAAGTATTAAGCTTTTATAAGATTTTGACAGTCTTATTGATTACGAAGGAATTGTTATCAAATAAATATATTACATTGTTGATACGGGAAAATAAATACGGTAGAGGATAGATAAGATATTAATAATAAAAATAAAAGAGTATCGATACCATTTTTCACTCTTTAATCTTTTATCCATATATGTTCGCAATTTAATAATCGATATAACAAATGGAGCAGAATACAGTATTAACGAAAATATTATAACTTATAAAACTTTCTATTAATTTCAGACATATTTGAAAAATAAATAAAAGTGTTTAGGTATAGGAGCGAAGTAGCGAAAGATATATTAGATCAGACATCTCCAAGTACTGCCATCTGAATTCATGATGAAGAACCGTGAAGAAACGCAAGAAATTCTTCTTGTGCGATAAAGATGAATAACGTTTTGCCATGTATGCCTCAATAAAAATAAATTAGTTCTGCTGGGATAACGAAAAAAATATGAAGCTCATATCTTTTACAAGTACTCTACTCAACTCGTGCGCTGTAAAAAGTTATTGAATTATTTCCGATAGAATTTTGTTAGAGAAACGTTACTGAAGTGTAGAATAAAATTCATGTTTTAGATATAAGTATTCGTGATCTTATTTAGATTGTAAATAAGGGAGGAAGCGCGAGAGAAACAGTGCAGATTTATTCGTTTCGGGCGACGTTATACCGGAGACGAACATCGCCCGCCATCGAGTCACGTTCCGCACGTCCTCGAAAGCGGCGGGATCGAAAATCGGTTCGCGATAGGCATTTCGGCACCGTATGATATCGTCGACAAAAGCGATTTGAATTCCTTTACGCCTTTACGGATTTTATTCGCACGAGCGACGACACGCGCTTATCCCTATTTCTCCAGTTTTCATCTCGCGAGGAAGCAATCTTGGCAGTCACGTCGCCCGTTATTCGATCTCGTCCAAACGAAGTCGAGGCACGGAGTGCCTCGAACCTTTGTCGATCGACTTAGCTTGAACTAGCGGTCGGAACTGCCGAAATTGGACCACTCGCGAGCCATTATTGGCACGTCGGGCAGGGGTAGTTCGGAAGTATCGAATCAATCGCGGCATAGCAACTAGTGAAAGCCGAAATTTATTCGCTTCCATTATCACAAATTAATTCATTATTATATTTTTTTTCTTATATTGAATTAATGTCACCGATTAACACAACAAATAATATATGTATATATTTATTACTTGTACTTTTCCTCTTCTTAAAAAACATTAAGAAAATGATTTTTGAGCTTCACAAAATAGAATATACATCAATAATATATAAAATATATAGTGAAAAAAGAAAGATTTAATTCTTCTTTTCATTTATATTATACACTTTTAGTCATTTTATTTTAAACAAATTCTAATTTTTCTATGTTTATTGTTTACATTATCACAGTAATGCGACGCAAATAATATGCTATGCGAATCAGAACAGAAAAGATCGCTCTCATCGCTCTCAGATCCTTGATGGAAGCATGATGTAATATTTATGTAACACGGTGAACAAAAAGAAATGAGTCACGCGTATCCTACCACCTACGAAAGATATCAGAATGGCATTTATGTCATAAACGCAGCGTGAGATGAAAATAACCGTGATTGGCTTCGCACAATTTCGTGCGATGCATTTTTGCGAGAGAAAATTTCAAATTAATTAAGAATTATTCGCTAAATAAGTTGCATCAGAGGAGAACTGTCAAAACTGTCAAATCAGAGAGCAAAAGTGTCTGCGTAAAATCGAATTCGCGTGTCTCGTCTAGAAGAAATTCGCCAAGTTTCTGTACTCCCGTTGACAATTCATGCACTCGCCGCGAAAGAGTTAAATTATACCTTTTTCCAGAAAACTTTTGCCGCGGTTTTGTCTCGCGATCCTCTGAGAGGTTTACTTTGCGAGAAAGTTCGTTCGCACAAAGCGTATTTGAGCAAGAGGCGGGCGAGCGGTCTTGAAAGCAAAAATGTTGTAATCATGAGATGGTCCTTTCAGCTTTTGCGTTAGCAGAAATTTATTCTTCTCCTTTGACACACGCGAGAAGTGAACAAGCAGGTTTCATTAAGCATGGCTATTAATTTGTCTATTTGACGACCGCCGAAAGATTATCAAACGCCACAAGACTACTCTAAATCTAATTCTACATTCAAATTGTCGATTACCGTTAACTTTACGGTCCACCATTGCGTTAATCTACCTTTGCGTTAATTCAAAAGCGAAATGAGCTCGGCGGAAGGTTTTCTCATTGCCGATCGCGGTAGAGACACGGAGCCAAACGTCGCCGAACGATCGTCGCGTAATGCGTAATGCGGGAGTGTCACGAATGGTTGCAGCACGGATGTCGTGCGATAGCGGAACTCGCGCGTTATCCTCGAAAAGGTCCCTAAGCTGGCGCGGTACGAAATCGTTAATTAAAGGGAATAGAATTAATGTGCTCCTATGTGCAGCGGGAGCTTACAGCGGTCTCGAGGTCTCCGTTTAGGCAGAATCGAGACGCCGCACCATCTGCAGATCTCTCGCGGTTAGAGATCCCCTCTTTCTCTCCCTCTCTCTCTTTCTCCTTCCCTCGTGTGTGCACGAATATATAGGTTGCCCTGTATATCCGCAGCCTTATTTCTAATGATGAATATCCCGACTCTGAAGACCGCAACGAGGAATTGAATGCGGCATGGAGGAAAGGGAGGGTTAATCATCGATCCTTCAGAGACGTCTAGCCTACGACACTCGTCGCAATACATCGAATGAAACAGAAATGACTTTATCGAGCGATCAGATTATACGCTCGTTAACGCGCCCGAGTGATATCCACGGCCGGGAGACGAAAGCAATAATATTATTGCCCTCGATATTGGCTCCCCACAACGACGGTAGGTATACGAACGGGGAATTAGAATTAGAAGCTACTCAATGACTCGGCCGCTTACTCATCTACTGAATATTGAAATGTCATTATCATAAGCGATTAGACGCATTCGATAATGACTTGCTCGTAGGAGTGCGAGCTGCGCCACTCCGGCCTGTAGGTCGGACAAAATCGATCACGGTCCTGGACACCGGTAAATATAGCTGTACATGCTGATCACGCTACTCGATGAAGTTTAGCTTTCCATTTTTGCGGTAAAAACAAGCGATACACATTTAAACATGAAACGTCACAAATGCATGGCGTATCGCTTAGAGGAAAAAAAACCCAGTGTGTGCAGTTTAGCGAAATAAATTGTATAAAATAAAGTGAAACAGTGCAACACGTCAGTCACATTGTGCCGATTCGAAATTTTATCTTAGGCAAATGACTTTCTTCATACAATAGCTTTACCAATTATATCGCTGCATCATAGCGCAATTAATGAAGGCCATTAGAATTTCGTGCATCACAAGTTTACGTAATATCATCTTCTTTCTCCTATCACGACCGAATAACTATTTTTTGCCGGTACAATACGGGCCGCGATATATCTAAAGCACTGTGTGCACTCATCAAATCGCAATCAACGTAAAAAGGATTTACATACGAGATTGTATCATGAAATTGCCGATATGCGACTAATTGACAATTGATTGCGATTAGCAAAGTTGATGGAAAGTATATTTCCGGTTGTGTTATTAATAATTTACAATATAAAAATTTTATACTTTGAAAATTCTTTTTGAAATGGTTTTGTTATTGTTAATTTTTTCCACAAGAGAAAACAGTATAGTATAGTTTCCACGGAAGAATTGCAAATATTTGTCTAATATGAATTGAAATTGGGACACAGTGCAGGTAGAAACATTATATCGATCTTTAAAGGGCTCTGCTAGCACAGGGCTTTTCGATAGTTCGAACAATTCCATTCTGGGGATCTGAGTTTGGAAAATAAACCTCGAGAAAATTAATTTAAACGAGGATTCATTCAGCTTAAGAATAGTTGTATAATTTAATATTACGTTAAAAAATTAAACTGCTAAAGCATGCATGTCTTGATAAAATTAATTTCTTTTTAAATACAAAATTTTATTAAAACCGGCCATTTTATATAGAACTTGATACATTATTCCACACAATATCGTCTACCAGATGTATTGTAAATCTTTCATTGATACACTCGATGAAATATCTGTTAAGACTTCAATTTATCAAGCCTAACCAACTAGTCTATCATCTCTGGATGATCCATCATGTCGATAAATCACTTCATCATGAAGAAACTTTATTACATCTTCGAAGCTCTTCCAAGGACACCATCCGGCGGAGGGACACCGCGCGATCCGACCTGTCGTCATTTCTAGCAGGACGCACCACGTTCACCTGACACTTCCTCCCTCCAGCGTTCCCTCTCGGGTTCATGAACCCTTCTCGTTTACTCACCGTCGCCTTCTTACTCTCTTCACTCTCTCAGCTGGGAGGGAGAAGGACGGAGAGGGAGTCGCAGGATGAATCAGAGAGGGACGGTGGAACTGTCAGTGCTGCATTGGTCCTCTTCGCGTAAAGACGGGCCACGGATCATCTGTGATTACCTCTCCACCGGAGTCCTTTTCCGCAGACAACGGTGAGTGCGCACACACACATACATACTCTGTCTCTCTCTGTTTCTGTCATGCCATACCGGTGTCGCTGCTCGTACATTTTGTTCCCTCGTGCTCGAGTTCAACGCTAAGTAGATTCTACCTTATCGTGCCGCCTCAATAATGCAACAGACGCATACAAGCATGAAGGACGAAATACGCTGCGCGGGTAACATTTTGCCGAAACGTCAAAAGAATTGTCAAAACAATTCAATCCAATTTCTTCAGTCGCTTCTGACGCTTGTGTAAATTCATTCCACAAAACCAATGTTCTCTGTTGTGCTAAGGAATGTGCTTTGAAATCGATTTCTTTGGAAATGTCTGGAAAGATATTTTCGATACCGATACTTTTTTTTTTCTATAAAATTGCTCAATTAATCGTCCACGTTGCGAACGACATTGACATTTCTTCGAGAAATATTAATCAAATTTTGCATGCCACTCCAATGCCCATTAATTTATCGCGGCACACTGCTGAAAGTTAGTCGTGAGAGGTGTTCTGGCTCTCTAGCTTTCTTTCATAAAATATAATAACGATTTTCAGCATGGTTAACGCGTAACTAATGATAAAGCCATTATCTTGTTCGTTCTTTTCCTAAAATTGTAATTGATGAGACGATGTAAAAGCATCATTAAATTATTAAATTTAATTTAAGCAAATATTTATCATGGATGCAATAAAACACAATGGAGCGCCATTTTGATAGTCTGCCCTTTAATGATCGTAAGAACAATGTATACATTGTTACAAGCTCGCAATTGGGATAAAACGCAGACAATACTCTCACTTTTAAGATAGAAATAAATTGAAAATTTTTAGACTATAATCAAAATTCGTCACGTTTGTTATAAAGTGTCTTTTACGGCAACAGAAAGTCCAATTATGTTACAGTTTCTTGCAGAGAAACAATGTTTTACGGCATTTTGCAAGAGAGATTCCCTCTCGCCATTATAATTTATTTCAATGAATGAGATCGCGCAACTTGTCGCACGCTTAAATTCCGCTATAATTGCGCAATCTAGAAGGTGTTCGTGGATAAGCGACGCAAATAATTCCCGGGCTGCGCTCTACGCCAATCTCACCCATGTTAGACTCGCGGCGTAATTACTGACGATTACTCGGAGAGAGAAAGAAATCGCGTCTGCCGTGTGTCTGGCTTTGCCGAGTCGAGATGAGAGATAATAGGAATGTGAGAGCGGAATGGCCAGACGCGTTCTTAAGATGCAGCCACCTAATTGCACCGTTACGCACAGCCCGTTAAATCATCGCACCGAGCACCGTTTCTTCCTCTCCGTATCGCCCCCTCCCCCCCTCCCCCGTATCTCAAAGACGCTATTAAAAGCCACCGTGGCATTAATTGCGGAGTAATTAACTCCGGAAAGCTATATCGAATATTGTTTTGTGTCGTACAATATGCCAATTTGGCGTTTAATCAATGCAGAATTGTAATCTAGCGCGATTTAATTAATTGCGAATTTAACTAAATGAATTCCACGGTAATGAAGGTAACGCGTATTTTAATTGAAGTTACGCCGCAAGTTTTATCGCCGTGTAGAAATTTTTGTACGGAGAGCGAATTGGTTTCACGTATTTCGAGCGAGAAAAGAAATCCTCGTCACGTGACGCGAGATGTATATACGCTGTGCAAATTTACAGGAAGCGAAATTAAGATCCGGTAAATCTAGCTGACAAACTCGCGCGAGTAATTCGATGAGGGAGCCGATCGAATGTCGGCGCGAATTGCCCAGCCAACGCGCCGCGCCGTGTTGTTATTCCGACGTATATGACGTATTTATCAAATGCATTCAGCAGCACGAATGCCCGCGCCTTTTCTCCCTCGTCTTCGAATTGGGCACGTGCTGGCCATGTGCGAGTGCGAACCTAATTGTGCACGCGTGCACGTACGCGCGCCCGCCAGCGCCGTTTGTGCATGCACGCGCGAATAATAACGTCGAAAATTCCGATGTCGTGGTTCGCGCATTATTAAGTTGCTGCGGAGATTCTTATCTTGCCAGCGCTTGGGAGTGCCATGCCTAATTGCCCGAAGAATAAAGCGCACTTCTTTCCGAGACGCCAATTAAAGTTGGGCGCCCGCCGCCGCGACTTTGCGCGGCGTAATATTGTTTCGTGTTTTTGTTCGCCCCCCCCTCACTTGGTTCCATTGTCTCGGACGATTTATCGGCACGGGAAACAACACACGTTCGCGAAGTTTATCGTAAATGACCGCACGCGCGTGTGCAGTTTAATTATAGAAATGGAGCCGTGCACTTGGTGGTGACCATACGTATGGGAGTTAGCCTATGGTAATCATGGCGAAGAGTACGTTTTTAGTAAAACTATAAATAATCCGCGCAATAAGAGCATGCGAAAGTCGAATACCTGGGTCACCGGACGTTTTCGTTCGCTTCGTGCACACGCCGTCGAACTCGACGGATTCGCGGATTCGCGATGTTTGCGAATCGAATCTAATCGAACGAATCTATTTCGATATCGGAACTTTGGCGTAATGAAATTAATTCTTCAACCGTGAGCGTAGCTTACGTATACCGACAAGGTTGAAGTTGTCTAACAGGTTTGTGGAAAAATTGAGATAAATTAGAAGCGAGCAGAGAAAAATTCTCGAAAATAATTTATGATGCTGTTATTTTGATGATGTTGACTCGTGTAGACGCAATCTCTTCACGTACCGTGTCGTAATTGTGTACGCCTGCTTCGCCTACGATGATTTAAAAGCTAATTAGATGTCTAATGCGACAATTAGGGATCCTGTCATAATGCTCAAACGAAATATGTGCCACATGTTCAGGAGAAAATCGCAAATAAGTCGCGAGTCGCTACGTCTCTCGGTTCTTAACCATAAAAGTCTCGCGATTACGTCAGGGTTCGTGAGTCACAATGTCTGCTGGCCTAAAAACACTGTTACCACAGCGAGCCATCACATGTCAATAATTTCTCGTCAAGGACGGCAATCTCAGTCGAATTTTAATGAGTCTGCGTTGCACCGACGAAGAAAAAAGACAGGCGTCATCGTTAACTTGTAACGCGGGAAGAGATTTACGGAGCGTTTGGAAATGTGTCCCTCAACTATTCTAACGACTCACTGTACACGAAAGAGACTATCACGGATGACAAGCGTATGAAAACGATCAAGTGCGATAACGTAATATCAAACGCGGTGATATCAAACGCGCCCATGCTGCTGATCCACCCACATTGGCTTGATCTTTACAGAGGGATGAGTCGCTCGAAAGAGCAACAATGATCGGTTTCACCCGCAGTGCACCGTGCTCGAATTCGTTTTGGCTTTGCAATTACCTTTGCGAGCAGCGCGCGAATTGCGCTATGATAATGCAGCAGGTGGAAGCAAAAAGTGAAAGCCAATTATAAACCTTTGATATATCCTCGCTCGGAAATCGCGTGCACTCATGGTAGCTTGACGTTTCTCTTTGCGCGACTTTGAAAGATCGACGACTTAAAAGAATTTTATATTTTTATTTATCTAAAATTAATATATTGCTTTAATGATAATAAAAATTAAATTAAAAGATTTGTATTATATGTATAATACTAATCTAAAAAATACTGACAACTTAATTGACACTTCATGGTAGAGATTTTATGTTGAAGTGTAGTGGCATGTTATAAGACTTGTAAGTAATAAATTTCTGAACGAGAGCCATCCATATATTTACTTGACCGATAGTTATAACGATGTATCTACTTATGGGGCCACTTATGCTTTATAGCTAATACCAGCATGCAACTCTATTTTAAGTATAATTATTTGGAACTCGAGGAACTGCACACACGCCGAACCGAATCTATTTTCACCCGCGATATTACCACTCTGCCAGTGGAGAATTACAGATACGCAACATTTGTCTAAGTGTTTATGACGCCAACGCTACTACCTTTATCGGGATATTCCGCAAGCACGTCTCAATTTAATGAATTAGAAAGCAGTTTGTAATCGCGTGAGAAATTGATATAATTTGTTCATTCCAAATTAACGTTATATTTAAATTACGAATGAGCCAAATGGTGTGTATAATAATTTATCTATAATTTTATAATCTAAAAAGAAATTTTTTTGTTGCGTGTGAATTTAGTATAATCATCTCTTGTGATAACTCTAAATTCAAATTGCTCTTTTTATTGCCAATTAAAGCAAGTGTCCCTTATTTTTTTTATAAATAATATGCATTTTATCTGACAGTCATTCATTTTTGGATAGGACATAATTTCTGAACAGTTTTATGTACTTTTTTGTAAAAAATCCTAGACATTTTAGAAATACTGAAAAGCAGTCATAGAATTATTAAAATTCTGTATAAGAATAACAGTCTGAAAATGGCCCTATCCAAAAGTCGATAACTAGTTACATAAAATTTAATGAACTTATTTTTTCCGTGATGTCTACAAGTTTAATGAATAATTGTTACAATTATAATGATATAATATAATAATTATTATTGAATGCGTTATAAATAATTTCTTTCGCCGACATGAATATGGGAGTTTATCTAAAATTTATCCTCGATTGTAATGCTTCATTACGTCTTTAAATAATTATATTTAAATGTAAAAGCTGCAATTTATAAGTTAAAAAAACGGAAATACTGTTTAATTCATATTCAATTAGCTTTGATAATAATAAATTAATTTCTAAACGTTAATCACTTTATAATTGTAACGTGTTATATAATATAAGCTATATTTAAAACTTTAATAAAGATTTATCAGATACTTGACGTATCGAAACCATTTTCTTAAGAAAACATGATACAAATTTTTTTGTTAAAATCGAAATAAGAAAATTTAGACCGTCAGTGATTATATGTGAAATATGCATATGTTGAAATTCATAATTCATTCAATAATTATCTGTTTCTTGTTTCAGAAATGACAAAATTTTTGTTATGTTTACAGAACGAGAGCAAGCAATAGACAGCTGAAATATGGCAGCACCACAGGCGTCGTCGCGTCTCGAGATGCTGCAGGTAAAGTAATCAATTTTGTCACTTTAAAAAATGGCAGCATTAAAAAAGATAAGTTTCCATCGACAGACAAATTAATAGGTTCATTTAAAAACAAATGCATCGTTTAACTTTCAACAGTGGCATCTTTAAATGTTGCTTGTACATAATTTTGCATATAATTAATAAGATAAGATAAAATAAATATGATAGCATATAATTAATAATAAAATATAAAATAGTGTATAAAGCAGTAATGATCTGAGGAACTAAATTTCGTTTTATTATAAATTTTTTAATTGCAATAATTTTAAATAAGAACAAAATTGATGGGATCTAAATAAAGTTTAAGTTGCCAATTAAATTGTCAAGCAAGTGCCTCTTATTTTTTTATAAATAATATGCATTTGTCTATGTCTACAAGTTTAATGATTAATTGTTACAATTAATATAATGATATAATATAATAATTATTATTGAATGCGTTATTAATAATTTCTTTCGCCGACATGGATATGGGAGTTTATCTAAAATTTATCCTCGATTGTGACGCTTCATTATGTCAGGATATTAATCATGATGCCCGTAAAATGAATCGCGTGCATCTACGAGGTTACATAAAGTAGAAACGCGTTCTTGATTAGAATCTTTTTTTGCGAGAATGTAATAAACTGTACGTCGATTGTTACGTTGCTCTGCAATTCTTTCTCTTTCTCCCTTTCTCTCTTTGTCACTTGTAATATCGAAATACTTTCTGGTTAAGGTAGACCGGTTAAGGCAGTTTTGACGCGTGTTCTTTTGGCCCACGTATCGTTTCTGTACCGAACGCATATATGGCATCTTGTTCAGGCAACGCGCGTGTAACGATCGACCCACGTATCGATATATCCAAATGTGATAAAGAATTGATATTTAAAATAATATCAAGCACAGATCTCTCTTCCGCCTACTTTTCTTCACAGTGCGTTTCCTAGGCTATATTGGCGTAAAAAATTGATAAATTCAGCACGTAAAAATTATAGAAGAGGTTCTAAATAATTGATTTATTATCGTTACTTCACACATTTCTTATAAAATACACACAATTATCACAACGTAAAAATAAACCTATAACTTCGTAAGCGAAATCCAATAGAATAAATATTTATATGAATACTTTCTTTATTTTTATTTCTACCTGCTAAGTTTACTTTCGAAATCGTGCCCATGCGTATTAGAAAACGCTCTACGCATACGAACTTTAATAGCGGACTTTAATCTCTCGCACGACACACCTCTAGGGCAATTCCCGACAAAAGATAGACCTACGTTAAAGCGAAAGAAGAATGGTGAGACTTGAAGGGAGTAAAAAAGTGAACGCTTGATTTGTCAACCATGACCGACCATTGAGGGACTCGTAACCATAATACTGTGACGTCACTTCCTTTGCATGATGCGTCATGCGACAGACTTCTCAGACGCATTATTTTCTGCAAACTATGTCTTAAAAAAGAATTTTCACAGCTCTTCAGAAATGGATAAAAAAATATCTTTTTTTATATAAATAATTCTAATTTTACGAATATTTTTTGTACGATCTATATTATCTATATGTACAATATATATAGCATTCTTGCGGAATCTATTGATTGTGGGGTCTAAAATAGACTCCAAAATCATCCAAAGATGCAATTATTACAGTTGCCAAGTTATACATTAGACTGCAGATACTGTCGTAATTTATAAGTAATCTAAAATCGATTTAAAATTGTTTAAGTAGCTCCAAATATTAACTTGCATATGTATGTATAATTCAATAACCATTTCTGAAAATAGTTTCAAAGAATGAAATATTCAAAGTGACATTCAACTTCGATTCTCAGTAATTCTTTCTGCGCACATTTATCATTTTTTTGTCCTGATTATTAATTGTAATAATACTCCAGACGAAACTATTCATTTATTTTGAAGATGAGAAATCAAACGGAAATCATCGTATTAAGTATAATAATTTAAGTAGCCAATTTCGTCTTTTCTATTTTAGCGTGTTGATTTTTACATTAACATAACGAATCCTTTCTGCGTATCAATCTTTCATGCAAAATCGTCTTCATGCTTGTTTACCAAACGATCGCGTGCAATTTTCTTTTGATGAAAAGATTATTAATTGAATCTGAATTAAAAACAGTAACGCCTGAATCTACCAAAGATTTAAATTGTATGTTATTACTATGCGATATATTTTACTGATACATCAAATTCACGAATATCATTACACACTACTCGATTACATAAATTGAGATTAATTTATTATTATTAAAATTAACTGTTTTACATAAAAATATTATTAATTATTGTATGATATTAAAAATATTTATACTATGCTGAAATAAAGATAACATAAAGATAACATGCGACAATTAACGATCTCGTATCGAAGAAAAAAAAGATTTATTTAATCAAACTGATTTATCAGATCGAACTAATAAATTTATCCAACGATAAAATTTAGAACAAATTTTGCGCGATTGAAATCATTACCTACTTCGTGGAAATTGCCACATTATTTTGAATTTTGTATAAGGCACGAGAGGAAGTGGATACATGCGATTTCCAAGAAAAATTAAAGACATTAATGCAAGCAGAGCTATAATGTGGAATGTATTATACGCAAAATATGGTTCGTCTTTGGATAACTCTTGACATTAACGCGCAAAAACGATTAAACAACCGAGTGAACGACGCACATATTTCGCGGTGCCCACGCTTGGCCTTCCTGCATCGAAGGAAGGCTGAGTCGAAAAAAAAAATCGATCTCGAGCGGACATGAATGCATTACGTCATTATCGCTTGGAGTATCCAGCTCGGTCGTGATTATACGCAATTATATTATCTGCTCGTTAATACTTTATTTTCTAAATACTTTTTACAATCGTATAGGTATTATTTTTTATTAGTATCGTTACGATAGGCTGTGTCTAAGGAGAGAATAGGAATTCATTAGAATGATTAAACACTGCAAAAGAGAATCTAAGAACTTCTAATTTTAAACTAAACGATTCAGATACGACCATCGCTGAAAATCGTTTCTAGAAAACTATTTTATTCTTCGGGCTAATTAGACCGCGAAGTAATTGATGTGTTAGCCCATTTTTAGACATCGTAGGACGATGATGTACGTCTGTAACGTGTTCCAGAATTTTATCGGACCGTAATCTTTTACATTACAAATTCCCCCTTGTTAAAAAAAAAAAATTACGAAAGAAAAATGTATATTCGTTGCGGCTGGCGTAATAGAGTTAAACATAGGAAAACAATTTTTTATCAAAATCTTCAAACGGCACAATTCTAACATCACATGCGACATGCGTGTACGCACCGGCACGCAAGACGGAGCGGTGCGTGTGGCACGGAAAGCGAAGCTCGCTCGGATAAATCTGAAATGTGGATTCGGAGCAAGGAGGACCGGCGAGAACGGCAACGACGTTGGCTCATAAATAATTGATGAGGTGCTGGCGCGATGCAGCTTCGCTCGCCGCCGATTTGTAATTGTAATTTCGCGAGGTGCATGCCCAGTTAAGCAAAGTAATTATGGGCAGGTTTCGTTATCGGGACACGTGCACGATCTGCGAAAGACAACGAGATGCGCCGTCGTAATCTCGAAGTTGCCGCCACGTCTTTCTTTCCATCTCGCTCGTTAATGTTTAACTTTCGTTGCCGCAAGCGGCGCGTTTCTAGAGCCGGGGATCGGAACCGACGTAGCACTCGGACGTAGAAATTAGATTCGTGTCCCGATAGTAGAGCTGCAAGCCCGCATAAGATACGTCTATCTTTCGACGAAATCGCGACGACTGCGATCCACATTTCATGTTTATAAGGAAAGTTAATTTGGTACTTATGCCAACATTGTTTGAATATCCTTTCGAGGAAGTGTCCCGCCGATACAATATGAGGGAGTATAAAAAGCTCGCATGGTCGCACGCGAAAATTCGATTCGTCTTCGACGAAATGCAAAGTTCAAGGTTCCTCGAGAGCATCGTCGGTCGTGCGAAATGATTGGTTCTCGGTCTGCCGAGCGCCGTAATCGCAAGTATAATCACAAGTACCTGCGCCCAGCATTTCCACGGTCCCTTTCTTGTCCCTCTTCATCTGGCAAGCAATAAATCTTGTATTTTTCGTAACCTCGTTTTCAAACGCGACGTTCAGCAGCAGGCGACTCGCGGGATCGATATTTCGAGTAGGACGGGTCATTCGAGGTACAAACGCATAAATAGATAATTCCCAAATGACGACTATGTAGTCTCGTACGTCAAACGGCAATCGGATATGTATATGGAAATCACTTGGCCGTATTCTGTCGCGAGTTGACATTGCATTTACGAAGTAACGGGAAGAGAGGCTTGAAAGCGAAAGAGATTTCGTTATTGAATTTAAATTGTGGAGTAGTACAATCTACAGAAATTGTATATGATTTCATTTATAGTTATTTAAATTAAAATTCACCGCAAAAAGTCGACAATCTATATTTTTAAAAATAAATTACAATAAAAGAAATATTATATGACAAGCAGCTAAAAAAATTTTGTCGTGTATCGCATGAAGATTAACAATACTATTACGAAGATAAGATAAGCATTTCTTTCATTCGCAATGAAATGGTTATCTCGATCTAAATTCGTTTGCAGCCGACGTTGTTAAGAAATAGCTCACCATTTATCTCCTCTCAAAAGAATTATGTTTTTATTGTATATTCTTTCGCAAGCTAAGCGTATTGATACTTTTAAAAGGGAAGCGTGTTTTTCTCTCGCGAAAGGCAACTAATTTTCGCGGCAGCTTGTGGCTGCGTTCCCCAGCGTAAACGTAATTCTACGCGAAAAGCAGAGCTCAGTGGAGAAATCAAAGGTGACACGAACGGGGCAATTCTTTTTTCTTCCTTTTATTTGCAGTAATATGACGCAGCAATACATTGCAAACTTGATAGGCGGCACGCGAACGGGTTGCTTCCCAGGAAGCATTACAACGATTTTTCCTAGAAACCTATTCCCGACGAAGCATACAAGTCACAGCTATTAAAATCAAAATAGGACACGATTTACAAAAATCGTTCGACAAGCAGCTCCAGCCGACACTTTCCACATAAACCGACACTTTCCACGTAAGAAAAATTAATCTCAATTACTATACCGCGTGAAAAATAAAATACGATTGAGATTGAGATACGAATACGATAAATTTTTAGTAAATTAGATTTTTATTTCGGCAAACAGCCTCGTCGCTCAGCGCGAGACGCAGCTGCGATAATGTTCACCTTATTGACGCAAATTGACATTAACTCGACCAATTTTTCGCGTCGGCAAGCCAGGTCTATGAAAGCGACAAGGAAGTAATAAATCTTGATAAACCAACTGCCAAACATACGACTCGTTTATATCAATTTCTAAGATCACTTCCATTACTCTTTTCCAACCTTGAACTTTGTACTTCGTTGAAATTTCCAAGTAACATCGATAGGGGTAGTCTTGAGTTCTTTGCGAGCGCGATTTATACATCGCGAATAAACTTGCCCCGACTGTAAAGACTGTAATTTGCCGTGACGAACTAACTTTATTGCCGCTACACTAATTTGAAAAAATAAAGTTGCTTTTGTTCAAGATACACGAAACGTTTTAATGAGTTATAGAAAACAGAGATTGTTTTTCGTATAATTATTTTCTAAAAAAGAGGGCAAAGAAGAGATGAAGAGAATTATTACAATTAAATATTTTAAATAATAAGATTTGGAGATATTGCAAATTAATAAAAATTTGCGAAAATATAATCAACATGTTTAAATTCATTAAAGAAATTTATCATTTTATTTGAAGAAACCGTTTGTGTATAAATTACCAAAAATATATCATACAATCTCTCCTTAAAAGTAGTCGATATCGCATTAGTGCGAGCACGTCACGCTCTACGTGGCTTATACCTTGCATGTTCATAAATCCGCTTGTATATCTGTGATTCTATTCGTCTAGTCGCTTTGCTCGATTACGCCGCTGTCGGCGATGGTAGGAGCGGAAAGAGCGTTAAACTATTGAAGCGAATCGATGTAAATCGACACTTGGGACTCAGTCACGTGTACGTGCCTTTTCGATCGTTCGCCCAACGGGTAGCGGCGGCTATCATCCACCGGTCGTAAAGGGTGGATAGCTTAGACGGACATGCGCGCTGCCTCGCGATGTCAGCACGCCGGAGTTTGCAACAACACTGTTGTGATGGTAACACTCACAGTGCCGCAGTCCTATCGGCGTTGCAATGTGCGCGTATCCGCTGATTATTAAACCGTTCGTCCCCGGCTAATCGTATTCCGGTAACTTTCGCGAGATTAATCATTTCGCGATTAACCGCGCGATCGTCTGTGAAAACGTTCGACTGTGCGCTCGGACTCGCGAGCTCGCGGCGATACGATACATACATGCGTTTCGCCGGTTGGCGCTGACATTGGACGTGTAAGCTGTCGTGTTTTGCGCGCGTGCAAATTTACATGAATGTCAGATCGAGCGATTTTACGTGGAGAACGGTACGCGTATCGCCGCGACGGCGACGTTACGCCGCGCGCGACATTATCTTTTGCGAAAAAATATCACCTACTCTAAAATGAAATCGAATCACTTTCTGAAAAAACGGCATGGTCGTCTTTGCTTGTGCCCGCTCGTTACCGCAACCGTATTGATTTAACGAAGATTGCCCTCCATAGTCCGTAATTTTACCAACAAAATTACGGACGTATTTCAATAAACCTCAGAAATTATTATGTCAATTATCACAGTGTGTGATGTTGCAAAAAAGTACTCAAATATCAATCAATATAATTAATCATATTAAAAATTAATAATTTTAATAATAAGTGAAAATATTTAACTCTGAAACATTGACATTTTCTATAAATACACTGAAAAAGAATTTTTGGTTAAAAACGGACGAATCAGAAAAATCTTGCAGGTGTGATCAAATATTCTGATTATTATAATAGAAATTCTGATTATTATAAGTTGTAAAATATTCGGTTCTATTATAAATAATAACCAGAATTTTTTTTCAGTGTACACTTATATTCTAAAATTATTTTTATATTTGTTCTTTGTAAAATTTCATCAATTTAACAAAGATTGCCCTCGAGATATTTTGCAATAAAACTATGAGCAAAATTCGGAGATAATGGAATTTCTATGATAATAAATCACAGATTGTCATTGCGTATAAAAAGTTAAATTTGGAAATATAATTTACACGCGAAGTAGATAAATTGCGTGACGGCGCAGGTGCATCTGCTGCATAATATTTATAAAATAATTTAAAAGATATCCACGCGAGAAAATTATTTATAAAGACGTTTCAAAGATAACATCGGGAGGATATTTCCATTACACGCGAATTTTTAAAATATCGATAAGCAAACTTAATACGGCACTCTTTAATAATGTTTAAACTTGCCCCGAGCACGTAAGTTCTCTCTTTCGCGCAGTTGGAGGAGAAGAGATCGTGAACTTGACATATCGCAACGTGATATTGCAACCTCTACTTATCGTCAGCATAACTAGGCTCGTGTGACTACTACTCTTTAGCAAACTTCTTTTTCATACTTACTTCTTTTTTTAGAAATTCTAAGTTTAGATCTAAAAAGCCAGACGACGCGTATGTACAAAACGTAATTATACCGTCTACATTTCCAAATCTTCTTTCTAAAATATTTAGAAGACGCTCCTAATCGATAACGAACGATCAAAAGTATGAGTTTAAAAAATATGAATTGGAAATGTGAATTGCGAACCATACACACAAAACAGACTCTAACAGACTGTGAATCCATGAACTGCTTGAGAAAAAAATTCAAATGACTATCTTTAAGTGCTAAAGAAGAAAAATCGATAGTGATCGATGATTTGTGGGGATAAACAAGTTTTCAATGTGAAAGAATCTGTGTTAGGATCTTTCAAGGCAAACACAAGGCCGACGACGTCCAGAAGAATTGAGAAACCGAAAAGAAATGCATATCCGGTCGCAACAGCTGGGCGCTCGCCCAGGAGACTCCACGTTTCCTAATTTGGAAACTATGGTACTAGTCTTAAAAGCTCAATACATATTGCAAAAATAAAATTAAAGTGTTACAAAATATACCAAAATCTGAGAGCATAAAAATAAAATTCAAAATTTGCGGTATTTAATAATCAAATCTGTTATATTCTAATTAGAGTATCTGATATATACTAATCGTCGGCTTTAATCATATCATTTAATATAGACGGAGAGGTAAGTAGGTGATGGTATCGTCAAAGCAGGTCAACGTCAAGCGTTTCGTAAGACGGTATCCTGAAGTTGGAAAAGGAGAAACTGCGAAGCGAGGCACACGGGAGAAACGGGAACGTTACTTATTCTATATACGGTCATGTATGTCGAAGTCGTCGACTTCTCGAATCTCGAGTCTACGCGGTGCCCACGCGATTTAAATCGACACCCGATCCACGGGTGTATCCTTCCTTTAAAAACCGCTCGCGCGCGTTTCTATCATGTAATATAGATATATATAAAACAGAGTCCTGAAGCGTGGGCCTGAAGCGCTACTTCACGTATCGTTTATTGATTTATTTTCAACTAGCAACTTGCGCTAAGCACTATCATTTAAGTTTCACCATCTGGTTCGTCTTTTATTTATTTTTTATTTCTGTATGTCCGAGCGGTCAGCTATTAACGGATGAAACATTATCAAATAACATTATATTTAATTAGAACGCTGTGGAAATATAGCTATCATGTTTACTGTGCATATCGATCACTGAAATCTCGCGGACATGTATTACCGTTTGCTAATGTAATGGCAACACATTATGGATATTTGCTGATTGGAAGAAATAATGAAAATTCTCTACACAGTCAATAACGTGTAATTTAATTCTGTGGGGCTGTTAAATTTGTTTTCCACATTTAAAATAATACTTTACAAGTGAAAATACTTTCACTTTATAATGCTGAATTAATCTAACATCTTAATAAATATTATATATAATATTGCATATAATATAATGATTGTCTAAAACTCAACATCGTATTAATGCAATTTATGTACGTTTAAAAATTTCCTACCATCTATTAACTCATATATGAATGTAACCAATTAACGCTGCATTATCATTATCAATAATCTTCTCGCTGAATCTCGAGTTTACGCTTGTAACTACACGGTGTACAGAGGCAAAGTGTTCAATATGGCGGGTTCATTAGGAATGAATCAATTAGTGGCGCGGTTGATTGCCGATGCAATCATCGAAGGGATATGCAATTAGGAGTTGCTACATGATTATTAAACCGCAGTTGATCTTTGCTCCATCGTTCCCAAAGCGGTTGTACGAAATTCCAATTATTACAAAACATACGTCGTAAAAAGTTAATAATGAATTTAATTATCAAAAGAAACGACAGAATTGTAATTCTGAGAGGAATATATTGGCTCTATCTTAATTTATTTCTTTATTATATTCGATATGAAAACGAGTGTTCCAATTAAGCGATGTACTATTAAATTAATTATTTTTCAATGTATAGTATCGGAGGAAAATCTTCCTTTCTCCAATATACGATTATAATTGAATCGTATAATTATTTAAAAAGTCCAATTTACAGAATAGCAGCGCGAAATCTCTTTTCGTCAGCTCTTACAAATTCAATTGGGACCTTATCATCTTCGACATCGCAGCCGCATAATCGCGCGAGTTCACTCATAATTCCGTAATCGAGAGTAATACCTCTAATAACATGCCTCGGGCGCGAAAGAGCCGAGGCGTCGAGCGGCGCTGGGTTAAGAGACGAACGATCCCCTGCTTTAGCATAATAACGAGTTTACTAACCCCCCTCGCATGTAGGTTAGAGGTGAATCGATGAGGCAAGCGCCGGTGCCTGCATGTGCATCGTCGTTTCTATAGCCTGCAGTAGGGCCTGCCGCGATACCATGCACCTCTCGCATGCGAGCCGACGTCCCGATCGCGGGCAACGTCGGCCCGCATTTCCGCCCGGCGACACGCCGATACTCAAAGCGAATTATCCCGCGTCGCAGGCACGCTTCCAGCAGAAGCAGCTGCAGGAGAAGGAGCAGAAGCTGCTGCAGCTGTACGACCAGCAGCAGCAGAGAGCCTACCAGGTGGTGCAGCGGGGTAGCGCCGGCTCCAACGGCTCGCATCACGGTTCCACCGCGGTCAGAACCACAACGACTACGACGTCGTCGTCGTCCCACTCGACCTCGACCTCGCAAGGCGGCAAAGTAAGTGGAAATCTCTTTGACTAGACCCTGCCGCTTCGATGCGATTCCAAAAGTACAAACGTTATTTTTTTTATTATTATTATTCTTTTCGCGCGGAGAATGGAATTTTAGCGAGTTGCAAATTTAGACTGTCTCGCGAACGTTTGAAAATTTCATTCGAGAGTTAATTGTCGTGCAGGTGAGGCAAATGTTCGACGAGAGGCGGCAAACTACCGTGAAGGGAATCGACAGGAGCTACCCGCTGGAACCGCTCGAGAACAAGCTGCGAAAGCAAGGGAACGGCGTGGCGCCGCAGAGGAACGGTAATGTGACGGT
This sequence comes from Tetramorium alpestre, assembly GCA_021460005.1. NCBI lineage: Eukaryota > Metazoa > Arthropoda > Insecta > Hymenoptera > Formicidae > Tetramorium > Tetramorium alpestre. The sequence goes on along the minus strand of JAJVSH010000026.1, from coordinate 519,125 downwards.
GAATCGACAGACCGTGAAACGCGTGGCGCGCGCGGACGTCAACAGCAACGTTAACGGGGGCAAGCCCGTCGTTTCTTACCACGAGGAGATTATTCGCGATTCATTCGGACCGTCCGTACGTCGGTACGATGACGAAGACGAGTACGGCGTCGAGAATCGCGTCGCCACGTTCGCCAACGGATATTACCGTCACGAAATTGACAATGAGGTTGGTTGCGGGCAAGATATTTAATTTTTAATTTGATATTGCATCTCTTGTAAGATACAACATTCAATTTAATTGTATATCTAATATAATAAAACTGAAATTAGAAGCGCTGGAGAAAAAGTATTCTTTTAAAATACATAAAATTTCGTTTGCAAACGCTAGTTTACTAAATATGTTTGATGAATATTGTTATTTTTTTAATTTGTAAATATTTTGTACGCAGCAAGAAGAAGCGTTCGATCAGGATACGATAGAGAGAAATCGTATGATGGCAAAGATCCATCTGATGGGGTTCGACGAAACTCTGAAGCATCGTGTGAGGAATGATTTGGAGAGCGAAGAGTTTCCGGAATACCTCATGACAGATGTGCCCGACAAGCTCTCGAAAAGGAACGTCACGAAGAAATTGTCCCAGGCGGAAGAGCGACTAGAACGATTCAAGAACGCGAATGCGAAAAGGGGTAACGTGCCGAAACAGTCCGGCACGGTGATAAGAAAGCGGCCGGAACAAGCGACAAAATCAAATTCCAGGTAAGAACATTTCTCACATTATTAAAATTGTAAGTAGAGTAGAATATAGTAAAGAAGACAGAGCAATCAGAGTTTGACGTACATCACATTCTCGAGATTAAAAATTAAGTCTATCATTTATGTAGCTGTGCAAATAATTGCGAATCTCGATGATCGACAAATCGCTAACAATTCGCCGCTGCTTGCCAGAATTAATTTACATGTCACGTAGTTGCAATCGCTACCTCGACTATTACAAATATACCGCGTTAACAATGTCCAATGTAAAGAATTTGAAAGGAAGAAGGAAGAATATAATACGTGTTTGATCGTTTCTGTTCTAATATGTGTTTATTAACCCCCGCCTCATCGCCGTAAACTAGAGCGAATATTAAAAAAAGGACGGTGGATAACTAATTTGGCAGAATCGTAAATATTGAATAAATGAGCATTCGGAGAAGAGTAATTAATTTAATTAATCTGAGTACAAGCAAGAGTGCCTCTGTTACGATCCGAAGAAACCATTCAAGCTTAATTTATATCATCGTCGCATTTAACCGCAATTCACCCGAGGCAGATTTAACACCGGGTTGCGAGAAAACTATAACTAGCGCAACGTGTCCACTACAAAAAAAAAACAACTAGCGCTAATTAGCTTGGGCGCTGGACCGAAAATAAGGCTAAGACTGCTAAGAAAAAGCACGCCTCTCTTAGCGATCCCGCTTCAAAGTCGTCGTTCTACATTTGTTTTCTCGACTATGCGTTCTCAGACTAAGGAGCACCGGAACTTCTCCAACCAGCACGAGAAGCGAAAGTAGCCGCACCTCAGAACGCAGTCAAAGGATTCTCGAAAATGCAAAAAGTTTGGATACTGAGACGCTCAGCCAACGCACGAGTCCGCGAAGCTTCTCGACGAGAGAAGCTACAAAGACGGAAACCACTTCGAGATTTTGTCCTCGGAATAATGAGTTTAAGTCATTGACATCCGATGGGAAATTAATCGTAAGACGCAGCGCGACCCCGCAGTTCTTTTGCAGAGAATCCGAAAGATCTGCCACGACTATGAGCATCGATCGAAAGTCCGGTTCGTCTGGGTCACCATTATTTCATCAGGAAACGTTAACAAAACGAAACAGAAGCCCGCGATTCTTTCTCAATGATTACGAACAGTCTCGCAGAACGAGTGAATCTAAATCACCGATATGGGGTGATACAGGAATTTCGTCAAAACTAAGCATAAGTCCACAATATTTTCATTATGATTCCAAACGTTCTGAAACAGCTATGAGCTCTGATCGAGAAACTACCGGATCTAAAGCGTGGAGCAAAGGAACATTAACAAAGCGAGATATGACCGATTTCGAACAGAAGAAAGTTCAAACAAGTACGAGTTTCGATCGACATCCATTTAAATCTCCTCCATTTAAATCATCACTATATGAAGACAAAATATTAAATAAGCGAAGCACCAGTCCGCAATTTTTCTGTAAAGAATCCGAACGTTCTGCCACGACTATGAGCATCGATCGTGCAACTAGCGAATCTAAATCGCCGCCATACGATCGAGAAATAATAACGAAGCGAGACGCAAGTCCACGATTCTTTCTTAATAAATCTGATCGAGAAATTATCGGATCCAAAGCGTCCGAATGGAGCAAAGGAATATTAACAAAGCGAGGTATGACCGATTTCAAACAAAAGAAAATCCAAACAAATACAAATATCGATAGACAATCTTCTCCGTTTAAATCGTCACTATATGAAGATAAAATATTTAAAAGGCGAAGCACCAGTCCGCAATTTTTTTGTAAAGAATCTGAACGATCTGCCACAACTATGAGCATCGATCGTGCAACTAGCGGATCTAAATCACCATCATATGATCGAAAAATAGTAACGAAGCGACCCGCAAGTCCGTTCTTCCTCAATCAATCTCGTCAAAAAACTGTTGGATCTAAAGCGCCTGAGTGGAGCAAGGGAATATTAACAAAGCGAGGTATGGCCGATTTCGAACAGAAAAAAGTCCGAACAAGTACGAGTTTCGATCGACAATCTCCTCCATTTGAATCGTCACTATATGAAGATAAAACATTAAAAAAGCGAAGCACCAGTCCACAATTCTTTTGCAAAGAGTCCGAACGATCTGCCACGACTATGAGCATCGATCGTGCAACTAGCGAATCTAAATCGCCGTCATATGATCGAGAAATAATGACGAAACGCGGCGCAAGTTCGCCATTCTTTCTCAGCGAATCCGAACAATCTCGCAGAACAAGTGAATCTAAATCACCGATATGGAGTGATAGAGGAATTTCGTCAAGACAAAGCACAAGCCCGCGATATCGTGAATTCAAACGTTCCGAAACAGCTATGAGTACCGATCGAGAAACCATTGAATCCAAATCGTCCGAATGGAGCAAACGAAACACAAGACCGCGATTTTTTTACAATTCACTTGGACGGTCTGGTACAACTATGAGCAATGATCGTAAAATTAATGAACCTAAATCGTCGTCGTATGATCGAAAAATATTGACGAAGCGAAGCTCATCTCCATTATTTAATGGAAAAACCGAGCAACGATCCGCAATCGCTAGGAGCGTCGATCGGAAAAATAATGGATTTAAATCATCTGGAATAACGCGTGACAAGCGCTCGACGAGTCCGCAATTTTTCTGCAAAGAATCTGAAAGATCTGCCACGACAATGTTGATTGAACCAAGACCAAGATCAACAGATTCCACGAAAAGTGTGTTAAAACAGCGCGGTTATATTTCAGATACTTCCTACAAACGATCTGTAAAATCTCCAATTGATAGAAAGATTATTTCTACAAAATATAGACATACTCCAAGTCCTCCGATTACTAGACACGAAGTGAAGAGAGTTTCGGATAAAAATGAATTCTCCAAGAATATTACAGAAGCCCGCAGATCATCGAGAATCTCAGAGACCTCCGCGACGTCGACCAGCTCGATCGTAAACCTCAGGTACGGTTTGGAACTCGATAATATTTTTCAATCAGCCGGGCTCGTACGTAAATTCATGAAGTCCCAAAACGGAAAGCAGCGCGCGACTCGTCAATCGCCCTCGAAACGCAACATTACGGAGGTGAATGCACGAATCGCCGCGAGAGGTAATCAATCGAAAAATCGACGTAAAACATCGCCGCTTCTCCAAACAACGAGATCGCCGTCTATCGAGGACAGGAATAGAGCTACACCGGAATTCTCTCGTAAAACTATTACTCCGACAGAAGTTGACATGGACATTCAAGAGATTACTATGACGGATCATCGTATTGAGCGCGACAAACTGCAAAAAGCGTCGAGCCCAATATCGAAGCGACAATTTGATGGAGCGTACGCGAAATCGCCCAGCGGTAGAGCGAAATCCAAAACCTCGATCACCTATCCTGTTCACAAAATGCGCGGACAAAGCGAGTCCATTTTGGAATCAAGCGCTTTCAAGAGAGGTCTCTTCAAAAAAAGATCCGATCGAGTGGGCGAGGAAAGTGTCAGTAAATTTAGTCCCGCCAGCGAAAGTTCTTTCATAACTCGAGGCGGAAGAGAAGAAAATAGAATGTTTTCCCAAACGCGGAAACAATCTAAATCCGCGAGAAATCAAGCTAAATATATCGCGACTCAATCCATGAAGCATGAAGACCGAAAGCGCGCGAGTTCTCGATCTCCAAATCAGATGCGGACTCGTTCTGCGGAAAATAGGACTGGCAGTCCGAGAGCAACGTCTCCTAATTTTTCTAAGATAAGAAAAAACACAGCTTCACCGATTTTGTATGACTTCGCGGAGAGGACCAAAGGAGCACGCACGAAATTCGATCAGCCGCGAGGCTTGCGGTCCGCGCGACTGGTGCAGGATGCTGCGAAGGACAGAAACTTATTTACGGACGACGAATACAGTCGAGGAAGAGAGGGAGATAAGAATAAAGATATAGGAGTAGATGAGGTTGACGCTGGGATCGGCGTAAAGTGTCAAACGATAGTTGAAACCGCTCTGGATGAAGAGATAAGGGATCAGCGCAAGATCGCTCGCCCAACCTCCGCCGATCGTATCGCAAACAGGAAGGTCTTCCTGCGCGATACGACGCAGAAGCCGATGAAGTCGAGTACTTCAAAGAAAACAATTTCTCCGACGGGAGACTGTGGTAGGCGGTACGACGTAAAGTCTAGGGTTTCACCACGCGTCTCGCCTTTACGAAAAACGGCAGAAATTTCTCGCGACGCCTATACTCCGAAAATTTTCTTATCCCGGAGTACCGTGTCAAAGGCGGATCAAAGCTCCACACCTAAATCATCGACCGTCAAAGATCGCAAATACGAGAGTGTGCTAGTCGCGAAAAGACTGGCGGAATCGTTCGATAAAATGAAAGTAAAACGTAAGATCGAAGAGTCGAAAGATAGCGTAGAAGAATTTTCGAAGGTGCTACGCGAGAACAAATACGAAAAAAATCTCGAAAGAATGGACTCCGTGGAGTCGGCGTTGAGACGATTCGATTCCATAGGTGCGGAATTTGAACGTTCAAGTCCGACGAACTTGCGGGCATCTCCAGAGATCTCCCTACAAACGATAGACATCCAAACAGAAGCTTCTAAACAATCGATTGTCCCAAAAGGAACAACAATTCCTTCTCGCGAAGTAACGGATCATACGATTTTGAGATCGATGTTAAAATCTCCAATCGGCAAGGATCTGAAAGCTAAAAACGCCGCGAATAAAAGTGATTTGAGGCTTCACCAAAAGAAGACTCGTTCCTTTAAAAGACCAACGAGAGTCGAAAGCTCTATCGAAAGCAAGCAGAGAACAACGAAAATTCGATCGCCGACGTGCAAGCGGCGATTGTTTGAATCCGATTCAGAGAAAGAGATTCAAGAGGAGTGGCCAAAATCAAATAGCGTAAAAGCGCGAAAGGATGAGAATTGTCCCTTCGTAAATTTCAGATTTCGTAAAGACGAAGCAGTCTCAAACGTAAGATTTAAAGATTTCCATCTCGACATTACGGGAGAATCGACGAGATCGGAGGAAACGCTCGTGAAACCGCTGCGGTCCATCGAGGATATTCGAAAATCGATCGAAAACGAACGAACTAAATTAATCACTGTGGAAGAGTCGAGGTCAGCGATTGCAAATCGGCGTTCGGCCTCGCGAGACGGTGTCAACGCGAAGAAATCAAGTTCCGCGACCAATGCAGCGAGAAACGTATTTTTCGGCGCCGATCCCGGGAGAGTGATTAAAATTAAATCCTGTGTATTCAGGATCACGAAGAGCCCGAGCCCCGATTCGGCTGCGACAAAGCAAACGAACGCGCGAACGACAAAAGGAAGCATGCCTTCGTCCCCCTCGAAAAGTCCTGAGGTTGCCGCTAAGGTAAGTACGACTAAAAAATTGTATTGTAAATCACTGTAAACTAGAAATACCTTTGTAATAACGAAGATTATTTTACAACTTTACTTTATTCCTTTCTTTTCATTTATTTATTTTATCTTCCATCTATTAAAATAAAACAATGTTTGATATCGTATCATACGTTATAGATATTATGTTAAATTTTTCTATAGATTAGCATATCATATTAGTATTGAAACCTTATAAAATATTAAAAATGTTTCCGTTTAACTTATTTTCTTATCTTCTTCCAGTTCTAAGAATTAAAAAACAATAAAAAGTAACTTAAAGTTAATCTACATTGGTAAAAATAAACAATAATGATGATTTATTCCTTCAGCGTACAGACTCGAGGAATCAAGAAGCAAAGCCTTCGAAAAGATCAACGGTTGTAAAAGGCGTGGATTCAACCGGAAGTAAAGTGACAACAGTCGGAGCGGTCGACACAACCGACGGCGTTCTCCAAAACGGTTCGCCGAGCGAATTTACGACAAGAAAATCCGACGCGTTCACGATGGATTTCGACGATCAACCATCGAAAGAAGACGACGCAATGCCATTGAAAAAATCGTCGATGAAGAAATCTAACAATGTAAGAGCGATTTTTTTTCTTTTGCTAAAATCAAAGCGGTGCTGTGTGAAATAATTTATTTCTTAGCTTTCGCACTATTGAAGTTGATCGCTACGAATATAATAACGTATAATATATAGCTATAAAATATAGCTTACTTCGTATTGCTCTCTTATATAAATGAAACTACAAGGTGCAATTATGTTAACCTTAGTAATCTAAAATTTTATTTCGAAAAGTAAATTTTTCAACCAAAATTGTATATTTTTCAATGTACATTCTGTATAGAAATATATTTTTACGCCATTTATACTTGTTTAATTTATACACGTAATTTGCTTATTTACAGAAACAACAAATAGCTTCCAGTGCGTCAGGCCGACCGACCTCGTCGTCAAATTCTAGTGTTAACTTAATTCAAGATTCCAGTGTGAAAGGTAGAATGGCGGAAAGTGAAAGAGGAAAAGGAACAGGAAAAGGAGAAGGTAAAATTAAAGGGAAAGGTATAGAAAAGCCTTCTTCCAATAATGGCAAGCTGGCAAACGCACCAAGTTTTAATGAAGTTGCACCTACCGACATGTAAGTTTTTCACAATAATTTTATATTTTATTAGAAAGAAATAGTTTATGTCAGATAAAAATTTATATAAATTATTATCAAAATTGTAACCTTTAAAATTTCAATCTGTCTTTGAAAAATCTAATATGCCAGAAAAAAAATCCTACTTTGATAAATAATAACAATCGTGGAACGCGATATGATGTTATTTTCATATAATTCAGTATAATGTTATACATTTCTATTATAAATTTTCTATTATAAAATGTTGGGAAAAAATAAAAATTTCGAATTTCTCCAATCAAAAAGATTAAATAATATATGTAAATGTAAAGATTAATTATTGTATACTATTGTAACTAAAAAAATTAGCATTACTAATTAATAATTTATTGCAGGAAGGGTCTGATAAAATGTAAAACGTGCGGACGTAGCTTCGCACAGAATCGAATCGATCGCCACGAAGAGATCTGCATGAAAACGACGACCAAGAAGAGGAAGCAGTTCGATCCGGTGCTGTCCCGAGTTAAGGGAACCGAACTCGAACCTTTTGTTAAGAAAGGCATCTCCAAGCGAGAGGTATCGTCAGTATCAAGGAACATTTTCGAAAAGAATGAATGATTAAAAATGCATAATATTCTCAATAATATCGTCAAATTTAAAGCACAATACGATCGGCGGATTTATTTCGCAAAAATTTGAATTTGCGAAATATATATATTTGAATTTGAATCAGCTAGCTCGTTTCCTCCCGAGAAAGACAAAAATACTCATACACTCATTCTGTTTTCAGACGAAGACGAAGAAGCCGGAGACGAAGCCGGACTGGCGGCGCAAGCACGAGGAATTCATCAGCACGATTCGCTACGCGAGGGAAACGCAGGCACGATTGGCGGCGGGTGAGAATTTGAGCGATCTACCGCCTCCGCCGACCAGCGACACCAGCGATTACATCCAGTGCGAGCATTGCGGCCGGAAGTTCAATCAGTCCGCCGCGGAGCGGCACATTCCGATTTGCAAGCGTATGCACGACAAGAAGCAAACGCCGAAGGCGAGACGCTAGAGAAAAAAATCGCGCCCGGCCTCTCCCCAGTGAAGAAAAAAAAAGATCGTTCTTATACTCTCCGATAAATTAGCGTCTAATCTTTTTAAGCGCACTCTTCCCCTCTGTCTCTTTCCCGCCGATTCACAAACGTAACACTCCCTTTCGTGTGTCGTGCGCGAGACGCGACTCACTCCATTTCGAAATCTTCGCCTGTTTCACGTCTAACGTCGAAATGTGATCTAGAGATTTTATAAGTTGATGTTGAAGAGCTTATTTCTAAAATGTCTTAAATTTTATTAATTAAAGATAGCATGGAAGTAGATTCTTCAACTGTGTGTGAACTGAATATGACGCTATTGGTCTAAATTGAGTGAAGCAGACGAAAGTTATTACATTAATAATAAGAAAAATTATCTATGTAAACTAACGGCAATGTCGTAATTTGTCGCGTAAATTCGAGATGATCGAATTTGACAGCAATAATCATTGATGTTCAAAGTCAAATGCTGTACCGCTGACTATCGCTTTTCATTCGTGAAGCTGCTATCGCCCAAGCGGGTGCTTTAAATAACTATCGATAAAATTTTGTATCAATTGAATTTTATACTCGTTTCGTAATTGAACGCATTTTTATAATCGCAACTATTGTACACGCGAAGATGTAAAAGGAAGATAATGCGCTGTATGTGAAAGAAATATATTATAATAGCACGAATGTGGGAGTGAGAAAAATCGTAATTCTTTTCACAAAATAACGAATGTATAGTTTCTTCTTAGATTTCACTGAATTCTCAAAGTATCAAAAATGTCATCAATATTTCGTGTTACACCACTTTAGATACCACATTCCGTGGTATCTTAATTTAAAAATGTTCCGATTGCTATGATTTAGTATTTCATTAGTATTTTTTTATGTATTTAACAAAATCGGAATTTTTTATTTAACAATAATCGGATTTTTGCGATTCATATACTATATTATATACTATATTATATATATTGCGATTATTATGTTTTTTTTATTATGATGCGATTATATTATGTAATATCGTAATATCTTTTTTAGATTCAATCAAGATTAAATTAGATACTTTTCAAATTCTTTTATTTGCTATATCAGTTTAAGCGGCAGAACAGCTTAAATATGTTACATTCTCTGATATAACTTTCAAAACTTGTAACATTTTTTAAAATTATATTTCTATCAGTTTGAATATACTACATTCTCTAATACAATTTTCAAGATTTATAACCATTTTTTTTTATCAATTCTCAGGCGGCAGTAGTCTGAATAATCTTTTTATTTCTTGTTATTCACATTACGCCAAATTCGATAATTTATAGATAATTATAAAATAAGACGAGAACATACCTTGGCTAACCATCTCGCATTCACGGTTCTCAGAAGTAAGTAATCGCGACCGAAAAGGACGTCCATCGGAGGAGACACATCGAAATGGCGTCGCGATGCGTATTCAGTCATCGCCAAAATATTCGCACGTAATATTCCCATCTACGCGCGAGCACTCGTCAGATACATTCACGGTCGGAATTCGACTCTTCGACATTGACAATCGCGTGGAAATAAAGAAAAGAACACGAAGAGAACCGCGCGGTCGCGGATTCGATATTTTCGCGCGTAACGCCATTCGCGTCGCGAGCAAGAGACGATTTTCCGGAAAGCACTTGCGCGAAGAAAGTTTCCCGTTTGTCGAACGACGAAACGCGAACGGACGGAAAGAAAAATGCCGGGGAGCGCGTCGAGCCCGCGCGTTCCCTCAGCGTCGGTCGCGATACCTCGATACCTCGATCGATAGATCGAGATCTCGCGAGCGCGGCGGTGAGCCAATCGGAACGGTCCACGATAAAGTCGTACGTCGGCGGCCGGGATGCCGCCAGCGCATCCGGGCGAACGTCAGAGCGGTCGGGGACTTTGTACGGAGGTGGTGTTGTGCGCTCGCTCGCGTCGCTGCGCCTTCGGCGGATGTGAATGATTGCTGATGATGTCGCGTGTCGCCCATACGATGTCGCCCATACACGGAAAGATGTCGAGGCTGCTGGGTAAGTCGCCCGAGTCGCTGAATCGCCGATTTCGTCCGGCGCCCGGATTACCGCGACCGAGACGCTCTCAACGTCGCTTCTGACGTCGGCAGAATTCCGGCCCGTTCGCGCCGGACTTCTGTGTGAACGACACCGCAACAAGTGTCACCTCGGCTCGCGTTCTCCCGAGGAAAAAAAAAATATTGTTCTCTTTCATTTCTCCGCAATCATTTCGCGCGGCTCGGTCGCACAAAAATCGCGTGCTTCCCTCCGACGTATGACTCTCATTGCATTCCTTCTTCGTTCCAGGTGTTCTTCTGCTAGTCGCCGGAGCGAGCTCCATGTACGCGTCCAATTCAGCCGTCGTCGAGCTTAGGCCAAATAATTTTGATAACTTAGTGTTAAATAGCGATCACATTTGGGTGGTGGAGTTCTACGCACCCTGGTGCGGCCACTGTCAGCAGCTGATGCCGGAGTACGACAAAGCGGCTGCTGCATTAAAGGTGA
>JAJVSH010000026.1:398482-506883 GCA_021460005.1 Tetramorium alpestre | reverse complement strand
TATATATATATATATATATATATTCTTTCATACTTTGATTATGAAACCAATATATTTTTCATTTTTCATAATTCTTATTGCAAAATTTTACAATAAGTCATAAAGAAAGCAAGATAAAGTCATAGAATATTGTTATAAAAATTTGACAAAATGAATACGATTACTTTTATATAATTCCAGAGAAGAAAACCTCTCTTTTCATATGATTTTTTAAAAGGCTGTAAAATTTGTTTTATCGCATAAACCATCTTCACTTATTAATAATTTAATAATAATAATTCTCAACAAATATTCTATTTTCCGTATAGATGGGTTTGGACCGAAGCTGGTGCTCAATCGCACATCGAGGATGCGTTAGAGATCGGAGGATTCGGCTATCCTGCATTAGCTGCTGTCAACATCAAAAAGATGAAATACTCTTTGTTAAAGGGTAGCTTTTCATACGATGGAATAAACGAGTTCCTACGAGATCTGAGTTACGGCAGAGGTGGCACAGCGCCCTTGAAGGGTGCTCAGTTGCCTGTCATCATCGAGACAACGCCTTGGGATGGCAAGGACGCCGAACCTCCACAGGAAGAGGAGATCGATCTTAGCGATGTTAATCTAGAAGACGAGAAAGATGAACTATAACTTACTGAAACTTACCAACGACTGAATTTTTCTTAAAAGAATTCATCACAGACAACGTATATCGTTTCTAATAAAAGCTGATTAAGGGCGTTATCGAGAATCGGTATATAAGTCATACTTACCGAAAATTTATTTTGTATTATCAGACTTAATATCTATATATACTTAAGAGTCTATATGGATTAATTTCGTAACAAGATTAATGATAAGGAATAATTCCATTATTCAAATGATTTTTGTATAAAAACCTAACATCTATACATACACACACATACACACATACATACATACATATACACACGATATAATCATTTGTCGCTCTGTGTATCCTAAGGAAGACCAGTTCTCAGGTGCAGTTGTCTAGTTTTATAAAAAACACGTTTAAGTAACTCTTCCATCCGAAAGCCAATTTTATACGGTTTTATTTGTGTTGCTTTAGAAGAAGTAAATTAGACTAGACTCTCGTCATAAACGTACACATGTATTGTAATTCCTATATTGTTTGCATCATTCTCCATATGTTGGATAGGAAAAAGGTAGAGCAGGTTCAAGTACGCGCTCCGTATGTTCGTAATGCATTTATTAGCCTGATGATGCTTACTTTCTAAAGGTAGATTGTTTAAGGTACACATAGTTAATGTAAAAAAATCCTATTTGTAATAAATATACATCATACATTTATATACTATACTATTCTTACAGAAGTCATTTTTGGATTTGGATATTGTAAGCTTTATACATACTGGTGGCATAAGAAAAAAAAACTCAACGAAGCTATTAATTGCTTTTTTCCTATAATAGGACCAAATTTGAAGATTATAAAAATCAGTCTATTATTTTGACATGTCATTAGAACATTAATATCATTGTCTAATTAAAATGAGTATATTCTCGCAGTCTTTAGAGTCTTCCATCACAAGCAAAATTGTTGTACGTAATAATATACTATTTGTACAAATTAACGATTACGTTAAAAAAAATTTCTAACAAATGTTAGAAATTTTTTAGATACATTAAACATTTCTTCTCTCTCTCTCTCTCTCTCTCTCTCTCTCTCTCTCTCTCTCTCTCTCTCTCGTTTCTAACGAGTTTCATGTCCAGATAATTTTTAGTTTGTACAGTTCAGTCTTCTTTTACGACATAAATGCAATAAAAAGAATATCGATATTGATCGCTGTAAATGCTTGTAAAGTTTATAAAAATTCATTCCTTTACGGTGTATAGAAAATAGTACGAAAACACAGTAATTTCAATCTTAATATTTTTCTACTCTAAAAAATCTTATGGCAGTCAAGTGTTAAGCTGGTATAAACTTAATTGCTATTAAACTAGTACAAAAATATTATTACTCTAAGCGAATGTATCTGTGTTTATAAAATAAATGTTTGAGCTGTCTTTTCAGGTCTTTCACCTATTGATTCAACGGTGCATTGTTCGATACATTATTCGGTATGTCATTTGAGTCGCAGTATCTCATGTGCGGCACGTTGTTAACATTGTCGCTAACGGTGCACACAGAATTCACCTCTGTTAACTCTATGATGTCGTAGGTCGTCTCCTTCTTGCATAGATATGGATATAGTAGAAAGGCGTAATAAGTGAACGTGCTGAATATGATGACAAATAGAACTAGCGCGATGATGCCCCAGGCTGAAATGAACCATCTCCGACTTGGAAGCGGATGCGATTCGTCTCCGGACGTCACTGATCCCGCCGCTTTCTGATTCGTCTTGGCATTTTGGCTCTGCCTGGAGCCGTACGGATATACTCCGCTTTCAGCTTCCGGGAGTATCGCTGCAAAGATTTCTACCGTCAATTATCAGGAACGATAACGTGACAAAGGTGCGCAGCACTAATATTTACTTTAAGTATCAAGACGAGTCCTAATGAGTCAAAAAAACGAAGCAAGCTTGAATTTCCTTTCAAGAAATGGAATTGAGCTCAGAACTTACCGACGATGGCGATAAAAGCTAACAGGTACATCGCCCTCATAATGTTCCGGTTTTAGCAGCCTTGGCCTGTGTCAGAGACAAAGAGTCGCTCGTCACTTCAATGTGACATGAGAAACGGCCATTCACACTATCGGAATTGTCCGACGTTGCCCGCGTGATCCATACAAAAAGAAAATTATTCCTTGGCTGTGTATGCACCCAAGACGAGAGAAATCTCCCTGCCGTTATGTATAGGGAAATTCACGTAGGGAACCAAAGATCGAGCGACGCTGCGAACGCGTGGGCCGTGGATCGTGGGACGTGGTGGGACATTCAGCCTTCATTTGCCAAACGTAATAACTGAAAAAATCACTTTTGTAAGAATTTTGTGAGATTTATGTTCATTTTTACCAATGCAAATAAACTTTAATCCCGGTTTAAATGGCCTTTCATCTTTCTCTAGTTTCAAGAATTAGAAAAAAAGAAAAAGTTAAACCGAATTTAAAGTTAATCTGTTTTGATAGAAGTGACTATTATTAGGGCGACTTTTACAAAGCTCTGATTATTTTAATAGCCGGTTAATTCTGTTGTAATTAACATAGCTATTGGCTAATACAGTGAACGTGGCCAATGGTTGTACTGGTCACAACGGAATTAACCGGCGATTGGGATTAGGTTAACTGGAGCTTGGCAAAAAGTCGTCCTAACCAAATTATTATTTCAGACTTGACGACGAGAACAGCGGGTAGATTCGACAAGAACTTGATCAATCAAATCACTAAACGGACCTGCTGGATTTGCACATGTCACGTGCGTCGGCGGGCGGTGAAGAAAAACAGCTGATCCGGTAAACATGGCGGCACTAAGAAGCTACGTCGTGGCTGCCTGCAGCATTCTACCGAACAATACCAATTTACTGGGACACGGCGTAAGCGACTTTGAGCGACAGATTCTCTTGTGATTTAGGATTTTATATTACTATTATAATCGAAGCCCGAAGCGCGGGCGTTCTTAGAATTGACTGGTTAATGTTGCGGTATAACCAAGCATTTTATAGTCACAGAATAATATATATTAATAATATATATTAACTCTCCAGTCAATTTTGTGATTTGTCAATCTTGTAATTCTATATCAATATTATAATCAAAACCCGAAAGCATTCCTAGGATTGACTGGTTAATGTTGCGGAATAAGCAGCTGCAACATTTTGGTCAAAGAATAGTATATTAATAATATAGCAATAGTTAATCTTAAAAGCGTCCACGCTTCGAGCTTTGGTCGTACATCAATGTAAATTTACCAGAATATAAGCGGCAGAATATAAATCGTAGACTGTTGTATTTTACATCGACATAAATGTGTTGACACAAAACACAAACTGTATGTTCTTTGTGTTATAATTACTTTATACTTTCTCTCTGCAGCTACAACAAATACGGAACTACGTCGGCTGCAGAGTAATACGTGACCAAAAGCGTAGGAGATGGGCGAAGCAATATGCTGAGGAGAGGTTGCGATTGGTTGCCTTAAAGCGCAACAATATTTTGCCGATTGAAGTGAGAGTAAGTATCGGTTCCACCTGCAAAAATAACAAGTTTTTCTGTAATCATAGTTGAAGAATATAAAATTGACAGAGGCACAAAATTTTCCTTGCATCACATTGCTTGTTATTTTTATGGACAACATTTATGTAATTCTCTGTTATTTGAAACAGTGTTGTATATGTTATTTATACAGTATAATAATATTCTAAGTGATTCGAATAATGAAAGTATAATGAAAGATTCTTTCAGGAGCTCGCTGGCAAGCAAATAGATGAAACAATCCCCAGACAGACTGCATTGAGACAATTAACGCCGAGATGCGTGGTGACATCTCGAGGCCGAGGTAATTTGCTTCGCTGGAGAATATCGCGATTCATCTTTCGCCACCTAATCGACTATAATAAAATGGCTGGAATGCAACGTGCTATTTGGTAATACGACATGCATCTTATATAGACCTGTATATTACGTGCGTATTTTGTGTACAAGTCAATATTAATGAAGCGTGAATGATACACAAGATATGATACAGATATGAATAGAATTAAATAAATCATTGTTACTATATTTCCCTATGTGATTTCGTTTTGTTCTCATTAAGATCTCACTAGAAGTCATAAGTCTTTTTTTCATGTATACTGAAATAAAGTAATTCTGTTATCATCCTGCACACATTTGTACAGATTAGTAAGTCTATCAACAACTTTTTAGTTTAAGTAGTTTATTAAGTAGAGCCATAAATCTTGAAAATTACTTCGTTTTTCACATTGAAAATTAGATAGAATAAAGCACTAAAAATAATATCACAATGATCAAACAAAGTAGACAAGATAGATATTTTTATGATATAATAAATTTAAATTGATTATGTCATGTATATTTGAATAAATATTACAATTAATAATGTAAATAATTATACATGCTCTAAAAACTGTCTAAAAGATGCCAAATATAAACAGCGTTATATGAAATTAATTTCAATCTATACTGCATATAAAAAAAAAGAGATTTATGCAGTATGCATAGGAGTGATTTATATGAATGTTATTTAATACAGCTGGAGAAAGATCTTAGAAAAAGATTTAATTTCTATTTAGATACATAACTGAATGTATCTGATATACACTGAGAATTTTTACTATTAAATTTTTTACGAATAATGTATATATCTCAAAGATTAATTGAAGAAATTCTGAGCAATGTAATTTAATGATCAGTCTCCGAATTAATTAATTAAAGAAAACACATTAATCATAGGACATATGGTAAATCGCATAAAAAGTTATATAAACCGTTGATCGTACAAAAATCGATTTTTGCATGAACTGAGAATTATACACTCGTGCTTTTCTATTCAGAGAACGATACAAACGTAATTATTCAGGCTTTATATCGGGCATAGACATGTTTTTTCGTGAAAAAATCGATTCACGGACGTATACCACGTGTAAACAGTTCTCACTGTTTTCCTTCGTTTCTCATATCTCATTTATTAGTACTCCTCATAACTGTTTGCGGGAACAAACCGCATCCTTGAATATTTCATTAATCTTAACGCCTCCAACTCACTTTCGCATGACCGCTTATCTCGCCTCATCATAAAGCACAAATATAACTAATATAAACGCAAATACGTACCGATCGAAAGATTGCTGTTTAGGCAAATAAAAGACCAATTGTAACACAAAGTACAATGATATGAAAAATTCGGGTGCTCTTATAAAGCCGTAAATTAAACTATCACATTGACATTCAAAAGTAAATTAATAAAATATTTTATTTTGTTCCATCATTAATAATTAGAGTAATAAATATAATAAATAGACTTATTAATTCTTAATTATTCTTATAGCTTTCTTAAATTATTTAAAAGAATTTAAGATTTTCTAGAGTTGCAAAGATTTAAGAGATCGAAAAGAAACAGAACAGTGCTCGATCTTGCAAATAATTTACAAGCTCGAGAAGCTTAAACACTCGACGTTCGAAAAGTTTTAACATTCTAAAATCTTTAACGATCTGGTTTTAATACTTCAGTTTTTGAGCAATAAAATCATATGTTGGTTAATTAATTTTGAAACTTAACCCAGTGAGAAATGGTTGGTCAAATCGATATCGATTCGATGTCTTTTGCGCCGAAAAGGCATCACGTCGACATCGATTCGATGTCCTTTCTATCATCATTTCTCACTGGATAAGGTCTTTGCCTACCGTAGTGGATCATCAGCCTGGAATAATTAATTAATGATAATCGAAGGAGTCCAAGACAAATGGTCGCATAAAATGCAAAAAAGAAAGCAAACAACGTAATCGGTGTCGTACACGTGCATTTTATCCTCAGCAAACTCCACGCGTAAGTGGTATAGTCGACTATCTGATCAGACATGCGTCGCACAGCTCTACACGTAATCTTGATTCAAGCCGGTCTTTGTTCACTAGTGCACATTGAAGACAGTCGAGTGGCGGATTTAGGTGCGACTGTCGCCCGAAACTTCCTGTTTTTTAATTATCCTCTGCATTTGGATGACATTTATGGCAACGAGAATCATGAAGACCAAGATTTCATGTAAGTATATTACAATTTTTAATTCTTGATACGCGAAAATATCGTTTTTACAGTGAATTAAAGCGTAATTAAAAATTACAAAGATTCTCACGGAACTATCATTTCTTGTTTTTCCAATTATATGCCCCATAATATTTTAAGCGACCTAAAAGAATAGAACTCAATAGTTGTCAACTATTATTAGGTTGAAAAGGTTTGAAAGCAGATTTAAGGAATTGAAGAGTATTTATTTGAAGAGATTTGAAACAGTTTTTATATACATATATATATTTTTGTTTTTTATACATTTACTTTATATATATTGTTATTATTTTTTAGCATTTTTGTATCGACATTTTTGCTTTCTAATGCAATGCACAAGCCGTAGTAACATCTAATTTGATCATGTTTTCTTAATGTTATTACTTTTTGATCTTAAGTGTTTATACTTGTGTTATAATTTTAAATACGAATGCAAATTATAAATTTGTTTTCCTCTTAAAGAAAACAAATTTTAATAAGAAATCAGAAATTTTGCTTTTTGATGAACATGAATGATTAGTTTAGGGAAATACAGTAGTCAATGTATGCATGATAAACAAATAAATGTCAAATGTCAAATTATTGATTATAATTGCAAATACGGTTAAAATATATATTTAAGGAAATACAATAATCAAATATACACATGACAAACAGACAAATAATTTCGAATAGCAAGTGATTGATTATAATTACACATACGATTAAAGTATCTTAATATTTCAATGTTTATATATAAATTTGTAACAATAAGCACACAATATCAACAGCGCGATATAAAAGCAGCTGCATTGAAAATTATGATCATTTATGATGTGATTTATGAACTGATAATGAGATAAATAATAAACGATTGAGAATCGATTTGACTTATATGTGACGTATAGTTTCAATAATTATATATCTATAACACGAAACAACAATACAGATTTTTATATGTACATATATTATTAGTTAATATAAATAGTAAAATTTCAGGTAAAATATTAATATTTATTATATTTTTATATTATATTTCTTCAATCTGTTTTTTTAAAAAAAGAAAATCGGAATAGCTACAGTGTTGTGTTTGTTAAACTTCCCTTAAATATGTATTTCTTGAAAAATGATAATCCTCAATTAAAAATATGTATTTAATTCTCAATAAATGATAATGACAAACGTCAATATAAATAATAAATATAAAAATATAAAATTTCTAACAGAAATTAATTTTATTAAATATTTGCAGATATTTTACACATTTTTTTTTTATTTTTACACTTCTATTTTTTTTCCTTCTTTTTATATTTTAATATTTTTATAAATGTCTGTAGAACTGCTGTAACCGCACAGATATTTATCGCTTCCCCCCCTCGAGTTTGCGACGCGTAAAGATGCACGTGCTACTAACGAAAGTTTATAGGCGACATAGGATCTCATTCGGAAATTACACGCGAGATAGTCATTTAATAACATTCGACAAGAGTTAAACAAATAAATGAACGTGAAATGACGTTGCATTTAACGGGGTGCGAATCGATTGTCTGCGTCAACATATCGGGTTTACGCCCACGTTGGACAAACGACCAACCCTTTCAGGTGAGAGGATACGATAGCTCATTCATATCCGGTGAAATGACAAAAAATAATTAATTGCTTCAGCTATCTCATCTTAAATGAACATATCAGTACAATGTATCTTTTTAGTGCGCAGGTAAAAATATCGATGTTTGGCGTCAGAGTGCAAAAAATTGAATGCTTTGGATAGTAAGGATTAGATCCTTACTATCTATAGCAATTTGCAGTATGTTACTTAGTCGCCCGTGCGATTTTCTAAAATACAAATAAATACATAAATTTTACGTTAAAGCGCGATACACGTGCATCGCTCTTAATTACGCGTCGCATTACGTCCCATTAATTTTCACTTCGCGTTTGAAAAAGTTCAAAAAAGGGTACGAAAACGAGACAAAACAAGCAATTACATTACGTATAATACATTAAATTGATACATTTTAATGCGTATTGCAGGGAATTACCACAATTACATTCTTCACTTCCTTGTTTGCTAATGCAACTTGTGCATGTATAATGTATTTCAATGCGCGTTGCATACAGAGAATTATGTACCAATTATATCCTTTTTGTTTTCTAATGCGATTTGTGCGTGTATGATGAAAACCCCCTTTAGGCGCTCTCAGTTTAATCAATTTTGAATGACATTACGAATTAACGTTTAACAGTCAGCGCTAACGGGTACAAACGCGATAATAAATTTATATATTTTTCGAAATACGCAAGTCTCGAAGAATTTTAACTTTGTTATTTTATCACTGCGAAATAATCGATTCAATCGTATCAGGATTTCTGCGACGAAATGAGCGCTTCACTATACAGCCTGATGTTGAAGACGAAGCGGATATTTACGGGTTCGAAGGGGAGCCGCAGGACTCGTCAAAAAATTCTGCCGTTCCTGATGCGTCAGAGAAAGGATAAGATGAGCGAGATGGAGGCTGAATTTTCGGATTCTCACCTCCCGGCTCCGCCGACGACACGACAGTTCCTCCACAGTGGTTTCCCGAGCGAGCAAACTTTGCCCGCGAACAACAATGTAAGTATCATAAAAAGACTCGACTTGTCTCATATATCACACAAGTTTTGTTCTTCGAAGCTTCGAAGAGAAAAAGAAAATTTATAAAAAATGTAAAAAAAAGTGAGGAAAGTGGATTTCTCAAATGAGATAAATCTTTAAAAGAATCTATATAAAATATATGTGCAATATGTAAAATTAAAATACGCAGTTAAATATAGAGGTAAATAAATCTATTTCATTTTAAAGAAATTCATTTACTTGAAAAAGAAAACATTCGTGGATCAATATATTCGAGATTCATATTACACACGATAAAAAAAACCAGTAATATCGAGTGACAAATTCTCTTGCAGGATCCAGAGAGCTTCCATTGTGCGATAGGGCCGATTATAGCGATGGCTCAATTGTTTGGAGTGCTACCGGTTTCAGGAATATGCAAACCGAGTCCGTCGCAGTTGAAGTTTGTAAAATTTTCACTTCGTACTGGCTACGCCGCTTTCATAATCATACTGGCGCTAATTATAACGACATTAGCTGTTATGCACATGATAAGAACGTTGAACTCGAGTACTTTTGAAATGCAAGGTAAACAGATAATTTTACGCTTTGTGGCACATTATTCAGAATGTAACATACGTAGCTCTATTTCATAGTGAAGCGGGAGGATAACAATACGCAGAAAGATCAACTCTAAAGTAAAATTAATCGAAACTCTCAGCAGATTTTCCAGAACTAAAATCAAAACGGGAGATAATCAAAAGAATTGCAAAAATTGTTGTTTATTTTTGAACTTTATTTCAGAGATTTATGTTTTAAAATTAAAATGAGCTTCAATTTTAATTGTGGAAATAGGTGCAAATTTAAGAGGCCGCTTATTTTTTTCGTAATTTCTTTTTTTAAGCCGGCAACGTATTCTTAAATACGACTGGATTTTAGGAGGAGTAGCGGTTGCTACGGCAGGTGCGATATTTTACACGAACAGCGTGTTAGGCTTGATAATATTTTTCTGGTTGTCACCACGCTGGGTGACTCTTCAACGTGATTGGAGATCAATGGAGCAGTTCATAGACAGGTAGATATTAGCGCGTTGTTTAAGAAAGGCTGTAAAGGATTATCGATAACTGATCAATGATCGCGCCGGCACACCTCAGAATTACATGCGCAGCTGCATAGATTCTCATAGACTTGACTCATAGCTTCAACTCTCGAGAGATTGCTATCGCACATGTTTCATACACGTTTCACGCAATGACAGCAGGTGTTACAAAACAATAACGAGCGTCATATTCAAATCCCTTTGGCATTATCGTGACGAGCTGAATTATGGATCGAAATTATCTTTTCGATGTTATTAGGATACTCCCTTCGAAGACAAATAGTAAAATGCGACGTATATAAACAAACAATTACATATATTTATATTATAATCTATTTGCTTGTGATATGGACGAATCTAACTTTCTTTGTTAGATACACAAATATAACAGTATGATCGCGTGTTTATAGCTTCATCAGAAGTTATCGTCGCTTGTAATCTGCCTCGGAAAAAATATGTTTAAAGCGTATTGAAACCACTGTCTTTTAGAATTGATTGTTGCTTCTCGGAAATTCCAATGAGCAATATTTCTCTTCGATTAATTTTGCATTAACTTACAAGTACCTATCGATGTACGCTTATCAGAATCATTCATTTTTGCAGTAATAAGACTGAACGACCGAAGCTCCGTTGGAGATTGTACACGATAAGTATTTCTATTCTACTTCTAGCCGTTGTCGAACATATCTTGAGCATAATGATAAACACTACAAAATACGACTGGAGCGGTAATTCGAAAAATTCGACATTTCAAAATTTTCTGCAAATATATTCCTCATCTTCTCACGCTTTTATCTTGGAGTCACGTAAGTAGCGGTCTCTTAACCATTGATCTAAATCTAAAATTACTCGTAGACAAATTGATTATAATATTGACTAAAATTTCATAATACTTTAATTAAATTGATTAATTCTCGCGTAATAAAATATCAAATAATTTTATTATAATATTTTATTATAATAATATTCAATAATTATGACTTTTTAATACCCATTCAGATTCGCAATTTTCTAATTTCTTAAATTACTTCCTTTTAATGACAGTCCAGTTGGACTATCTCTCTGGAAAGTAAAAGTAAATCAAACTTACATCTTTTTCTCCAAAGATTTGTTTATTTGAATGCCGTGTTTCTCTTTTCCTAGATTTGTTGAAAAACTTCAGTTACTTCAGGAAACTCAAAACTTTTTTATTTTCAGTGACATATAACTTCGCACTCGGTATTTATATTTTTATCGTAAGCAAACTGGCGACTTTCACGTGGAATTTTACTGACGTTTTCATCATGATGGTAAGACTGTGCAAGTGATTGAATATATCCTTCTTAGCTCAAGATGAAATGTTTTCAATTTCTTAACTAATTCGATCTTCTGGTTGGAGTCTTCAGGTAGCTACCGGGTTGGCCGAAAGGTATCGAATATTGAACAAGCAAGTAATAAGTTCTATATCGAAGCATCAAACAATAGACTGGTGTAAATTGCGCGAAGATTACGCTTCCCTTAGTTGCATGGTGAAAAAGGTTGACAACAATATCGCACCCATAATTCTTCTGTCATTTGCAAACAATCTTTATTTCATCTGTTTACAGCTACTTAACGAATTATCGTAAGAATTTCATCAAATCATGGACATAAAATTAATATAGCGTGTGTTAATGCAAATGTTTTTCCAATTTCAATTCTCATTTTATTCCTTAGAAAACCAAACAATGGCATAATCAACGATATATACTTCTTCGGATCCTTTATATTCCTGATCGGCAGAACGATAATCGTCACCTTGCTTGCTGCTAGGATTTATGATCAAAGCAAAGTGATATTGCCGCTTCTGTATACTTGTTCATCATCTACCTATAATGTAGAGGTAAACCATTCGAATTTTATTGATGTAAAAAAAACCATAAAGACTTCCTTACAATTGTTATTGTAAGTTGCGTAAATTATTTAGTTAATTCGTTTAATTTTTTATATGATAATCCATACGTTGTTTTTATAGACGGAAAGGCTGATATATCTACTCACCACTGATAACGTTATGCTTACGGGAATGCGTTTCTTTTCTATTACGCGGAACTTTATGCTAGCGGTAAGAATAAATTAAGACTTAATTGAGAATTCTATTTCACGGTAAATTTTTTTATTGTTACTAAAGAGAATAATTTTGTAATAATGCGTAAAAATATAAATACTGAAGATAACTAAAATAAAGTACATTTCATGCATTACTTGATTTAGCTGTATGTATTAATATCGTCAGAAGCGAGAGAGATTTAATTAATAGCTTTTATTGCTTTTATGATTTTCAATATCATGAAATAATTTATTTCAAATTCATGTACAGGTGGCTGGTGCGATTGCAACATATGAAGTCGTACTATTGCAATTTAACGTCTCGATGAACACATAAGTATGCAGCAGTATAACGTCGCCGATAAGCAAACTGTTATGACTAAATTGTATAAAATAAGTATTTGTATTCGTTGAAATTAAAAAAAAACCATCCTACATATTATCCTACCTCCTCGCACAATTTTTACTAAATGCTTATATATTATTGTACATATTATTTTTCAAAAATGTATTTTGTAAAGACAATAATGCAAAAAATATTAATTATAACAGAAACATGATTATTTCATCGCGAACAATGTTATTGCTTTAGTTATGTATTATTTTAATATATATTTTCCAATACATATTCGTAATATAATGTCGAGCTATTTTCGATAATTTAAGTAAACTTTCATAATTATATAAATGTATTGTTCTAATTTATATTTGCATTCAGGTAAATTAAGGATTTAATGTGTTTTAATAAAATCTTTCAATCTCTGATACTATTTCTACGTAAATATAATTCTTTAAAAAATAATATATATTCTCTGTACAATTCTTAAATATTATATTTAAATAATGTTTTTAGTTTATCATTCACGGGTAAGGTTTTACAAAATTATTGCAATGTAGATCATAAACAGATAAAAATACATTTGTATGTGTCTCTGATCCATTCCCGTAAATGACGGTGTGTTTTCCGCATCTAAATATACAAGTGTGGTATTCATATTGTCTTATAACAATATTAGATTCAACGCTGGTGAAACGTCCTTTTTCTTCAGAGTGTATCAGGTTAACCAAATCGGAAAGACTAGAACAAAAAGTAAATCAAGAAATAAAAATCATGCAAAAATAATAAGCAAGATAAATATCACAAAAAAGAAAGAAAAGTAGAGAGAGAAGAAAAAGATTACAAAAATAGTATATTACATTTTAAAAAAAACTTTATTTTTCATAGTATAATTCGCATACTTATCTTATGTAAAATTGCAGAAAAGTTTTCACAAGGAATGTGAAAATAGATGACTGGAATCCAGCGAAAATTTTATTGTACCTATATAAAATATCGCAAAATATAATATAAAAGTCGAGACATGACAACGTAAAAGACTTAAAATATTATGTAAAAAGCAAATTTAAGGAAACTGGTTGCAAAAGAGGGAAAAAAGCCATAATAAAATGCAACGATATAATGCAGTTTAAAATTTATTTAATGATAGCATTTATTATAATAGAATTGTGCGACTTGTGTAGTCAATATAGTGATATAAATATAAATGATATAGTGATAGATATAGGTGTGAATACAGATATGTGTAAATGAAACAGATCAGTAAATTTTATGATAAATCTGAAATTGCAGCAATTTCCAAACGACAGAACCTCTGTCTCACTACAAGACGTACATATATACAAAAGTTAAACCTAATTATTTACGAAACAGTAAATTAGCAAATTACGAAATGGTGAATTAATTTCGTTGAATCGGCTGTTAAAGATGTCAGAGGGCTAGAATAGGTAAGTAAGTAAAAAGTTTGCGAAGGTAGAGCGCGGTATAAAGTTGTATTTACATGATAAAATATATTCTATTGCACATTATTCAAAACTCGTGTGATTTGCAGATGCAGAAGCAAATATAGGTGGTCGAAATCCTTAAAAATCTTTTCGAAAACTCTCTACCTCACCTCGCAGGCGTTCGTTATATTCGACTGGTCCATTTGCTGGACGGAGTTGAATTGTACCAGAACCAGTTCATAAGTCACGATGGTTCCAGCAACCTAAACCAACATTTGTAATTGGAATGACAGCGTGTTAAACATATTGCATAATCACTATTCAAAATTAATCTAAATCTCGTCGCTTTTATTATTTAGTTAAATATAAAGTTGTTATAGCAAGTAAATATATTTTCAAAATTTTTTTAGTCAAATAAAATTAAGCTTAAATAAATTATACTTCGCTCTAATTATATTACTTACGGTTAACACAAGGCCTCTCGTCACGGAAAAGAATTTCATTCCCGTCAAGCTGATATTATCCGTCGTTACTTGCGTCAAGAATCTTGAGACCTGCACAACATTGTGCAAACTTATGTGCAAACTTAGAAGAAGTGGAAGTGGAAGAGCGATCGGGAAAATTAACTCCTCCATAAATAGTATTATTTTTTTCAACATCATATAATCTTTCAAACCCCGGCAAGTTTCTTGAGCATAAGAGGAGAAACTTTTCTTTAATAAAAAGTTTCTAATTTTTTTAATAATGTACGAAGAAGATATACGTTGAAAGATATTAGATTTTCACTTAGAGTTCTCTCTCCCTCTCTCCCTCGGCTTTATTACGCAATCAATTATGGGGATTAATCGATCCAGACTGTATAATAATATTTTTTTTTAGACGAACCTCGTTGCCATAAGTAGAACTAGAGACGCTGTACAAAATCGGTGCCGGTAGACGGGACTCGTCGTGAACGGAAGCCGCGTACAGGGACACCGCTGTAGTCCTCGCCAACAGAAAGCCGAAGGAAAAGCAAAAGTAGATCTTCCGCACGACGCCGCGTATTGGGCTGCTTGTAAAAAGCGTATATAACTTTATGCGATCTACTTTTCTTAGAAACTCTCGTGACGTAAGTCTGATGACGTAAAATTCTGACGTAAAAGATACAAAACTTTATAAACCGTTTTGCNTTTCAAAACTAATATCGGAATACAAAAGTAATAACGTTGTGCATATTAATTGTAAATATAAGTCTGAATATTACGTGCATTTGTAAGCACAAATAACAATTTTTGTATCAGTTTCAAAGGACTCGATGTAAAGAAAAACTAATGTGTAATATCAAAATGTTAGACACATATAATATATACTTGAAGGAAAACAGCAATTGAATACAGATGAAATACAAATCTGTA
Organism: Tetramorium alpestre; assembly: GCA_021460005.1. NCBI lineage: Eukaryota > Metazoa > Arthropoda > Insecta > Hymenoptera > Formicidae > Tetramorium > Tetramorium alpestre. The sequence continues at coordinate 491,277 of JAJVSH010000026.1, read as the reverse complement.
GCGAAGGCTAGAAGCACGATACTCGAGATGTGGCTGTCCACCCTGCGCGTAAGAGTCGCTAAGTGATTGTAATCACTCCTGGCCTCGGCCCACCACCACTCCGGCATCGCCTTAAATAAGGAGAAAACAGCGACGAGATGTTAGCAGAAGCAAAAATGTTTTCATCGCGAGCAACGATTTTTTTCTCGTATTAAAAATTGGATTAAACATTAAAATATAAGTCAGTTTAAATGAAGATCATGGATACCAGTATTGAGAGACAAGGCTATCATTAATGCTTTTACAGAAAAACACAAATATCTTATAATAACTTTACACAAATATCTTATAATAACTTTATAATAACCTTTCCCCGTATCGAATAAAGGCGACTGTTCAATTGCCTGAACTGGTCCGCCAAGGCTATACTGATAAGAATGAGAAACAGATCGACAAAGTTCCACGAGAAAGTGCTGAGGATATTTAAAACTTCAACCATAATCCCCTTCCAGAGGCTGTAAGGCAGTCTTGTAAAAACCTATATAAAATTGCTCATCAGTTAATAATATTACACGTTTATGCAACGAAAGCACATGCAATATGTTTCATTTTGTCATTTTAGCTTTGAGTCATTTACAAGTTTTTGTCATTTACAGAGAAAAATAGAGGCAATGCATTTGAAAATGAATTTGACTCGAAAGATAAAATGGTGCATTCAGTACACTACCTGAGGGAATTGCGACTGGAAATAAGTACCGACAACGTCCGTTTCGCCGCGATACGCCGCGCATTCGCGCGCACTGATGTACGCAGAGAGCACAGCGGCACTGTGTTCCACTGTACGAAAACATTTAATATGAATCCACATTCTTTTTGCGCAATTTTAATCCGCACGTTAACCGGCATGTAACGTTGACATTCAAGCAGAAATAGTGAGAGGTAAAAATGTACGTAATTCATCAAGAAGAGAAATTAAGTCGTGTTAATGTAATTTCATTTCCAACGGAAAGAGGCCAATTCAATTAGAATTCCGTTCATAAAATATGTAAGTGCGATCTTTATTTTATTCATTACAATTAGCACTCACCTAACGCGAGCAACATAACAACGACAGTTACGATTTTGAAACGCGTTGCGAGAGTGGTCTTCGAAATCCGCCGATGTCTTGAGGTGAATTCGCGTTCCAGTTTCTCCCAGGTTAACGCCAGGCAAGGCCACTGCATCGCCAGCCGTACGAACATGACGGCGGTCACGAGGGCCGTGGCGAAGAAAACGAAAGTCGCTGGGTATTTCAGATAAGCATATAAGCTTAGAACGAATTAGGCACCGATCCATCATTAGCTTACAATCCAAGGCTGACTTACTCATTTTCACAGAATTTAGCCCCGAGGTGAGTAAACGCAGAATATTGGCGAACGACATGAGCAGCACCCCCAGGAAAACGATCGCCGCATACAAGATCTTCGGGTTGCGCCATGTAAATCTGCGTGAGAGAGGCTCATGAGAGCGTCGACCGGAGGAGATCGTTCAAAGATCGAAGGACCAAATTAAATTCGAGATAAATGATTCGATTGAGCAATCGCAAATCGTTTTCGCCTACCGAAGGTACGAGGCGTCCGGCTTATTGACACCGCACACCGGAAGCATGGAGAAACATTGGGCCAGCATGATGATCGGTCTCATAGCCGCGTGCAGGCTGTCGGTGGAGGGATTGAAAGTATCTGACGGTGGCATGACGGGTGCCAGCACTAAAAATCACGGTGATATTAATTTTCAGGTATCATAAAGAAATCGAGGTCGAGGCCGGACTTACTTTCGGGCACCACCACGTCGGTCTTCATGGGATCGAACCTGCTGTTGCGTAGGCTACTCTTGGGCGATCTGAAAAGAATTGTTCTTATTCCTTTGGACATGTCCACCGCGCGATTTCCGCAGGGCCGCTTGCCGAACCGTCTAGTCGAGTAATTCGTTATTCGCGATCAGCTGAGCGTATTTTAAAAAACGGATGAGCTCGTTGAAGAAAAATGAAACGCGCTTTCGTTTTGCTATTGAGTCAAGCGTGCCTTATCACACTTTCAATGATGAAACGTTTAAGATATGTTGCTTTTTAAAGCAAAGAAATCTTTTTCAACATTAAGTCATTCGTTGATTGCGAGCTGATTGTTATTTAATTAATTTCGTCCGTTTATGAAAGATGAATTTCTCTCCCTCCGTGGTTTCGTCAACTCCGCTTAATTCGCACCAGGCCAATCGAGCACGATTTCGTTTGCCTCGGCGTAGGAGACTTATCACTCGGAAAAACGCACCTTGCACGAGGCACGCCGCGGCTTATGGTGTGCACGGAACACGATCGCATGACGGACAGAAGATAGAACTCGTTATTTCTGAACTTTATCATACGGCGAGGTGGCAGGACGGAGGGAGCTTTATAAACATCGCAGGTTCAATAAATGTCCACTTCGGACAGCCAGTGGAAACTCGGGGCTGCTGAGGCCTCGTCCTCGACAACGAAGCGCGCGAGAAACTCGCCCGTGCACAGAGAGGGAGAAATATGCGCCCCCGAGAAGCAAATTCTGATGTCAGCGTCACACACGATATTGGAAAATGATCAAATTTGTCATTTGTCGCGTGTCTAATTTTCAAGAATTTCTGAGGGCCGATCTTCCTCGAATCATTATTGTAGTAAATTTATCGATCGTAAAAAGAAGTAATTTTTACTTTTTTCTTTGACAGTTTTATCAATAAAGTAAATGCTTTATCTTTGAACTATTATTTTCTAGCTGTTTTTAGATGCGAGAAAAAACAGTTAAAAATTGAACTGATTTATTTATTGGTTTCAAAATTTTAAGTACAGATATGTTACCAAACTTCTTCAGACTCTTACGTTACTCTTGAATATTATGAAATATTTTATTTACGCAACAAAAATACATTTATGTTATCCTGTATATTATGTGAAGAATCCGCATGCAATCCGCAAAAATTTTTATATATTTCTCGTAGAATAATGACACGGTTGGAAGCGTACACGTGCAATCGAGATACGATCGTTTAAATAATTGGTCTGATCGTCTGATGTCGTACTCATCAACTGATTCATTTCATTCGAAATAAAAAAAAATCAACAAGGTGAGGAATCCTCGGCACGCAAAACTTGTGTAACAAATCGAGACAGCTTGTATCTATGGCATTTATTTTTAATATGCGAATATTAAAATAGACTGAAGAAGAATAGATTGGAATAGATAGAATAGATACAATAACATAAATCTAACACTATATTATCTGCTAAAATATCAATATTATATTAATACAATAAAAAATTCACATTTTCTCTCTCTCTCTCTCTCTCTTTTTCTTTATACATAACGGTAAAACTTCTCTATACATAACGGTACATAAAAAACAACAGACGAAAGTAATCATGTAATGTCCATATCACATAACGAAAAAAAAAAGAGATCAGTAGTCACGATTAATTTCAATGTCGGTTTCGTGAATTGCGCGACCATTAGCCGAGAATGCCGGGATCATTAAATTGAAATGTTTACGCACAGTCGTCTTTGTTGAAGAAAGGGCGTTTATTTGTGAATCATAATTGATAAATCGATTTTTATTATGCAGAGTGCTCGTTAGCCAGGTTCGCTCAGGGTCTTGTCGTGCCTAAGAGTTTCGTTCTTGCTACGTTTATCTCCCCCTCCCCCCATTAAAAGAGATTAAATTAGACCGAATGTACCGTTTTCAACATTAAACAAAAATATCAAGATCAAATATCGTGTGCCCGAGTGTTAACCGATAAATCTTAGTTTTCTGCTTACTCTATTATAAAATAAACTTTTAAACTGATATTCCGATAATAACGTACTTTCGAAATGCTCTTCATGTAGCAAAATAAATACATCGTGGAAGTATATTCCAAGTATATTTCAATTTACTGAAATACTATTACTTACCGAACATTAATCATGAGATGACGTCGAGGAGACCGTTGAGGATAAAGCATGACATCTCTTTTATTCTCGTTCATCTTTGTTACGTGTTAAAATTTTCCTAATGACGAACATCGCATGGTTTCGTTACGGTTTTTCCGCATCTTCCTAAAGTCGGCACACATTTCTATATGAGATTATATAAACAATATACGTAATCTAATTGAGAAAGTATTTGAAGCAACATCTATAAACGAAAAATGATTGCGAGACATTGGCGAAAATCACAAAGAAATAAATCGAAAATAGACCCATGTAAGTATTATGACAAGTAAAATTTTACTCATATTTTCTACAAAATGCAAAAAATGGGGCGCATTGAAAAGAATTCGTATTGTGAAATTAAATTCTTAATCTAACGAAAAAAATTAAGAAATATTTAAACTTAGTTCAGTCTTGTCGATTCGAAATTAAAAATACTACAAAGTCGAATTAACGCACAAAACTTAGAAAGAGGAGAAGGGATGAATGATTAATTCTTTCGGCATTTTGCAAAAAGGCAATAGATCATTTCCGAGCGCACGTTAATTCATCAAATAAAATTTCGTCGATGATTCTTTTAATTTACATGTTTTTAAGTAAAAGTAGCTGAAGGATACTTTAGTGCGCGTTAGGGTAGGTAAGACAATAAGCCGCGAGTTGTTGCAAAACAACGTCGCCTGTCGCATTACGCGTGCGGACGTACACTGACAGCCGTGGTGAAAACCCCTACAACTTATGCGCTTATTGTCTCTATCCCGCATGTAATCATTGCTTGCATTGGCTGGAGAAATAACAGCCTCCAGCACGCGTTTGTAGCGGCTCTCACACTTGTGTGCGGCGATTTGACATACTTGACACGAGCCACATTCATTGTCGCATGTAACAAAGGGGGTACTCAACTTGCCTTGTTTACGATTTGCGTTAGTAAACTCGCTCCCTTAAAAATGAACGCGCGTGTTTCGCTTCCGCGTATGCATTTTCAGCTTGTACGAACTTTTTGACGAAAAGATTTTCCGAAAAAAAAATCGAATATAACTTAAACGATAAGTTTAACAAGACAAACAAAAATCGTTGCATTTATATTCTAATCTCAACTGAATGAGATAAAAAAATCATAGGTGCAAATCAAAGTGCTAAGTTTCTTCAGTTAATTGCATTACTTACGTAAAAATAACCAAGTCATCGTCGAATAACTGCATTAGATGCGTTAATCGTTATACCAGTCTCGAGTGTTGGATAAAAACTATATGTGCGATGATAGCCGCTTCGCGGAAAAGCACACGTGGAAACGCGAGTTTTTGTGTTGTTTGCTCAACACCACTGACGATCCGTTATATACATTAAATGAGAGTATACATCCATCATACCTTTCACTCTCGCCTATCAAGGCTGCACCTGTCGGAGTTCTCGAAACTGATAAGCGCTCGATGTCGAGGCAAATGTCGAACGCGGTCTTGAAATCTCTAAACGACTGATATCTAGCGAATCTTGCGAACAACATTGTTATATTCCACATCATTGTATATGATTATTTCAAGATTCGAAAATATAATGAAAAAATTATATTTGTGTTATACTGTTAAATTTGTAGTGTCAAATTATACTCAATTTGAGTCATTTTTAATTATTCCATAAGTCGCCATTGCTCCTACTCAATATTTCATTAATTTTTACTAACATGGAAGTTAAATTGGATAAATTAACAAATAACTTACTCAATATGCCGCTAATTTTATCTTATTAATATTAATCAAATTAACTGAATATTGAGTAGGAGCACAGGAGCACTAACTCATAGCAAATAGGAGTGTAAAATTGTTGTGAATAATTTAAAACTACAACTTTGTTAATTCACTATAAATGCTAATAAACAAATTAACAAAAAAAGTACATTAAAATACGACTATTCGCATAAAAATTATAGAAATAAGCTAGAAATTCAAGTTGGATATAAAGAGGATTTATTCATGCGAAACAGATTTTTCGGCGCGACTGAAATTCTTCCTCTTTTTGAGATACAGATTTAATACGGTGACATTTAAAGACAGTAGCCGCGTATCGGCAGCGGTAGTCCGCTGCCACATTTTGCGGAGAACGTCGAGCTCTCGTCATCCTGAAATGGGTCATCCGGCGGGTCTCTCTTTCTCTCCCGCGTGTCCAGACGCGCGGCGACGTACGCGACGCGGTGCCGTCTTTGTCCTGTCCTCTCACGGGCATTTTCCCGGACGACGCGCACGTGGACGGTCTCGTCTTCCTGACAAGCTGTGCAAACGGAATTTTCCCATTGTCCCGACACGCCTGCCGCCGTCTCCCCCGGTGCGTGGCACAGTATGCGCGCATACTTTTCCGTATGCAAGCGCATGCCGCGGTCTGTCCCGCAAACCGCGGCCTACTTTAATATCCTCCCTTTATATACTTATTATGCATGCGAGGGCCGATAGATGCGCGCTTACCGCCGCGCGAGAGACTGCCACGTCGTTTTAATGGTCGTTGCCGTTGAGGGGGTGGCCTCGCGATAACGTCGACCGTCGTCGTCTCCGCGTTAAAACGCGTCCGCCGCGTGCCGATACATACCTTGGGGAAAAAAAGTTATCCAACTTCTGTTTTTCCTCAGGAACTTCTGCCGCCTCTCTCTCTCTCTCTCTCTATCTTGCTTCGCTCCAGAAATTTTTTACCGCTATGGAAACATCGTTCTTTACATCCTAACACAATTTCAATTCATAATAGATATGTTCGAAATTATGTCCATGAGTTATATCTATGTTTGCGATACACGGTGCTGTCTTTTCTTTCGGCTTGTATATCAAACTTTTTCTCTTCTGCATAAAAAGAAATTTTATGGTTTAAAAGAAAATATTTTTACAATAATAAAACATAATAAAATAAGTGATCTACCAAATTTGTTTATCTCATTAAAGATTTTATATAAAAAAATGCTCTCCTGTGTAAAAAAGAATTTATAGGAAAATATTTTTTACAACGGCACAATAAAAGTATATAATAACAAAGAAGCGTGATAAAGTAATGAATTAAGCGATCTCTGTCGCTATAAATTTAATAATCGCTTTATCTTTCAGTCGAGAGGACACTCGACAGCCTTATCGTCTCGTCATTTTTACGCAGACTGAAAGATTTCGAATGATAACTAAAAGGCACTTTTAATCCCGACGTCATCCAAATATTACGAAAGCTAGTTTCAGCGAACGAAACAACGCTCAATGCAATCCCGGGAAAAATCGTCCGCAAGGATAGGGAAATGGTGAGATTGCGACGTTAAGGAGTTTGCACGTATGAATGAAAATTGTATTGTGTTCCCACGGGTAGAAGTAACGTACATCGCTTTACAATCGTATGTCGATCTTTTCCACGCGTGCGCACGAGTTTCCCCTTGCGGGAAATAACACTACGCTCACGCACAAAGGCCATGTGGGGGATACTCGACCGAGCTTCACGCCGCGATCGATCTCCATTATTTTTTAACAATAATTGCAGCGGTATCGTAGACCGGCGTTATCAGGGGGGAGGGCGGCAATTGCGTGGGCGCGATCACGCGTTAACGCGCCCCGTGTATCGTCGACGCGCACGGAAAAATCATTTGCGTCGAAATACTAAATCGCGAACGTAGGCGGCTATTGTCCGAGTGGATCGGATCCGTTTCTTCGCTCTCTCCTTTCTTTTCTTCTTAAACGTACAGACACCAGGTTACAGCGTTGACCGTTATCTCCGGATCGACGCGATACTATTATTGACTACGAAAAGCAGGTACGCAGGTGAAAAACACATTATCGTCGCTCGGATCCCTCCTCTCCTCCCCACCGTCGCTCGAAAACGCGATCGTTCCTTAAAATATAAGCATCGCACGATTAGATTAGCGCAACACGAATTTGATTAGAGATCATTTATCAATCGTTGCTTATCACACACGGTTCCGCGGAGTGCCTGTCGGAGTCTTGGCGGTACTCAATAATACGAATTAGAGGAAGCGAATCTGCGCTCCCGGATTAATCTTATCAATGTGAATAGAAATCGTTTAATTTTATCGCCGAAGCGTTTCTGCGTTGTAACAAATTGCCAAGCTCGACAAAACGTTTCCTCGTTCCTCGAAATGCGTAAAGACGAATGCCCTCTCAGCGACCGCCGGGAGACCGGCGAGAAATGTCTAAAAATGTTTATTTATGTCACGCAGGGAACGTGATCCATATCCTCGCCCGTATACATTACGCCAGGTCCCTAAATCCTAGCCTTCGTTTGTCTACCGCAGAAAAAACTGCCTTGAAACGCAAACGATCGAGCAATGTCGAGCGGTGTCGTATTCAGTGTAGGACGTACGTTGAGAATACGGGCGTATATGTACGCGTTTACATAATACGTGCTTATATACAGATTTAATCGTACATTAAACATACCTTATTGATTAACTTAACTAACTATGCTCATACGCATGTTCGTGAAAATCCAGGACAACCTCGCGATCGAGTGAATTGTATCATCCTTAGGTAATCTCTATATGTACACATCCGCTGTCGTACGCTATTATTCGCTTAATTCCATCTGTACAAACATCTAATCGATGCTTCGGCCGCTAAAAACCTGCCTCTTGGTACTTGACGCGTTGCTGTATAACGTTAATAAGAAGGGCGAATCGCACGGCGACGGCCTAAGCTAGATGCGCAACGTTTAATAAAATTACACCGCGCGACCGTACCTCGTAACTTAAATGTCGCAAGTGCGATTTATATTTTCAAGGTAAATGTTTAAAAGCGAAATTACGGCCGTGAGACCTCGGAATTAATTTTGCACGAGGTATCGTTCTACGCTTTCCTCGCAACTGTGTCGAAAAAAACCGCTCTCGAATATTTTTTCACCGCGAGAGTCTAGAAATCCATAAAATTTATTCGAGGGAAGAGACGAGTTGTCTCATCGAAAGCGCGTGGATTTTCGGCCACATTAAATTTTACTTACAATTATTAAAGATAAACTCTTCGGCACCGACGTTTTGTCGAAATATCTCGAATCGTTTGCCATTGTTTGCTGCAACCTAGATCCTATTATAACCAGACTGATCGACGATCGATCGGGATTTACGAGCTGGAATTAAGGATCTGGGATTTAACGCGATGTAGGACACTCTGTTAATATATTATGTATATTACAGCGACGTGTCACAAAGTACGCAATTTTTAGGAGGGTTTTTACGGTAATTCTACGATATATGATTTAATTAATACTCGTATTTATCACGGATACACTGTGTATTAATATCAATGTCGTTCCTGGTTATTAAAAGCGTACAATTAGTTTCTCCTGCTATCCACATAGGGCGGAACTTGTAAAATTTAACAACAGCACAAGGTGGAAAATTCTAAATTATTCAACGAGTTTTTTTTGATGGCACGTTTTTCATTGGCTCCTTTCTCGTATTTTAATTAATAATCGCATGATATAAAATAAAAAAGGCTTTCGTAGAAATTTTATTAAAAATATGTATCGCACATACACACACATACATGCACGCCATTATATATTTTTTAAAACAGTGTCGTTATTAACCAAGCCAGAGTCGAGCCAAATATTGTATCACATTTAGCGAATTTAACTGCCTTAATATTTACACTGCCAGTTTTAATATGGAATACGCTATAATTCTAACAGAGTATACAGAAATATGTGATGAATCGTTAATAATTCACAGAAAATGTTCAAACGCTGGTAAACACTGCTGCAAGTTTCACTTTTTGCCTCATATTTTAGTAACAATAAGAAAATAAAATTAAAAAATTCTGTTTACAAATAATTCAGCATTTATTTATCTGCTTCCGTTTCACTGACAATCAGTCAAAGCGTATCTCACTTTCAGTCCAAGAAGATAAACGTGCATAATTCTAATGTTCCGCGCAAGCTACTGGACTTTTCTAGCAAAATTAATCCTGTTGGTATTTTTTTTATTCGAGTCGCAGGTTGAATAAAAATGGCAAAAAATTATTGGTTCCTTCTTTGGGTACTATTCGAAAAATTCATTGTACAGCGAGACAAGTAATAATACATAATTTGTAAAATTTACCTGCAAAGTTGAGAGCAAACCTTACAAATTACGACTTTACAATTTCTTGCATTGAACCCTTCAATTTTCCATCGGTTCCCTTCAAGCTCAAGCTCTTTCGCGGTGTCAGCTTTCTGTCAAATATTTACTAACATTCCCTAGCAAACGACGAAACGCAGTTTCGATTCGCCGCTCACGCGCCGTTCAGTCGTTCATCAATACATTCTATCGCAGTAACGTGAGCCAAAGAGCATTCGAGGACTTTGTTCATCGAAACGATACATGCTTCCATTGTCCTCATCGTCGTCGTCATCGGTGATGGAAAGGCCCAATGTGTCGCGACAGCGAGATCCGCTATGAAGCCTCACGGGCATGTCAGCCGTGCTGCTTCGACGTGCTCGGTATATTCGGATCCTGCCCGCTGTTGGTGGAGTGATCTGTAACACACGGGGCCTTAAGCGACCCAGATTCCCCTTTCGAGCGGCGCAGCGTTGCGCCGCCCAGAACACCAGACCACCAGAAACGAACGTGTTTCTTTTTTTTTTCACAAAAAAAATGCGGTAAACGAAACTTTGTTTCGCAACATTCTGGTAAAGCGTGTCGAGCGTAAGTACGTGCACGCCCGGGTCCGAGCGTGGCGAAAAAGTACTTTCTTTAATAATTATTTATTAATTATTTATTAATTACAGGTCTCCCTGACCAAAATCGCGACCGAGCGACGAAAGAATAAGGCGGATTGACACCTGTGTGGGTGGACAGTTCTTCGAAACGATCCGATAGGTCGGAGAGGCCGGTCTCGGCGTGTCGGCCGAGGATGTCCGGTAGCGCATTTCTCCTGCCGGTCCTTCCGGTCGACAGGAACTCCTTCGAGTTGTCGCCGTTCTCGTAGGAGCCGCCTGGAGTGACCGAGCCGCTCGTCGCGCTGCTCGAACCCTTGTCACCGGGCCCGTCCCCGATTTCCTCGGGGCCCACCGGCCCCGCTCGCCTCGGCGTCAGCATCCTCAGCACTGCAAAGATACGCCAAATCCTGTGTTTGTGCTCGACGCTCCGCGATTGATGTTTTCGCGTCACGCGTCTACATATTTCGTGAAAAAATCTGCTACTATTCGAAATCTTCGTTTAAATCTCTGGCCTTACATCACTTTTTACCAATTATTTTAGAATAAAATTTATATTCTATTGTTTTACGTAAATTACAATTAGATATACGCACTGAGAGAAACCACACTTTTGGACTCAACCACAATTTTCGAATATTTCTACTGATAATTATGATTAACATAATGATGAATATATATATAGTCAAGTTAATCATATTTCGTGTTAGAAATATTAAAAATTATGGTTGAGTCCAAAAGTAAGTTTATTTTTCTCTCAGTGCGCGATTAGAATATCAATTCTTAATTTTCGACATTGTTATTTTTCTTACACTTATGTGGAGAAGATAAAAAGATTCGTGATAATCTAAAATAAAAAAAGATAAGTGATATTCTACAATTAGATAAGAAATTGTAAGTAACATTAAACGAAAATAGAAACGAAAAGGTGGAAGCGGAGAGGCTACGGACAGACTAATATATCAATATTGAGGATTGAGAATTAATAAGGCTGTTAATTCGGTGCTTCGATGATCCCGAATTATTAAATAGATTTCGCAGAATATGGCAACCTGCGGTTTGGAGAGAATGATCAAACGCTTCGAGGTATGATAACAAAGCCGACGGAGATTTACAGCGATAGATGTGGCACAGGCAATTTTAATATACTTCCCTTCCCTAATACGACATAGTTTTATAAGTGTACGAGTCTACGTTGAAATACGGAAGTACGCGGTTAATTAAAGATATATAATTTCTTCATTAATTACATTTCTAGGGCTTGTATCGCTTGTATGATAATCGTTTTAACAATTTCATTATCGTGATTGTATCGAATGAATTCATTCACGTTAATTAAAAGTTATAAGGATAGGAAAATCGCCTTTACACGCGACGCAACAACTCATATATCTTCTCATAATTATAATTTCGAAAAAAAAGTCACGAGCAAACGTTGTGATGTTATGAGTAATGAAAGCACCGTATCTAATTTAGCATCGTCGTTAGTTTTTTGTTGCATCGCACTTAGCTTCTATTTACCATAACGATAGTTTAACTCGTTAATTATATCGTGGCATTTTAATTACTTTTCACATTTTATGGCACGAGCACACGCGAGATCGATCGTAAGCATAGCGCTGCGCACAGTTCGAGAGAAACCTTTTTACGCGTATTGTAAACGCTGAACAATGAAAGATACATTTCAGCATCTCTTTACGCGGCATTTAACTCAAACTCGGTATCAAAAGAATTAAAACATACACTCGTCAGACTTCAACTATATTTTCAACGTTTATGAAATTGATAATTTATCTCCTTGCTTTGAGGCAGAATTCCCGGATAAATATTACCCTCACGTGTTGTCTTTACATGTATGTGTAATGTAAAACGTATTAAATACGGGGTAAAATTCAGAAAATAATTAAAACAAAATTACAACAATGCCGAGTAAGATATTAAAATTCTCATTTTATGTTAAAAGGGTAACTCGTGAAAGGATCGATATCGGCGAATCTGAGTGGGCGCAACCCCCCCGTTTCGCGGGCTTGCGGACTGATTCTCCGCGAGCTCACTCACCTAGATGCCTCACCGTCGACCTGAAAAATTTCCGCGCGCCGAAGGACGACGCGAGATTGAGTGCGGCCGCGACGAGACGACGGGCGACTGATTTGAAGCGTTACACCTTCTTCGCGAGCCAGGCGGTCGAGAAGCTTTTATCAGCCTCCTCAAGAGATTCGTGCCGCACCGGCACGTATCCCGTATCTACGAGATTTCGGAATCGCGCGCGTCATGATAATCGTCGATGGCGATCGTAATGTACGCCGCGTCGAAACTGCTGGTCTCGGAACTTGGAGTTCGCTGAAACCGACGTCTATGATCGCTTACAACGGCGCTGATGCGTGTGTACACAGCTGACGAGAAAATGAGTACGCCGATACTTATACTCTCGTCCACGAGCGATGATTACTTCGATTTTTTTTTTATTAACGAAAATTTGATCGGACATCCCGCCTTTTCCGTTTTAAATATTAATCAATTTTACCTCGATCAATTTTTACGCGAGAATCCGGCTGAAATTTATGCGAGATTAATGCGAGAAAGAATTGCCTTTGTCTACTAGCGCGCTTTAGAAACTCGGTTGTTAAAAACATCCGGAATATGTTTGTGACGGGAATTATTAATGTCTCGAGGGATCGTCTTCAAAGTCGAACGTCGAACATTTTCAAATAAAAGACAGAGCGATAATTCCGAGACACTATATACATAAAGACGTAAATATTGATGTGTATCTATTGCCTTAAGTTGTTCTCGATATATGTTGCCTTAAATGGAAATATTTCAGATAATATCGCAGTAATGGATATCACGATACGGAATCACTCAAGTCGTATTCGTTGTCGCAATCGTATGCGACTTACGCACGCCTCAGGCACGTAATTTTGCATCATCGGTACGCCAATATCTCGATGCAGATGATCTCGAACCCGTTTTCGAGCGCGAGGTCTTTCTACGAAGAGGATTTGAAAATAAAATCTACTTACTACATTTGCGAAAAAAATATTGCGACCAATTTTACAAGCGGATTAAGCGAGGACGTTATTAGCCGCTTTTCCCGAGCTGCAATGTGCAAATTTAATCTGCTCTTACTTTCGCCCATTATCGTCACATGCGATTAGTGGCGTGTTTTGCAGCGGTGTGCAAAATGAACCTCGCGAAGTGTCTGGCCGACCCGAAGGCGCGAGCGTTTCGTGCGGATTTAAGTTAATTGTTCGGGAAAATGCGCCGCGATTCGAGCAGACACAACCGCGATTGCGAACGGTACAGATGCACGTCTCCGAGAATTCGCATGACGCAACGGAACTTTCGCGAGGTAAATAACGTAGGTACATCGCGGGTGAAAATCGATAGACCGTCATCGCGGGGCTTTCGTTTTATCTCAAAACTCCGCCTTATCTCGTTTTCGCTATTTTAATATGTCCTACAAAGATTACGCTGCGAAAACGCCGAGCGTGTTGCAGGGAGGTAATTTTAACATGAACGTACCGCGTGTTAATATCAAGATTATTTACATACGAGGGATTTTGAAATAATTAAGCTCGATACTTGTACGCTGCATGTCGGCATACACAAGCTCGCAGCTTACTGACGTCGCGCGTCACGTTTAATCACATCGCTTCGCGAAACGCGCTATCGATTCAATTGGGCTCAGCCTCCAAGGTGCGCCGAATCATTTCCGGAGAAGATTCTACGTCGCAAAGTGATTGACGGAGACCGCATCGCGGTAGATTAATCAAATTAGTCAGCGTGCACGGGTTAGTCCAGATAATTTGATTGGATTAGATTGTTACGAGAGCACGGGGTCAGCAAACGGTACCTTTTGCACGTATAAGCTTTCTTCGATATCCCCTGCGCGACGTATAGCCGGAAGTGGTGAGACAACCTGCCGCCGCGGCGAGGAACAATCGTCGCCGCGAGGAACCGCCGCCGCTGCCGTCGCCGCCGTCGTTGCCGTCGGCCAACACTTTGCGCAGCTTCACCTGATCGTATGTTTTCGCTGTATTACAAACGCACTCGTATCGTAGAAAATCTACATGGCGTCGGAAATCTAGACGAACACATCATCGCGAGCTCGGCTTGCGTGCGCGCCAAGATACGCAGAACTTGTGAGAAAATTCTGCGCGAAAACAAAACCACTTCCCGGAAGCCACGATAGATTTCAATGAGTCGCTCTTTGTGCGAGTTGTCGTATGGAGAATAACAGCTTGTTTCCGAAGATTGCTCGATTAAAAATATACGTGGAATGTATTTAGACATATTTGCCATGGAACTCCAAAATGAAGCGCTTTGACTGGGTATATTTAAATATTTGAAAATGTTATAAATATTCAGATCACGAGAACGAGAGATAGACATCGAGGTGATTGTATGAAATAGTTTTTTTTTATCGAGCTTTGTTTTTCGAGATTTTTGCAATTTTTCCTGCCGCCAATAATGTGAGCCATTAAAAACGATTATAGTAGTAAATTATACAGAATCGACAAAGTCAAGATTTTATATCATGATAGATTGTGTCCATAAGCTTAATATATGCATAATTAACATTGCAGCAGAAAACGATATTTTAATGATGGACTTAATGATGGATAAAATGATAGATTGTAACGATGATGGACGACAAAATTACTAATATAATTACTAATATAATACAGCTCGATTAATGCCAATGCAAAACATCATGCAGAATCAAGAAACGCAAGCTGTTCTATCACGAGCAACAAAATGTTTCCGGATATATTTCCGGAATATATTTATATATAAATTATCAATTAATTGTCAATTAAATATTTATATTTATTATACTAAATTTATTAAAAAAAAAAGGATGACGGCATCTCGTCCGAATGACACGACGTAAACATACGAAATTAGTTTTTTTATTTGTCCTTAAATTTCAAAGTTGACAGTATGTATCTCCACGTCCGCAAATTTAATCCCGCGAGGACGTGGAATGCATTTCCGTAAACTGCGCGTCCAACCTTGGAAGATAATATCAGTCGTAATATAACACACATGTCGGGCGGGATACATACACAATCGCGAAGATGCTTTATACTCATTCATGATTCATACACTCACACGAAGCGCCCGATGTTGTACATACATGATAAAACTGTTTACTTTGTCGAACCTGGGAACATCAGAGGAGCGATGAGAAGAAAAAGGCAGAATTGAACAACATTAGACGAAAGAGCTAAATAAGTCCGTATCAAGATAATAACTTGATAATTCCAGAAGGCAACGAACGATAAGATGACGCTTCCACGAATCGTCATTTCTAGCGAATTTTCTTAGAGAGGTTTCCCGGCATCTCGACTTCAATTCTCTGAAACCAGTTTTTTTTTTTTCGCAAAGACAGAGGAAACAGTTACGTAAAGATAATTACTTTGACAGTTCCGTTATACAGAATACTCAATTAAAAAAGTTCTCATATTTTCTTGAAAATACATTTTTTATGATTCCTACAAGGGAATTTTTTTAAAATCAAAGTTTCTTTTAATTTTCAAACCCTTTTAACTTTACACTTTTATATCTCTTATACATATATTTTATATATTACATTTCATATATATTTTTATTAAATAATAAATCGATACGCGACATCGACTTTTCAAAAATACAATATTTCTAATAAACATCCATATTTTTAAAAGGCGAGAATGTATGTGAAGGTGAAAAATGTTTTGCGCAAGAAAGAATGTAATATTCATATTTTAATGTAGGATAAACATTTTTAACAAGTTAACACGTCCAACTAAAGTCACATTAAAGAGCTGGAAATACAAACACGCGCTATATTCAACGAAGTAACGTCGAAAGAAAAAAAATGGAAGATGCATATTACAAGGAGAAATCTCTGACACAAATCAACGTTTCGCTCTTTGACGTTGCAATAAGCATTTAACTTATGTAATCAAAGATACGGTAATACTTCCGTTATTTAAAATTATAAATAATACAGCGAGACATAAAGATGCGCCTATTTATGTGAGGCCTCGCTTCACCACTTCAATAGATCTTATGCGATTATGCAAATATCTGTATGAATACTTATTACACTTGTCAGTATTACTCAAAATTTTTAATCTCAAGGAAAAAAACTGCGAAAGTGAAATTCCTCTGCTAGCAAAAATAAATAAATTGATGTTCTAAATTTATTCTAAATAATATTTTAATAATCGAATAAGCACAAATGGTAAAATAAAATATTCTATAAATAAATATGATTTTTTATTATTTCCGTTCTACTTCAAGAAAAATTGAAGGAAATGCGTTCTTTTTTTTTTTTATTTGTACGAAGAAAAATGTGGCCTCAAAAGACTCGCGTGAAATTCCTCAAATATCTAAAATTCTTTCGAATAGCTCCGGGAACTTTATTTTTACTTGGAATCAGACGTGGATCAAAGGCTTATAGCTCGTATTAGTTTTCATAAATAAATCCTCTAATGACATGTGGAAAGTTATGCGTGTCACGGAAGCTTATCGGAACAATGCAATCTGCTGATCAGCTAGAATAAAGGATTGCACGGTCACCGTGTGCATCAATCTCGTCGATATTGCATGTCATTTACTCGGCGATGTAGAACCAAATTGAGATCAGCTTTCGATCGGGGACAGAGGATCGTCTTTTAGGAATATTAAGGCTTCCGACACGTCACTCAGCAGCTATGTCGGATCTTGACGTCAGAGGCGACGTCAAACGAAAGCGAAGTCAAACAGTAATTTTTTTGTATTACAATGCACATCGGAACAAATGATTTTTTTTTCCACGCCGCTAAGCTAATTATTCGCGAATGAAAAATCAATTATCGAGAAGTCTTCCTACGACATTTTTTTTTTATCTCTCAACGTATTTCTCTGCGATTCAATGCATACTACGGAAAAAGTTACATGTAGCACCTCGTTTCTTTTCTGATGTCATATCTAATTTAATATAATTAATGATTGATTAACATTTTACGACATCTCTCGAGGAAAAACATTTTGCAATTAGCTTTAGATGAACTTTAGCATCAATACACGGAAGCTAGAATTTTTCTAACTATTTATCGGCATTTGTAAAATAACGTTACTCGGACAAACAGCGAAGGAAAGAGCGGGTACTCTCGCTATTTTTAGCAGGTCAGGTGGGTGCTTCGTGTCATATATTTTCAACGCGACGGAAGACCGGAGCGGGCATAAAGTGCTGTCATTCAAAAGAGTGTCGTATAGATAATTGGCAAATCGGCCCTTTTTTTACGAGATGTATATGTAAGGTCGCGAAACGCAAGAAAATATTAATTAGTAAAACTATAGTAGTGGGCAGAAAGTGAAGTCATCATCTAGAATCGTTAACACAGCATCGTTATCCGCGTAAATGACGCAGACACTGACGCAGCGTCTCTCGCGTGTTATATCTAAAATTACTTTAATTGGCGGATTCAGGTACTCGAAGCGGTCTAATAAGAATTTCTTGCAACTCGGTTATATTGAATTTAATACGAGTACGATGATTAAACTGAAGACTTAAAGTACACGCGATCTTCTTCTTGTATAAAAATGATTTATTTTTAATAAATGGAAAATTAATAAAAAAAAAATGTTTAAATAAAAAGTTAAATATTATTTGACGAAAGTCGATACACGGCCACATTTAAGTGTACTTGGCGATTATCGATTAAAGTACCGAAGAAGTTAAAATAAATTCCTAAAACTTTTCCGCGTCTCTTAGTAGACTTTACTGTTAACTATTGAGCATTTTTTCTTTGTTGATAAGCTTGCCGCCATGTCAAGTCCGACCCTCGCATATTCACTGAACTGACGTAATGTCACAGTAGCGAATAATGTTCTACGAATCGCGGAATTATCGGACAATAATGTCGTCCTTATTGAATCAATATTATCTGTCATTGCTGAACCCTTTGAATCGGTACACCTTCGATGTCTTTCACGAAGCGGAAAAGTTCTACACTGAGAAAAAATATAGTTACATTTGGCCTCAATCACAATTTTATAATATTTCTAACACGAAATATGATTAACTCAACTTATATGCATCATTATGTTAACCATAATTATCGTAAGGAATATAAAATGTAAAGTTGAGGCCAAAAGTTACTATATTTTTCTCTCAATGTACATTGAAATCTTTCGCGGAACACGAATGGATTTTTCGTTACTCTCTATTAGCCATGTCATTCTTCCACGAAATAGATTTTATATATTCGCTATCAGTCATTATTACCGCGAGAGATGAAATCGAAAAGGAGCTTCGACCACGAATAATGGCAGTCGATAGGTAGATAATTACGATCTGTGCCATGAAAATAATCTAGAGAGATCGATTCTTCGTCTTCTTCGACTTCTCGGTGTCTTTTATTATTATCCGCGTGGTCGCGTTTTCACGAGTCGATCGATACGCCCTGACAACGCTAGGTAAAACGAGGAAACTCACTTGAGATAATAAGATCCAATCTCGAAAAAATGGAACACAAGGAACGCCGAGAATGTTATTGATCGCCGACATCCCGGAAAGTCTGTGTCTTCTTTCTCTCGAGTAAATCCTTTATCGATTGGGATTTTCGTGAATGCATCCGTCACGTATTACGTTCTTACGTCTAGTCGTTAACATTGTTGAGAAATCAGCGAATTGAGATAAGAAACCCGGTAAGTTACACGAGCCCGCGTAAGAGCGGACGAACACGATGAACAACGTTCTAGACCTGTCACGCGACCTGTCATTTCTCCATGAAACATTGAGCAACGTGTACGACTACTCTCTCAGTCTACGTCTAGTTAGTCGTAAAATGGAGAAAGCTGAAAGCGTCGCGAGTTAGGAAAAAAAAATTACCCAAATTAATTTACCCAAATTTATTTCGCGAGCCAATTTATTTGCCGGCGTATTAAAATGGAAAACAATTCCCGATTGTATATGTATTGCGTCGTTAATGGTAAAGTCAGATATCGAGTGGCTAATTGATACGCGCTTTGAAATTTCCAAGTATTTACTTTCGCTTTACAATTCGCAAATGTCACTACGGGAGCGTTTATTCGTATAACTTTACATAATCGCATTTACATTTGAAACGGGACACTATATTCCGACGATCGAGTGTCGTTTAATGCTACGAGCAGCGCTATGAGGACG
The DNA here is from genome assembly GCA_021460005.1 of Tetramorium alpestre. Classification (NCBI taxonomy): domain Eukaryota; kingdom Metazoa; phylum Arthropoda; class Insecta; order Hymenoptera; family Formicidae; genus Tetramorium; species Tetramorium alpestre. The sequence continues at coordinate 471,504 of JAJVSH010000026.1, read as the reverse complement.
TCTCGATCGCTCCGTAATGATTCGATAACGAAAATTGATCAATTTCGACCGTACTATTTACTCCAAAGGTATCACGCACGTTCAGTCACTCGGCCTCGACGTGTATACATTGACGCAATTCAACGCTCTCGCACAGTAAGTAATCAAGCAATCCAGCCCGCAAGATAGATCGACGTCCGAAAATGAGCCGGGAAAGGTTTCCCCTTGTGATTTCCCAATCACGCCTATACAACAAGGTTCTGCCCTTGACTTCGACGGCCGTCATGACGACATCAACGAGAAAGAGACGAGGCGATTATTCGAGAAGTATTACAGGAAAGTCCAAAGACCCTCCCTGAGCTGTCCCTTCATTTATGGATGCTTTGAGCAATCTTTTTCGTCGAGACGAAAGGGATCGATGGCAAACGGTTAAAAATGCAGGAAAAGCTTCCCGACTCCTAAACAGGCAATAAAGTCCTATTCCTTAATTTCCTACAGACTTTACCCTGACAAAAGACCTTAAAGATATTTAATTATACGAAAGATTAATTATACGAAAAGATTTTAATTAAACAAAAAATTAACTTGCGACATATAAATGATGACGACCCTCATTATGACAATCTTCATTAAGGAAACATCAAGCGATTCGATGATGAAAGGCGGCTCGTTAGTTGGAATAGCTCCGTATAATATCAAAAGGACCAAAGAGGATCTCTAATGCAGCGGTTCTTAACTCGATCTCTCAGAATATATTCTTGTATCCTCTTAAGAAGTGCGCACGACTGTACGATTTGTCGATAAAAACAGAAAGAATTAAATTATCAATCCAGCGCATTTCGTACAGAACGCGTGCACTCTCAGTCAGGAATCGCCGGTTTAACGATTAAACACGTAAATGTCATAGCTATGTTACAAATGGCGGAGTGTATAGAAGTCGCGTGAGAAGTCCAAGAATTCCGATCGATTGCCAACTTCGAGTCGAGTAGGATTGAACAGCGTATTTGACGAATAACGAAATGCGACGTAAAGCTCCGAGCCGAGTAGAGTTCTATTAAATTCTATTAAATTTCAACGAATCCTGCAGTATGGATAAAGGATACAATTTGCCGTGAATATTGGAGAATACAATCGATAGGTTAGAAAAGGGAAGCTGCTTTTAATTGTAAAAAAGAATAAACGCCAGAATTGGGAGGAAAAAAAAAATAAAACAATGTGTCGGGCTTGAAAAAAAAATTCTAGAATAAAAGAAATCTGAGATATCGCAGAAATCCGTCTGCAAAGTTATTGCACGCAATTGCATAACGTCAGCGTGAAAACCGGGAACGTAATATCCGTTTTCCAGGCCATCCACGGCGAACGGTTTACTGAAATCAAACCGAAAATCGACGGAAATTAAATATCCGCGATCGCGACGGATCATCGACTAATTATCGGAAAATTTTTGCCCTCCGATCTCGCTTTCGACGGGGGCTCAATCCCGTCCGGGGGACCCGGCTTCCACGTCATCGGAAACCGATAAATCGCGCGTGGCAGAAATGCATCGATCCTCGTTACCGGGACGGAGGGATCCCGCGGGCAAATAGAGCCGTCTCTCGTGTCGCGCGTTTCTCGCATTCGCGTCACGCTTTTCGTCCTCCCACGCGGCCGCGAGCGGAAAAGGGACGGGGAATGAGAAAGAGAGAGAGAGAGAGAGGCGAGAGCTCTCAAACGGCACGGCACGGCACGGCACGGCGCGACGCGGAGAGCGATAGCGGAGCGAAACTAAGAAAACCAGAAGCGAAAGGAAAGGGGCCAAACTCGCGACAAACGAGGGGAGGGAAGGGAGGACGACCTCGCTCGTCGCCGAATTCGGAAATGAAAGTCCACGCCGTGACCTTTCCGGCACGTCGTTACGCAAAATCGTCGCCCGTCGGCAGCCGCGCCGCTTATCTCGACCGTAAAGGAGCCGTGCCGCGGCCGCATTTACTCGCGCCGTGACGCGCGCGTGACGTCGGCGCCGATTCACAGACTCACCATCGGGGACGTGACGTTGCTGCGTGCTACGGCGTCGCCGGCCGCCGTGTGCGTCCCTCTCACGGGTGCGTTATCGCGCGGCCACACCGCAGTGACGCGGCGTCGACGCTCGCGGCCGTTGTTACAACACACGAGTTCGTTAGGCCCCGGTGCGCGCGTGTGATGACGCCGCCACCGCCACCGCCACCGCCGCCGCCGCCGCCGCCGTCGCTGTCTATATTCCTACTCCGACCTCTCCTTCTCCTCCCGTCAACCCGTCTCCTATCATCGGCGGGCGCGAATGTGAAATTGCGTGTCGCCGAGGCGTCGCGCGTCGCGGCGCGACCCGACGCCGCGCTACCGTACGCGGAAAACGCAAATATCTTTCTCTCTTTCTCTTTTTCTCTCTCTCTCTCTCTCTCTCTCTCTATCTGTCTCTGTTTCGCGTTCGCGCGTTCCTCTTGCGTTTCTCAAAACGAATCGATACGGGGCACCCGTGCGGATGTGCACGTGCGACGGACGGACGCCGCCGCGCCGCTCTCAATCGGCGCAGCAACACAACCCAGTCCCGCGCGCGTTCTGCTCACGCGGCGCGACGAAGAACGGAGGATACGACCGGCGCACCGACTGGCCGGCACCCGCAGCTGCTGGAGACGCCTACGCTCGACGGCGACGGCGACGGCGACGGCGACGGCGACGGCGACGGCGACGGCGATGGCGACGTCGACGGCGCGCACAACAAAGACGGTGACATCGTTTCCCGATCGTCGGCGTCTAACTTAACTTTCGTCTGCTTTGGTCGCCTGCCGACGGGTCACGGCGCTGGCGGCTGGCTGCCGGACGCATGCCGCGCGCGTTTACCGGCCGCGGCCGACCGCCGTCGGAGACGGCCGAGCGGCCTGGCTATCGCCGCCGCCGCCGCCGCGGTGCACCGAGGGTTGCGTCCAAGTTCAAACTTGACGCGAGTAGAACTACCCCGGCGCCGAGGCGAGCAGTCTTCCGAAACTGTCACGGCGGCTCGGCGAAAAACGCCGTCGGATCGTGATGCGTCGAGAAATTTTTATTTTCAGTAAACGGTCGACACTTCGGGCGCAAAGATTGGGCAGAATAATTCCAGCAAGATTCTTCCAACAGTGTAACTGGAATAATATTCTTATAGTATTGCTGGAACACGTCCTGGTTTCAAAACTCCTTGGTCACAGCAATATCCACTTCAGAAGGTTGAAAAGAACCAACATTCTCGACTTGTTACAATGTTTTTAAACTATCAAGCCCTAATATGAATATAGAATGCAATGGAGACCTAGTCAGAGTAAAGCCACAGTAACAAAACTATAGTTTAGGTATCCTTAATGATTATTGTCTCCCGGACAGCTGGCAGCGTTGCAGTTCAGTTATAAGGAAAAAAATTGCTGGAACAATATTGTTATAACATTGTTGCAATATTACTAGCATTTTTTTTGTATTGGTTGGAATAATACCTCTAACAATAATGATCTCATTCGAAAATATTCTGTACTTCTATAAAATATACTAAAAATAAAAACTATATTGAGAACATTTCCTTCCTTTTGCGACATCCCTGAAATATTTTCAGAACATACATACATGTTAAGGATGGGAGGCTAAAGAGCTCGTGTCTAACGAAGAAATGCGAGAATCACTTCTGACGGCTGAACATTGTGCTATTCGAATCGCGCGGACGGAAAAGCTTTTTGTAGATCGGAACCGAAAGTCGATCAGCCAGATGAATCAACGAATTCGCCGTTGCATATCAATTACACGATTACACTTGCACGATTCATTAAGAACGTACGAGCGGACTGCTCGATTTCGCGTAACCCGTGTTACAACGCGACGGCGCGACACTGCACGAATGCAAATCCGGTGAAATTTCTTCCGAACTTGCGCGAGATTTATGCAACACCTATATTTACGCAAGATTCGGCTCGCAATTCGTCCGTGAATCGCATTTGAATGCATAAACACGCGCGAGGAAGAATCGCGACGCGGAACAGGAACACCCACTTCCCCATCCGAGAGGAAACTGTCGTAGAGAAATAAAAAAAAAATAGGCCTTATATCTATAACATCACGGCGATGTCGAAAGCGCGAGAGAAAGAAACAGAGAGGGAGACGATCTCGGGAGAAGCAATAAAATAGTGTTACGACGCATGTTTGCGGTGAAGGGCTTGCAGCATCCCGCCGTCAATCTCTTCATTGAGGACCCCGCGGTCGACGCGAGAACGGCTGCGGTGTCTTTCTTTTTTTTAAACAATCCGACCGCGAAGTTCAACGATGTATTTGTCCCGTTTACCTTCATGCCTATAGCGAGAGGCTTTTCATTTTCATGCGACGTCGCGCATCGTGAATATATTGCGCCGATCGTCATTTAAATTATTCTTACTTTCTTTTTTCCGTCATCGGGTGATCGGCGCGCGTACCGTGGACATTGGCCGGTAAACTTTTCCTTCAAATCTTTTAAATAACTAATGTCTATCTCTACCAATGCTGATTAACTTTAATCTCGATTCAACTGACTTTATCTTCTAATTTTTAGAATTAGAAGAGGATAAAAATAGAAAAATAGAAATAGAAAAGGATAAAAAATAAGTTAAACCGAGATTAAAGTTAATCTGCATTGATAAAAATGGATAAATAAGATAAGCCAAGACGAGCGCGTGCGATTTCCCAACTTTTCATATTGAAAGAAAAACGTAGTTACTTTTGGCCTCAACCATAATTTTAGAATATTTCTAACAATAAATATGATCAACTTAATTATATGCATCATTATGTTAACCATAATTATCGTTAGAAATATCATAAAATTGAGGTTGAGGCTAAAAGTAACTATATTTTTTTCTCAGTGTATTAATTTCTAGATCGCAAAATAAATTTCATAAAATAAAATTTGAATAACGCAAAACGTAAAAATAAAATTTCTATAGCTCGCGCAAATAAATATAGATACACGGTTATCTCGCCGTTGCGCATATACATTTAACGCAAAACATTGTTTCTTGACGATAAGAAACTATGTAAAAACAAATTATATTTGTTCATCCAATTATCCATAATTAATTTAATATTTTTCATAACAGATTGACGATATAAAGCGGCGTGCGATCTTTACTTAGGATAAATGTTTCCTCGCCAGAGGCAGGGAATAATAATCTCCGTTTGTAAGAAAATTCTTGATGCCCAGCGATTTCTATTAATGGCGTAATTGAATTAATAGTATAATCACAATTACGCTAATATTTTTACTTTGAGTAAATCGGCATGATGTAACAAGAATCGCGATGGAATTACTCGCCGTGATAATAAGGCAGGACTGCCCGATGTGTAGTCGTTAATAAGGACTATAGCGGAAGTAATGTGCGAGTTTAGCCGCGTGCGCGATTCGTTTGTTAACTTGCGCTGGCCCATGATTGACGCAATATGTCACGCGATCCGCCCATGTGGATAAATTATTTTTGCGCTCGCAGATTCGTAATTATTGCGGGTTCGCGCGAACGCGCAATAATTACAAATTATAAATTATGATTATTGCGCTCACACGCAATAATTTCCAATTTCTGTCGTCCGCGAATTGTGAAATGCGCGAATTTTAGAACTTTACTTTTTACACTACAATAAATTTTATAATAAATTATTACGAGCTTAATTATTAATCTAATAACTTTTACGCCTATAATTGAACTCTTTAGAAAACAGAAAAATCAAATAAAGATAATAAAAAAAAAACCGAAATCGAAACTTTAAAGAGAGTTCTTAAACTGCGGGATTGTAGAATTATTTCATGAGTAAATCATCTATGTATCATGCAATGTGAATATCATCCAGTGTTCCGGTTACAATGCGCTTCTCAATGCGCAACTTGGCAAATCAATTGTCCCATCAAGTAGACGAGATGCTGTACATTGACGTGACATTGCGAACGTTTATGACAGCACAATCAAATCTGTCACATAAAGGTCCGCGATTCAGATTTATTGAACGGCACAAATGAACACTGGTCTTTAAAAATATTAGAAAGCAACGATGCGTGCACATGATAGGATCGCAGTATTATAGTATAAACTTGTTAATTACGAATACGTATTCTTAATCACATTGCATGAAAAATTAATAAGAGTCGAAAATTATGACGTAAAAATTTTCACGGTTCGAATAATCTTTTATCGCTCAATCGGTACTTTTTAGCTTGTTATGTTGCGTCTAAATATTGCGTGAATATTGTATAACAATCGTCATAAACTGTTAAATTAAAATGACTAAAATATTTATTTTTTTACTCGTGCATTTTGCTTATTGCTTGTAAAGAAATCAATATTTTGAAACTTGAAACTTGAGAAGGTCAAGCATTGAAATAGAGTGAAATACGACGCGAAATGAAGACAATAACGAAATATTCGTTTCAGACAAAAATATGAAGCTCATGCTTAATAAATTAAATTCCTCGCAATACTAATAAACTAAACATTCATCAAATTGTGTCGCAATATATGATTTTCGCAATGGCATACGAAACGATACACATTAGCATAACCCCGAGGCAAGCGATCCATCCTTTCATCTATAAAAAAAAAATAGTATCAAAACCTTTGAACCTTTCACTGTTATTACTTCCGATGTTTAAAGGAATTCCGAATTATCAAGGATTTCCGCAATATTGCGACACAATTTGATGAATGTTTAGTTTATTAGTATTGCGAGGAATTTAATTTATTAAGCATCAGCTTCATATTTTTGTCTGAAACGAACGATTGCGAGTATGTATGTAACATATAGCGAGAAAAACAATTAATTGCTTCTTTCTTTTTTAAGTGAATAGACGCCGCAGTCGATGTGAAACCAATGGCATGGCAAATGTCGCTAATGTTGCAACGAGAGCGTTGTAAGGAATGCAACTCGTGAGGGTCCCCGACCCAGTGTCACTATTACGATTCACATGTAAGCCTAAGAGAGTGCTCGAGCTACGATCAAACGTACATGCGTGCGTACGACGCCTTTGAAATTGTTTTGTACAAGCGAAGTGCATAGAGTGCATTCACGCACGTGTTCACTAAGCCTTGAATCGATTTGAATACAATTTAACGAGTGCAAATCCTAATAACATAGTATTAATTTTAATTCTTCGCAAAAAAATAATAACTAAATTTTAAATTACTAAATCACTCGATTTAAAAATTACAAAAATTCTAATATTGTAATAGAAATTCTATTTATTAAAATCACCTGTTTTAGTCTTAGAAAATACATTAATCTATAATAAAATAATTCTTTTTTTAAAGAAATTAAGTAATTTGCTTTGCTAATCAATACCAATAATAAAATGATTTTGTAATATTTTTTAAATATTTTAAACTTTATGCATAATAGTGAAAAAAAAACTATATATTTAAAGATTTCGTTTTCGATAAATGTTGTTAAAATATACAGCTTTTAGTTCAAAAAGTAACAATCAAGATTCAATTCAAGAAACAATCAAGTCGTTGATAATGAATAATAAATAGTTGTGAGAGAATGAGTTTTGCAAACGATAGTCGAGTTTCTGTATTCTGAATTGGATTAGCAAGCATCTCGAGAATGCCTGTGCAAATGCATGGCATTGTGCGATAACGGCACGTGTCGAGAGTTAATTAGACTTTTAAATCGGCAAAACTTACACCTTTGTAAGTAGACAAAAGATATACAGGGTATAAAAAATGCAAATAAAATAATTCGTATGCAAAGTGAAAAGAATTTCGAGTAATTGAAAAGGAAAAGGTCTCACAAGTAAGAAACGTTTCTACATCGCGTGCATCTCGCGTATACTTCTCGTTTGTTAAAAACCCAAATTGAGGTTTGCTAACCGGCGAAACTGGAATCCCCTGAGCAATTTCCACATAAAGAACAGAGAGAAGGTCCGCCGACGTTTCTTACCGGTTGATCAAGAGCTATGGGCTCCGCCGTTTGCAGGTCGAATACCCGGCGCAACATCCAAGGCCACGCAAGTTGATGCCCTTCAAGGATGATTTTTGCATTCGGCTAGTATCTTTTTATAGACACACTACACTACGCGTTTTCGGTGCGATATCGCTTTTCCGCAATAAAATGGGATTTTGTATACGGTAATTTATAGAGCTAACCATGAGAATAATCAACTTATAACAGTTTAATATGTTAATAATTACGAGATATTGCGACATATTTTCTAGTACGATGATAATCAGATTGCGTACGCATAAACCGACCTCGGATTAATTATAACTGTAGAAAGGGAAGCAAGCGTATAACAAACCGGAAGAAATTAAAGGAAAAAAAAAATAATTATTACGTAACATATCGCTCTGTTAAATCGACCGCGACTTATTACTTGTTCTGTCTTATTATTTATTGTTGTCTGTATGCGTCAGCAGAATTTTCACGACGCCGAGCGTACAATATCGTCGTACGCTCGGTAAACAACGAAGGCAGCATATTTCGAGCGATATCGGTTGACAGAAATAATCTTCTTTCGCTACCGCGTAAGGCTTTTGTCATACCAGATATATTGTATGAGATAAAGAAATTCTCTCATTATCAGAATTGTTTCGTAATATAAAAAGTTTTGGCATTTTCTCTTTGAAAACTGAAGACTTGGCAAACACAGCTTCTTTTGTCCCTCATATCTTACATAATGAAACAGTCTCAGACTTCAGATGATAATCTTCGTTTCTCAAGGCCGTAACTGTTAACAGAAAATGTGTTCGCTTAACAAAGAAGGTAACGGATGCCTCAAGGATAACTTTAATTGCAAACTGATCCCGAGCCGTCAATACCGTCCAGCTTGTGAATGACCACACTAAACCGCCGTCGAATCCTAATCGATCGCCGTCGCATAGAACAATATCGAATCTAAATATGTCTTTGTTGCAACAACACCTCGTTACGATGGAACGGACGACGTTCGTTTGATTCTATAATGAAGTGACGCGACGGCGTAATTCTCTCTTTCATCGACAACCTGTGCAGTTGGCAAGTTGCGATTTATTTTTACATAAATTTTCTTTGTAATTGCCTTATCCTCAAATATATGTTGCGATTCACTTTCTCGTACTGACCCTGAGAGCTCGTCGCTTCAAGACCTCACATGCGTATACTTTCGAGTATACAGGTTACCATTTTTGAAGCACGGGGAAAATCTTTTTTTTTTTAAACTGTGACAAATGTGCAATCGCTTGAAAAGGCAATCGTGTGAATAATCGCAGTGGAGACCATTAATAAAATTTAATCTTTTACATTTGTCAAAAATTTAAATATCAAATATCGCTCAATCTGCTTAGTCACACAAAAATCCCCGGGAATTTTATTCTCAAATATATCTTGGATTCTCAAGACCCTCTTTTATAAGTCACGCAAAAAATAAAAAGCCGAACAAAAAATCTAATTCAACATATGATATATGCGACGATAGAATCAAGAGCATATTTCAAATCCGTTCTAGAATTTTGCTTTGTATCTCTCATGGTCGATGTTTCGCCTTCTCGAACGCCAACACGGTGTTGGTCAGTCCGGTCCGTAAATAACTGCTCCATCGCGCAGTTACTATACTGAATACTCTATTCACTTCATTTTTTTCGACGCCAGGTCCTCAAGACGAAAGAGAGTGGGAGAGAACGACGAGCGTGTATGCGGTATGGTATCCACCCCTCTTCTCGGCCTCCCTATCGGTATGGTGGCACTCAGGTGACTTCGTCGTTCCGCGAACGAGCCGCGATCACTCGTAAAGCTCGCGTTTGAACAGCCGGGCAATTCCAAGATCGCGAATACTCGATTCCGGCCGGGTCAGCGCGCGAATCTTTGCATCTTCGAGAGAAAGAAAGAAAAAAAGAGAGAGAGGGAGGGAGAGTATCTTCGGATAATCTTCGAAATTCTCGAAGCTGTAGTGAGGCGCTGGCTCTTCAATGACGATCGCGCAAACACGAACGTGATTAACGTATCGATCTCTTAAAAGAGGCTGATCGCGACGCGAGAGAGTTAAACCGTCCAAACGTCCTGCGTGAAATACTTCTTCGCTCGACACACTTGTTGGAGGGGCGAAATGGGGACATTTGTGAGGATCTGGACGATTTTCAGTCTGATCGCTTTGTCGCACGCCGAGTCATCGGTGGAAGTCTTGACATCCTCGAGCAGCCTCGATAGCTTTGAGGAAGATGACATACTCCGGGTGCTTTCGCGCAACAAGACCGACACGACTAAGAACTTCACTTTCGTCGAGCTGATCAGCAGCCTCGGTAATTACACGATCGACACCGAGAAAGATATATGGAGTGACGACAGGCCGGAAGTGCATCACACGAATCCGCACTATGGTGAGTGATACTAGAATCCATTACGCTTTTTTGCGCGGGACAATAGAATATCTATGTGAATTGGCATTTCGTAACAAGTTTAGAAAATTTTGCGTGACTATCCAACTATCTGATGTTTCGCCATTTGCTCGAACATATTTCGTAAGAATTGTGTTATCTGAAAATTAACATAAAATGTTAAAAGTCAAAGATTATACATGCATTTCGCAATCAATTATAGAAAACCGATGACTCTTAGCTTCATCAATTAATACTATTATTCGCGCGAATTTTAAATCGCAAAAAGACACAGTTGTATTGATAGATGCATCGACCGCGATGCGTACCACCATTTACAGCGCGTACACCGACTTCATCTTTTAAACATTAGCCGTTAATTGTAAAATCCACTCGCGGCAAACGAAATTCGCGTACCTTCGCGCGCCGTCGGTTCTCGTAATTAACAAAATGCTATTAACCTTTGATCAAGTACGCGGAATGGAGTAAATACCCGATCGTCTTCCGAGCGCTAATAACAATTGATTTTAAATTGATTTGATTCGTCCAAGTTCAAGCAGGGAGCGATATCGAGGGCTCTCACGATATTGGTACAGCGACCATCTGTGGATACCAATTTCGCCTGCGAGTCTGAAAGAAACGTGTAACCGCTGCACTTTTATAAATCGAAGGTCGTCTGCATGCATTTATTCCAGCCGCGTACCTACCGTACGAATGCCAATCACGTTGATTCACGTGAAAAAGATTCGGTTGCCTTCTATGCCGATTCTGAGAATGTCCAAATGACTTCAACCAAGTTACGAGAGAAAAAAATTATTTCAGCCTTCGACAAATACAGTACTGTCAAGTGCGTCTGCGAAACCAGACATCTTGTACAATCGAGAGTATATGAACGGATGATTCTTTCACGGTGTATTTAATTATAAAGTCGGGCGGCAAAGAATGCATGCGTCCGCAAAAAACATATTGACCTTAATTCCCGTATATATTATACTTGTAATACGTACGTCGATGTGAGACCCTTCAAAGCCAAACTGAAGCTTCATTCTTTATGAACTTTTTTTAATTTTTTAGCACCAAGGCGTACGAATAATATTAATAATTTAATCAATTTTTTTTTTACCTTTTATCGCACGATCAATTAAAATCATATATGGGAATCATCTGTATAAATTTATTTATAATGTCGACTATGTTTTTATTTGATGCCATTATTAAAATTTACAAGATATATTGAAGAACGAAAGTCGATATTTCGACATGCGCGACTTGTGGTGGTACGCATTATGCGCCGATGCACCGGCGAACGTGACTGCAGGACTTGCAGCGTGACATAACAAAAGTTTTAAAGATTTCAATGTAGGAAATCACCTCACAAAAGATATGTCGACATTTCGGCATACTTTCAATGTAAACTATTAGTAAACCGCTGTGCTATTCAAAAACGTTAAGCCCAGAGATATATTTGTACAATTTACTAAATTGAAATATAAAATAAATATTTCGTATCTTGTTATCGAGCACAGTAAAAATTGAAACGTTTCAAGTGATTTGCCGAAATAATTTTTAACGCTTTATAACTCTGCAAAACAAGCTGTGCGTAATCCGAAACACTGACAATGAACAAAATTATTTCACCCACTGGCAATTAAATTAAATATATTTCATAATAATAATTCTTAATAATAATTTCTTAATAATGAAAGCTGATCCCTTCTCAAATGGCAGGAATGGTTTCGGCAAAGTGTGACAAACGCGTCTAGAGTTTATCACACGGGAATCTGTTCAATTAAAAACCGGTTCTGTTCACCAGATTATAGACATGTTTGGGCGCGGCAAAAAGAGGATATCGGGTATTCCCTATCTGCCAAAATTTTAATGACATCCGCCACAAAACGAGTTTCTACGTACCGGCTAATTTTTGCAATGAAAGTTGAATCGAGAGCAAGTAGGGATTCCGGTTTTCGTCGCTATAGTATTGAACTTCTCGCTCAAATGTTTGACTTTGTTCTCTCGTCTTTTCTTTAATGAGAAGCATTCATATGTACCGTATAAAGCAATTATTTCGCTATTCTGAAAAGTCTTTACATGCTGCGATTAACTTGTCAGATATATCGAGTTACAGTTCAATTATGACAAATAGACTTGAATTATAATATTTTTAATTGATTTAACCTTTAACTGTCTACACATGACAACCAATTGTATACGCAATGCCATTAATCGCATGTGACAGTACGCGTATAATTCAACGTTACGCACTGCTGTATTAAGCGTATGAGTCATGGATACGACTATATCCGTTAAGCAAATACAAGAAAGATTCACAGTTATATTTGAGAATTTAATCACGGGAACATCGTCCACTGTTCAAAAAATCCCCCCCAAAAAACCCTTCCTAAAGAAACTTTGTTGTATCTACGATGCATAAGCGGCAATTAAGAAATTAAAAATCTCGGATAATAAAAAAGCATAGAAATTAGATTTATAAAGAATTTTTTGAGAAATACAAAATTGATAACATTCGAGCGTTATATCTGAAGTTAGAAGTTTGATTAATTCGAGAATCAGATTTTTAATTTAAAACTGTCGAAGAGCAAGTTTAAAAATGTCACATTATTTAATGTTTTAATATCACCTTGGCATTTATGTATCCGTTATCGTTTTACCTTTTTTTTTTCGTCGAAGAATGCAATTCACCTTGATCCACTCTACAATTTTAAGAGCAACCCGAAGAAAAAAAAATTTAAGTCCAGCCGCGCATATAATAAATCGCTGCTTCAACTTTACACGCTTTCTAATTCGGGTTTCCCATCGCCGGCGGCAAAAATGTGTAATGAACAGCAAAAGAGAATTCTTTGACGAAGATACAATGCCGTCACAAATGGAATAAGGAAGTAGTAAATTATAATGAAATTAGCTGGCGGTTCATGCAACTGGACTTTGTCCAAATCGCGGCTTGCCCGCCACGTCATTATCCATACGTCATTAATCGAAACGTGCTGCCGAATTTCGTCTCGGATTGTTACACGCTCGCGACTCCTTTGGAAACGGAAAGTAAATATTATCACATGTTGCATTACGCAACGTACGTGGCATGCAACATTGCCGGTGGACCGAGGGAAGGTCGGGAATGCGGTAGCGTTCGATGGTTCAGGGTCATTATCGTACATACGTATATGATCTGTAACGATACCTGAAGAATGAATATTCTAAAAAGATTTCAACTCATGTCAATGCGTCGATAATGCAAACTGTTATACAACAAAGGTATCGAGATGAAAATTCAAATTAATTCTTGCTAAAATCTGATTCCTCTTGTTTCGACTTCTCGGCATCTCATTTAATGATGAATGTAACAATTTTAATGTGGATCCTGATTCGAATTTATGTCGAATGGGGCAATCTAGCGGAATTTTTCATTGAGAAACTTGACCTTCAGATGATTCAGGGTTTTAATACTTCTGCGTAAATTCATGAGAGAAGGATCAGCTTATTAAATCAAGGTCTTTTACAAAGGTGTTAACAAGTTAACAAAATTTATATTCGGCGTATAATTATATCGTCGCGTTCTATGTTAATACTTTAGAAAGTTTAGCTAAGGCGATTTGATTTTGCATAGCTACAATTAGAAATCTCCTGATATCATTACAGGGATTGTATAAATCCATAATTAAGTGACACACGTGTTGTGTAATCATCGCCCTTGCGTTGTTTTCGTTGTAAGTAATAGATTAAATTACACGATTAAATGTTTTTTAGAAAGAAAAACTTTCGGATATAACATAAAGTATCATAAAACGCGTAACGGTCTTAATAAATTCGAATTTTAAATATGAATAAAACATTTGAAAATGTCAAGGTTCCATTCGAAATAGCTAGTTTGTCATTTTTTCATAGACATATAAGTCATTTTCATAGACTTGTATATAAGTCTATGGACATTTCTTAATTGTTTCGATTCTTGGAATAATAAAAATTCGAGAGAAATCGATGTGAAATTGGTTAATTACTTAAGATTTACAGTTACACGCACATGTAATGAGCAATCCAACCAAATCTTACGCGATACATCAGGTTGATGTAGAAACGCATCTTACGTCAACATATACTTTATACGTATGTATATACTTTATTGATAAAGTACATTATTTTCGAACAGTGAGATGCTATAATGTATTTTGAACGATAACATTTTTTTTTTGGAGAAAATTATTACTCTTTTTAAATAAATCTAGTGTTATCGAAAGATTCAGGTATTGAAAAAAAAAAGAAATACAGATTTTTCTAATTATGCGATATCGCGATGATGCAGATAAATGTGCTTGATATAAATATGACTATATGCATGCAATTTTCTTTCTGATTGATGTCATTCAGATATATCCTCGTCATCTTCATTGCTGATGATGTAAAAATTTTGCAAAATAGCTAAGTAAGGAGTGTGTAGAGAAGAACGCCTTGATTCTTTATTACCACTTTCGGTGAAAAGTCCTTACTGTAACGCATTCAGATTCGGTGGAATGCTCGCGTATTGTATAAATCCAACGTGTGAAATTGCATGTAACCAATAAACAAGGACGCATCTGTGTAAAACGTACACATTTGCAATACAATGCGTAAGGGGAGAGAGATACGTTCAACGTCTACGTAACGTTACATTTCGCAACGTGGCGTTGGTTTTATGAACATTCCGTTGTATCAAACGCGTGTTTAAAATCGATATAACTGTTTTTCCTCAACGTTTTATCGGAATAAATTTATAATTTAATTACAATAGTATCTTAATAAGTAATAATTCTTTTCAGATACTTATCGTCATGCATATATTAGTTGCTAAAATATTATGCGGTATGCTTTAATGAATACTAAATAATTTCGTCGCCAAGTGGAACTACATACTTTTAGCAGGCGGAATGATTTAAAAAGCGATTTATTTATTCGGCAAATAACATCCAGTATTCGTGAATGGGATAATCGTTGAATCACGAACTGCCGAAGTGCAGACGACTTTTTTCTAAGAGTGATGAAATTGCTAATTTATTACGCTTTAGTCATCTCCGAGTTGTATAAAATC
Source organism: Tetramorium alpestre (assembly GCA_021460005.1). NCBI lineage: Eukaryota > Metazoa > Arthropoda > Insecta > Hymenoptera > Formicidae > Tetramorium > Tetramorium alpestre. Next base: position 456,114 of record JAJVSH010000026.1, on the reverse strand, counting down.
AACGGTAGCGCAACTGGCAATGAGCGTGTTTGACGATAAGCTAATGAAGATATACACAGATACGCACCCTCCTTGCCCACGCGTTAATTACCTGCACAACAAGACGTAAATCGCAATAGGAGAAGTAACGATATTTACACGATCGGTTGACACCGCCAATCATTATCGCGTTTCGTAATGCGATTTCGTGCTTGCGCGCATAACACGAGATTTTTACTTAGGATCAAAGTTTAATTGTTGCACGTATCGCATGTAGTATTGAAAATAGCATCGTCTTACTGTTAATTCCTATGGGGGTCGTCACTGTTCTCACTTAATATTTAATTAATTTATCTAATTAACTTTCATGTTTCAATCAAAATTAATGAGCCATTGAATAGGAGCAGTGATGACTTATGAAATAATTAAAAATAATTCAAGTTGAGCATACTTTGTCGAATTTAACATTGTAGCATCTTTATCTGGCTGGGACGGAGTCAAACCGGTTCAACTTGAAATTTTAAGCAAAGTGAACGTACAGCCCAACTTGTGATCTTACGTAACAGGTGTTATTCGTGTCATTATCACATTGGCCCGTTTAAACGTGACCCACGAGAAAATTCGGTTGCATCGTATTAATAAAGTGAAGAAATTTTATGACACGTTTCTTGCGAGTAAACTGACATGATGTAACGATAGTTATGCGTACGAATCGCTCTTTCGCCGACTCGACAGCTGCGTCTCGCAGCCTGCTACTGGACATCTGCGTGCCGCTGTCGATCGGGCAGATAAACCGCCAAACGCTAAAGCCGCGTTTGCTTTGGCCATTGACGCGCTGAAAGTGTCATTCTATCTTTCCTCGATACATAATGCGTAACGAAGATAGAATAGCGCTTTTAGCGCGTAAACGCCCAAAGCGGACGCAGCCTAAGTGATTCCGCTCGCGCGGAGACTATCGTCCCGGTATTTCGACACCGATATTGCACTCGAATGTGAATCGAACTCTCTGTGTGGATGTCCGGCTCCATTTTTCAATTCGATTGCCACACGCAATGTCGTTAAACAATGGAAACCGGGTCGATTATCCGCTAGTCACGGAAAGACCAGGCGAGACACTTGAAGACCGCGCGGGCTCGCGAGTAATTGATAATCAATCGATAGTTATAATAAAAATACAATATAATATCGAAAAATTAAAAATACAGATCGTTAGCGTATGAAAATATTGTATTAATTGCCATATTAACGTGTGAACGTTTTAGGCAGACTTTGCGACGCGTCTGTGATGTAATTGCGCGATAATCATGCAACAACACATATTGCCACTTTGCATGTGGTCGAACATATCTACGCTTTTGCATTTCAATTCATCCTATCTATCCATCTAATTCTACAGTATCTCATCGATAGCTACGCTAAAAATTATGCCGTCAATTTATCAGATCTCTCTGATTAATTCTTTCGACATTTGCATTTAAAGATTTATAATCAAGAAAATAATATTACAGACATTCATAACATTTTCTTAAAGTTGCCACCTTCGATGTCATTTATTAAACAATTAATTTTACTTTTTAGACATATCTACATATCAGAATGGCTGCAGCTACCTGAACAAACGCACGATAAAAAGACGATTGAATAATTTATTATCAATACGGTTTTTTCGTCTGTTTCGCGATTACAAAAACGAAATAGGCTTCTTGTAACATACTGGAAAAAAGGTCCCGATCACTGGATTCCATTTCAGATTATGCAATTAATTATCCTGTGTAATAAATTTTTTTTAAATTTCTTTCTCTAAGCTAATTAATTATGCATGATATCGGTTCAAGATTAATCTGGAAATTCCCTCGAAATTTGTACATTGACCTTTTTGCCTTAATTTTATAACGACGTCATTCGATGCGGATCAACGACCTTACCTTCTAGTTTGCTCAATTTTATGAAGCTATCTCATTAATTCATCTATTGAAAGAGCAACTTTCATTCGGTGATCGAATAAAAATTTTGCCTCGCAAAATTGAGAGGCTTGATTAATACTTACATATAGAAGAAAGAGACGAAAGAGAGAGAACTCGAAAGAGAAATCGAATTAGAAAATCAGTTTAATCCGCATCATGATTGATTATTGCGAAATAGATTGAGTAACATATCAAACAAATCGGCGTTTTTTGTGTCTTCTAACATCGACTAGGATCACATCTTGTCGATCTTGGCCAAAAATTTCGTTTAAGATTCTAGATTGCGTCAGCATTTGCGAACGAGCATGGCGGGAGGTATCTTAATAGCCGCCCTCGTATTATCATGTCAATGTTAGATGAGCGTGACTTTTGCGTCGATAAAATTCCTCGCTCGTGTTTGAATACGAGGCACGTAGCCGGTTTGCGATTTACGTGAATCCCCGGCGTACTAATTCGCGAGGAAAAGGGGAAGGGGGGGGGGGACGGAAGACCTTCGTTTTCGAGAGTTTCCTTTGCTTTCACGCACCAAGGATAAACTACCTTAATACGCGAATTCCTGAATGTCGGGGTCATTAAAAGGATCCCTTTTCTTTTCCAGAGGACTTCCCTGAGAGGATCGATCTCGAGGCGCGCAGACTATTGCAAATCCTTCCCCCTTACGATCCCGGTGCCGGGGGCGTCAGCGCGGAATGCAAACGACACGCCAACATCTTTCACGAGGAGCTGGCGAAGTTCACGCTATGGGCGCTCAAAAGTAAGTAGCAGCTACCGTGCCGACGAGTAAGTACGTTTTCGGAAACGTGACTCATCCTAAGGTCAATCGAAAGATAGCACTTAGTAATCTGAAGTGAAATTACATGACGGTAATTAGACGAAGACACGCACGAAGGAAACGCTCTCTCTCTCTCGTCGGACACGAACGGACCGAAAATAAACGACGAATTTGTAGTTAATGATCTTTCACAAGTAGATTCAACCAAATGATTCAACAAGATTCTGCGTTTTATTGTCGTAGGCGGTTTTTTTTATCGTAGACGAGCATTAATGCCGCTACTCTGTATGCGGGACGAAGGATTTGGCAACGATTACTTCAAGATACTACGTCGTCGTCAGATCCTCTGTTTTTTCTTCTTCGTCCGAATTAATTCACCTTGCATACGTCCACATACAGGATGTCATTTATTTGCACATGTCTCGCGGGCATTATTATTATTGCATTTCGTATTCTCGGCGGAATAATCGGTCAAAATTTTCTAACAAGAGAATTTGCTTAATGCGATGGACATGATAGGAATCGTCCTCACAGCCGGAGAAGGGTCCTTTCTATTCTTGTGATATTGATCGCTTTTATCACTTTTAGTGTACGACGCGACTGCGAAAGTGTCTTCCGGCCTGCTGAGCGGAAACGTTAATCAATTCGGCGATTTCGACGAGTGCGTCGGTGTCGAGGGCAAGGATGGCATTCGGGGACAGTATTGCCTCGCGTACTTGCAGCTGGACATCGACCAGTCCCGGCCGGATCTTAAGTATCTACACCGCCTGCTGCATTCGCATTACGCGTTTCGCAGCAACATGACCGACGTGAGTATATAATGCGCGTTCTTGCGATGCGCCGCGCCGCGCCGCGCGAACCGACGCAATCAATCACCGCATCTTGTCGCGATATCGCACGTTCGCGAGCAGAACGGCCGATCGCTTCGGCACGTAGAATACCAAAATCGTGTGCTGAAACTGTTCGCCGTTTACTCGCCGGCTCCAAATGCGACAAGATTGCGATAATGTAGGCGACGGAGGCACAAGTGCCTTCTGATATTCCGATATTGGAGAATACTTTACAGAAATACCGTTCGTATCAGGCAGATTGGATTATTGTTGGATAAAATTAATTAATGTGATAATTTACGCGTAATTATTATTGAAGTAAAATTATAATTTGGACAATCTGTCGCGCGCGACGCGTAGGGATTTAAAGTCTCGAAATAAAAATTATTTTTATATCGGGTATTTCCCTGCGAACTTAATATTCCCGGCATTTTAATGATCCGGCGGCGCATACGTTTAATCCCCTGATGAATATGTAGGAGGCGCGTGAATCCTGTACCGCAGAATTTATGTAAATTGACCAAGTGGAGGGACATCGACGACCGGATGTCGACGGGTAAAAGAATGCTCAGCGATAAAAATTGGCCACGTAAGATGAATTTTAATGGAGCAACACAGGGAACTGCGTAAAAAAAAAGTTACTCGGGAAAAAAAGACTCAAATCCGGATAGTATGACTAACTGGAGAATTGAATTAAATTTAGAAATGAAAAATTCGTGTCTACGACTCCGAAGAATGCATGTCGCAGAAATCCCATGACGTTATTTATATTGTCGCGATATGCAGGGTAATCGAATCTTAAGGTCCGACAGAAATTAATTTATATCGACGTGTTGTGCAAGAAAAAAAATCATATAATTTTTCACTTTTAACATCATAATTCAATATAGCTGATTTGAAAAAAATAGCAATCTTGATTGAGGTACTTAAATAAGCGTGAAATAAAACACGTAAGAATGTGGATTGATGAATCACGCAGGAAATTTGCTTTGCTTAGATATCGACAATCCGATTACATAATAATAACAGGCAGTAATGTGGCTACGTGTGCGTATGTGACTACAATGGTTAGAACAATCGTCTATAACGCTGCGTACCGCATAACGAATTGATGCTAATGTTTGTCATTATTAACGAGACTCAAGAGCATTAATTATTGCTGCTTGACTGGCCAAATGCATCAATTACCTTTTGAATTGCTTGTTCCGTCTTCACGGAAATGTGATTTATAAAACGTCTTCGTCTCCTTTATTTGTGTATCTCACAATCGCATGCTTTTAATAGATGTTTTAATAGACTTCCGCAAACGTCTATTTTCAAAAGCACCTGTGCGACGAGCATATGAAAATACTTGTCGCCGCGAGAATAACTTCTAAAAGATTTCGCGAAAGAGAAATCTTAGAAAAAAAAATATTCCATTATCCAGTCCGCTATGCATAATCGGAATAATAAATGTCAAGTTTCCCCAATATTTCTTTAAACAAGTGCTTTCAAGATTTTACATTTTTTTTTCAATATATTATAAATATTCATTGAAGCATACGTAATGATAAATTTTTACGGACGTCATCTGCGTAAAGAATCACAGAAATAATAAGCGAAAAATTGCATAACAAGATTAATTTAGTGACACGGTGAAGAGAGAGCATTGGTAATTTTCAAGAACGTAATTTATCAATCTTTGTTCACGAGATTTCTATCGTTTATTGATTAATCTTTTCAACAATTTAAGGCGTTAAAATTCGCCGTTTAGCAGATAATGTTTAGAATAGATTATTATTTTTTATTTACGAAATCTGACCGACGATTTTCTAACGTAATGCAATATTGTAAATTATAAGACTATTTCTATTTATTTTCAGCCCGGTCACAGAGTGCCACGTTTTAGCACCGTGAATTGGGCCGTATGCACCCCCGCGTCATGTACAGCTCAAGATGTAAAGCTTTCTCTTCAACATACCATTTCGAAATACACGGCTCAGACTGGTCTCAAAATCTCGCTGCAAGTGGACCAGAGCATGTGTCAAGTGAAGGAAGAATTCGTTCCATCAACAGCGACTATCGCTACCAGGTGAAGATATACATATGCATATTTATTTGAGTCATACTGAGCATCTACATTGCAAAATGAGCAAACTAAAAAGTTGTCCAATTACGCGCAATGAATTTTTATTAAGTCTAAAATTCTTTATCTTTTTATCTTTTAACGCGATATCTACTGCAGATATTGCAAAAATAAAAATTAAATTAAACTAAAAAATGAATCTAATAGTACACTTTGAATTAATTGAATAATTTTCATGTTATTTTTTTTTTTTAGTCTTCTCTTCATCACCGTGTTCATTCTGACTCTCGTAGCCGCGTATTACGATCACTGCGAAATACCGGCGAGCGAATTGTTTTTATCGTTCTCTTTGAAGCGAAACGTCCTGAAACTATTCTCATTGGAAAGACCGCAAGGCGACATAGAGCCGCTTCACGGTATCCGATTTATGAACAGCATTCTGCTGCTCACAGCTCATAAGAGCATGGCAGTATTCTTTATCCCTTACATGAACCGAACTTACATGAGCGAGGTACGTTGCAAATTATCTATTTTCCAAAAAAACAAATACGTACATATAATTAAAAAATATTTGTAGTTTACATAATTTCTATCACAGATAAAATAAACTTTCAAGATTACAATCTCATTATGAGAATATAAGTAAAATCTATGTTTTGTGGAATATAATAATATAGAATATTATTTTTACAATTATATATATATTTTTTTTACTATGTAAATAAAATTTTATCTATGATGATCTCTGATTAATCGATTTTTGTCATTTTGACATTTGGATGCATATTGCTTGAAAATAAATGATAATTTTTTGATGCAGTTTTTAGGTAAACCGTGGACCGTTATAGGAAGAGCGGCCAGTCTATATACCGATCCGTTCATCATGTTATCCGGTTTGTTAACGACGTACTCGTTCGTAGGTAGATTGAAAAGGACTGGAGCTTTGGACATCAAAATCGAATATTTGTCGCGTTTGTTAAGGTACGAATGCGTGTCTCGATCAAAAATAAATGAAAATAGGAAACAGTTCTTTACGCACAACGTACTCGGTTTCAGGCTAGTGCCGACTTTAGGAGCACTGATATTGTTTTGTACTTACATTATGCCGTACATCGGGTCTGGACCGCAGTGGCCGCTGGTGGTGACCAATCACGCGGAAATCTGCAAGAGAACATGGTGGCGGAATTTCTTATTTATTCACAATTACTTCGGATTTGAAAATATAGTAAGTAAAACGCGTGCAAATAATCGTTACGCAAAAAATAAATGTATATAAATTGAAAATCTAAAAGCCCCAGACTGAAAGACTTTCAAATAAAAGAACCTAACAATAAGATTAAGGATAATTAGGATAATAAAAGATTTTTAACATCTTTTAAAAATCTTTTAAAAATATTAGCAATAGAAATATGTTATTTCGATGCATCTGACTTTCAGCCACATCAAGGGAAATAAATTATCTTTTTCTATCTTTCACTTTCAGTGTCTTACGCACACGCACCACATAGGAATAGATATGCAACTATTCACGATTTCACCCGTGATGGTGTTGCTCTTATATAAGAGACCAAAGATCGGCGCTATTGTACTCGGTACAATAGCCACGATATCTACAATATTGAGATACTACGTCACATATACCAAAGATCTCAACAATTACGTGTATTACGGCACGTCGTAAGTAATAGTGAATTCGGTTGAACGCACTACTGCGCACTCAGTATACATTAAAGCCGTTGTACATAAATCGATATAAAGGTGAATGCTTAACATAAATATAGAAACGTGTTAAAAACCGAAATCTTTAATTCACTTGGCTTCATCGTGCTATTTTTTTTTTTTTATATTTATTGGGCATTTTATTATTCAAAATGTTTCACTTTCACATTCAGATTAAATCAATACACAATGGCTTTAATGAGTACTGACTGGGCGCTAGTGCGACCAACCAAATTTGCTATAAATCATTGCGTTGCATAAAAAAGAAATCAATTTTAATTGTGTATTATTCATCTTGTTTTTCAGGATAAAACAATTATTCGACACTGCCGATTATTCGTACACGTTACCGTCGCACAGACTGACTGTTTACATTTTGGGTATCTTCGCGGGCTACTTGCTGCGGAATATACCCAAGGATTTCAAGCTGGGCACAGTGAGTGGCGTTGCATTAATTGTCTACGTGTGACGTATGACAATTCGCTAATTTTCAATGTTTTCAGACAGCCTTCTACACAGGCTGGACCGTGTTCCTCTCACTGTTCTTGGCGGCTTTTCTTGGGCCCTCTAAAATGGGTTCTATCGATTACGTGTACAACCCAATTCACGCCGCTGCTTACAATGCGTTCGCTCCTATCGGATGGTGCGCCGTATTCATTTGGATAGCGATAACGCAGAACACCGGCGGTTCAAACGGTAATCATTGCATTAATATCGCAAAATTGACATTTTATAAGTAGCAATTATCTTCGCAACGTAATTATAACACATGTTTTATCGTTAAATCGTAGGACCCCTCAACAAATTAGCCTCTTGGCGAGGATTTCTTGTCACTACGAGGATTAGTTATGCCATCTATTTAACGCAATTCCCAATATATTTTTTCAATGTCGGAAAAACCCGCGTCGCGGAACAGTATGAATTTTTCAGCGTAATGGTAAGACTTATACTTAAAACGGGTGTAAAATTACTTGCAACGCCCATTTATTTATAAAATTGTTTAATTAAATGCGACATTTTTTTATTATTTTAAATGTCTTTATGTTTCAGCTGAATCTAAAAGAAATATCATGGATTTTCTTCATGTCGATTATTCTTACGCTGCTGTTCGACACACCGTTTCAGAATATAAAAAATCACATATTAAAAAAACCAGTAAAAGATGTAGCCAAATCATCCAAAGTGGAATAATTTTATTTTAAATTGATTTTGACCAAATATTTTGACTACCATTGCTTGTCTACGGCTTTGTACATAGCGTTTTTTTTTTAATTAATTAAATTTTTAATATTTAATGTATAATGTGTAGACAAATTATAGTAGGATATGAAATATTAGGAAAGAATTGAGAAAAGAAATTAATTTGTAAAAATTTAAATTTTTATTAAATAGGAAAATAATTAATTGTATAAAGTGCACATAAATGAAATGTGTGCTTATAAAAAATTCTTTTTTATTTTTTTTTTATAATGAATCGTCGATTACTGCGTAAAAATAAAAAATTAAAAATATATTTATGCTACATGCTTTTATATAGTCCTAAATAGTGGCCATAAAAATACTTGTAAATATTAGTTTCTCATTAATTCTTGTACAATTAATAAACTTAACAGAAAGAATATTAGACAATATAGTATCATATACAATTCAAGATTGGCATACGGATTGACATTGCATATTTCAATCCCTCGTATAAGAGACATAGAAGACATCTAGTAATAACGTAAAATAAAAAATATTTTAAACATTAGTAACAAAGAGGCAAAATTTTTGTATGTATGTATCAGAAATGTAGTTAATGAAGAAACAATCTGATTAATACGTTTAATACGTTTAATCTGATTAATACGTTTAATAAATAAACAGTATAATTTCTTTCATTACATATCGATGAAGAAAAAGACATGATGTTAATGATTTTATGTACAAATGTTTTTTCACTAGAAATAAAAAAATTATTCAGAAAGTCTTGAATATTAAAATGTGATTGTTGTTAATAGTATTAAATACACATTTTATATATAATTTTTCTTGTTTTGTTATTTACTTTCATATATTACATGTATTATTTAAGGAATACAGCTTATATATGGTTCTTCTGAATACAATTCTCGCTTATAACGCAGCATAATGAATAAGATAAATGTTTAGATTCATTTGTTACAATAATATACATAAATACACATAGATACAGGAAAAACTTAAAACTAATATCTATTGTTCCAAATATCACTGAAAAAAAAAAGAGATTTTAATCTTGCCACATACATGTTTGCCACATAATCATTTATATTGTTACGACACTTTTTTCTTATATAAAATGCATTTGAGATTAAAATAAATGATACACAAAGCTGCCTTATAATAATAGCTCATAATAAGTATTTACATAGCTATATCCTTAGAAGTCAAGTATGTTTACATCTTTCTTTTATTGATTTAGATAGATAAACAAGCGGAAAAAAACAATATTTCGTATTTCTTAAATGCTAACCAAAAGACAATTTTTCGATCCGACTTATAGTTACATAAACTCTTTACTGAAAAATTAATTCAAATAATAATCTTCTATATTGTATATATATTATAGAATTGCAAAAAATTATCACATATGACAATATTCTAATCCTACATCCTTAATAGTACTCATTTGCAAGATCAGTTCTCATTAACTTTTATAATTGTAGTTACGTACGTTTTGCAATAGGCAGATGATATTACAAGAAAGCTCTAAACTGAGGTTGTTTTAGCTGAAAACAAAAGCATAAAACAATAACTGAGAGAAAAATCCGATAAAGAAAAATGAAATTAATGTATTAAAAATTAACAAATAAAATATAGTTCTTGTAATCATCCTCTAAACTAAGTCATTTCTAAATGTTATAATTTTTAATAAGCACTCTTGAATGAATTTAATTATGCCATATTATACGAATAGGTATATTTGATAGGAATATATATACATATATATGCAATTAATGTATATTGCAATAACGCATATATATGCGTTATTTATCAATTATAAACTAGTTATAAATGCATCAGTGGTACAGCAATATTATTTGAGTATATGCAACATATTGCATACTACAAATATCGAATAGATGCTGAAATAATTTTTCAAATAATCTTAAATTTCTCATTAGAGTTATAAATATGTTATTTTCCTATCATATTTTTATATACCGTAATTTTACACATCTAGTTATATGTATGACATTAATAGAACTGATTCTTATAACATATAAAGCATGATACCAATATAACTGTTAGTTCTCTCGGAATAGCACATCATTAAATAGTTAAATTATCTTGCATCTAAAAATTAGTTAATAAAAATTTAGTAACTAAAATTACATGCACAGTTCATTCTGCACATAACTATGTTAAATACATCATTATTGAGAAAGCAAATTTGCATATAGAATATCTACTTTTTAGGAATATAATATTACGTCAATTTAATACGCAATATTTCATATTTCATTGTTCGGCTTAAATATAATCATAATTAGCATTTCAATGTTAGATCATAAGCAGAGAAATGTCTGTAACATAAGATTTTTTAATTATATTAAAACATAGACATTTTTTTATCCACTTATCATAATACTACATTACAATATCGAGTCATAAATACCTGTTTTACAAACTCCTGGAGTTTGGATTATATAATAAATCCAGAAGTTTAAGAGAAATCTCTATTCGGGAAAAGGGCAGGCGCTACCAATGACCATACATAAAGAGCCAAACACATCCATGAAGAAATAATCTTCACCCACATTGAAGCGGTATTTGCATTTAAGGTATCCAGAGTGGAATTCGGTCTATTAAGACATTAATATAATAATATTGAGACATATTAAAATAAGTACAATTTAACATTATAGATACGCACTTATACCAATTTGTAAGTGTCATCATAACATATAAAGTAGCAAGAGCAAACATGAGATGGAAGAAACTCCAGTTATATGCCACTTTTTCTTCTTCATTGTCCCAAACCTTGGCATCATTACCACCTTCTGCATCAGCGTTACGTCCTTCTACTGCAGTATAATCTGGTTACATTTAGGAAACCAAAAAATAACAAAAAAGAAAAAGCTACTAAGCTGCAAATAAAAATACTAAGCAAGCACTGGTCTTCACAAGTATGTTTCTGACAGCATGCTGTAAAACATGTGTGTGTATAGATATTATTTTATATTAAAATTATAGAAAAATTTAGAAATTAACTTTCAGCATCCAATACTTAATTCTAACATTACAAAAATTATAACGTAATGTTTGTGATAACAAATATGTAACATAAGCAGAGGGAATAAAGATAAACACACACTAACTACTAAGCAAATTTAGTTATTTCATATTGTGTAATTATGAAATAAATAGTTTCTAGTATCTATATATAAACCATTCAGTAATTTTATTTGTGCAAATATAAAATGAATATTTTTAGACAAAAAGATAAAAATTCAAATAATCAAAATTCATAACAAATGAATTATTTGTAAAATAGTGTGTGCCTACCTTCATTGCCGATAAGAGACTGCTCTCCCGCATTCCTAACTATAGAAAGATTGATATTTTAATATAAAAAAAAGATAATAGATATTGTATTACTGTAGGTGCACTCAAAAAGATACTTTCATAAACAGTTACGATTTCTAAAAGGTGGAACAGCACGCTTTCATAAATAGTTATTAAACATAACACAATACACAAACACACATCCTAATATTTACCAGCTCCATTATCCTGGACTAATACATTTTCGGACATTGTAATCTTTGATGATTTGGATGCTGTACGTAAGGAACTGTATAAAACACAGCTAAACCATATTATAAGTCCAATAATGCTTTCCTTATCGAAGGCAACACGATTCTGTTCGGTGACGTTGTGACTCGAAAAGCCAGGGATGAAACCAGGATTACATAGGTGATCTGTAAATTTAAGTAATAAAATATGGATTGCTAATAAAGTCCACCCTAAATCATTGACATCTACCTGGACTGTTTGATATACCACTCCATGTCAAGTATATCACATATAATGTTACCACAGAGGACTGAAGAAGTCCGGATCGTGGCTGATGTTCTTGTACACGCGGTAAAATTGACACGATACTGGTAATGACGCACAAAATCAAATTAAACGAAATAAAAAACTTGTTTAGGACACACGAACTTTGCTGTAAATATAAGACGACAAATTATATCCTGTGATGTCTGTTTTAAAGCTAAATAAAGACACATAATTAATAATCTCACATGTGTATAATATACGTAAAGTAGCACCACTCCAGTAATAGAGACACAATAATTGAAGAAAGTTGCGCCTAGTAGTGCAACATACCTAAAAGTATTATACATTTAATATATCTGATAAAACAAAAATGTCTGCATCGCACGATTACACATTCATATTATTAAGCATAACTTTTACCATCCTTTCGACTCGGTGTTCTCATAATTTCCTACCCAAGCATCAGCCCAGGAGTGGGCAAAGTCAACGATTAGAATCAACTGGATAATTATAAAGAGGAAACCTCCCAACATTCCAAAATACATCCAAGTAGACCCGAATGATTTTTCCGGAATGAAGAAAGCACCAATGATCCCTCCGATTATCAAAAGATACTTGATTGCCCAGAATCTGAGAATTTCATATAAACGTCATGAGTCACAGTTTCAGATGCAACAGTGTGATCGCTGTCATGTGATTTACCCATTTTGTATCGCTGCCCGTGGATCCCGCGAACTTTTTACCCTAATCATTATTACGGACATCAAGAAAAAGTACAAGGAGAGGATGAAACATATTCTGTAGACTGCCAGATAACCGACTGCAGAGTCGCAGTCGAGAGTGTAATCCGATGGAACATAATTGGAACTATTAGTACAGAACGGGACCTGTTTTTAAAAAAATCCAGTGTTAATGCACTTGTAAATATTTCCACCGTGTTTCCTTTTTGACGTTACCTTTTTAAGAGCATTTTGGAGACCAGGAGCAAGAGTGATACAGGCTGCAATAGTTCCCAGCAATAGGAGCAGCGCATACATGATGCGGGTGCTCGTGCTGTTCCTGCATGAGGGACATTGAGAGCAGCAGAAGCTGCAGGCTGTGCTTCCGCACAAGCACGCAAGCTACGCGACAAAAGAGAGAAATATAAGGTGCAAATTCTAAGTACATTGTAAGTCAATACAATAATTTTTACATTCATTCTTATATTTTAAGTGTTGTAGTATTTCCATCGTCTTACGAGGAAATCTTTAAAAATAGTCCTGACATACTACGCTTTCTTAGTATGTGTATTAAAATCAATATAAGATACTATATATACTGTATATTATATGTATGTATAATCAAATAACAAATACAGATAGGGCATAATTAAATATTCAGCTGACTCACTTATGCCTCTGCAAAATTTTCTACGACACATATAAGTGAAATCAGATCAACTGCATTAAAGAAAAAAGAAAGAATTATAAATCTAAGATATCTTTGTCCACAGAGACAATAAAACAAACATGTCCAACGACATGTTCCCGAGACAAACAATGGAATGTAACCGCGGTCGCAGTATCATCGCAATAAGATGTTGCGAAAATCGCTAGGCTACGTAAACTTAAAAAAAAAAAAAAAAAAACCGCTACTGTCTTCCGCAAGTAACAAGGAAAGTGGAAGAGAAAGATCTGCGTTTCCGAGAAGGATGAGTCAGATGCACGTTATCTCCGCACGTCGCCCTACCTGAGCGGTCGAGCACACGAGACCCATGGCGAGATACTCCCGGCGTGCGGGCTACCAAGGGAGAACGAGGGAAACTGTCTCGCGCGAGGACTGGAGGAGACTCTCGGGAAGGCTGGAAGTGATCGAAATAGCCAGGAGAAGCGACGGGGAGATGCGCGACAACAATGGAGCGCGCACTGACACCGCCGCTCGCGAACAACTTCAGGGCCTTCAGGCGATCAGCTGACCGCGACGTCACGAGCGCGCGGCGCGCCGCTCCGCGGCGCACTTCGCGCGGCTCCGGCGCCAATTGATTGGCCGATGCCGCGTCGACGGCCAGCCAGCAGTACCACGCACGGCGCGAGCAGTGCTGGCAGCACCCACGGTGTTCGGCTACGGTGTCCCGCGATCTTGCGCGCGTGTTCGCACGCTGTCATCATCGCTAAAAAAAAAACAACGGACGGAATACGGAGAGCCGGACGGAGTATACGCCGCACGCCGATGCTGCTGCAAGTGTAAGCGACGATCATTTATCAGCGCGATTGCCGTAAACGAAGTCGACACCGCGTGTTTGTTGTCTCATTGTCGCGCAATGTCCGAACGCATTAATCGCCACTTGGCGCGATTGAATTTTTCGCGAAACGGCGAGCTTCGTTAATGTAAGCAGAGACGCACGAGCTATTGACGTGGACTCGATACCAGCCGAGGTGTCGGCTCGGCCACTCTAGGGCCACCTGAGCCGCGAATGAGAATCCCTGTTTCAATATTAATAAAATGTATGCAGACGCCGCGGTTTTAATTCTGTCTCTCATATACTCGGCCGGCTTAAGCGCGGAGGTATACTCGCATTTATCTGCATTAATTTGTGCCTTTAATGCGGCACGGAACGTTAGGTATCACGCTTCCAACTTTGGTAATGAATGCAGATGAATCATGAATGTAGGACGTAAATATCCTATATTCCGCGTATAAGCCGATATTATTATTTCAATTATTTTATAGATCTCACAATCTCACGTCCGTATAAGATCAATCGTCTCCGATTAAAGCTTGTAAATCTCTTTTGTTGTGTCGGGGAACTTCCTTTCAAAGAGCTCTTTCAGAGAAACAGATTCTGCAATCACTTCCTTAATACTTTGTAATATTTCTTTATAAATGAAGTCTATTGGCTCGTTTCAATTTTATATGATAGCATGATATGCTTATTTTTAATCTTTCTGACCATTATATAGATTTATAAACAATTATAGATAGCATTAATTGGCAGGAAATGATTTTTTTTAAGTATTTAAAAATTTTCTATTGCAAAAACTTGCACGTGTCTATCAGTCGCGACAATTTAAAAGTTCATTATGTTACATATCTCCGTTTTAAAGTTACTTCTGAAATAGTGTTATGAACATTTTTTATTATTAAAAATCTTTTCTCATTTATTCTAGGAACTCAGTTCTATTTGATATTACGGATGTAATATCAAATCTATCGTTTATTAATTCTCGGTTAACGTCATCTCTCGTCTTGAATATTTAAATAGGCACTATGGACCGCTTGTAATCCGCGTATTTCGCTGCACAAGATTGAGCTATGTTTAGATTTCGGCTAAACGACTGAAACTCTGCAAGAAACGAGAGCGTGGCCAGTATTACTTCTTATATGATATATGGATAATTGATTTTCGTATTTAGTTGCAACTGCGTGGGTTGCACCTTTATCAATAATTACAAAGGATCATAAACGTTATCTTATCGTTATGAATCACCTTCTCCTCTATTTTCCCTGCCGCGACATTTCGCAACGGAGAATGCGAAGCGTGACTCGCGTGCTGTGGAACGAGCTAAAAAAGAATCTATTCTATTTCTCACGTTTCATCAGCTTTAATAACTTTTGTGCGTGTCAGTAATTAGGTATTTATGTTACTTTGTTCTGAAGATGATCAGATTAGTTATTTTATGCAGCATTGTACGAAGCTCTCAGAATTCTTTCATTGTCAGAACATTTATTTTATTGCGGTATGCGAGAGAGAAATAATAAGAGCAGTGTAAAAGGGATCAAAATAGATATTAATCATCTCGAAAAAGAACAATTAATATCTTCTAAAAATGTAGACACAATGTTCAATGTGATAACGATAATAAGAAAAATGCAAATCATTCTGCAATCACTTTCTTAACGCTTTGCAATATTTCTAATCCTTTTGATTGGATTTGTGAAAAATATATTATATATAGATTTAATTGATAGAAAATATCTTTTTTAAAGTACTTGAAATTTTTCCACTGCAAAAACTTACATAAAAAATTTATCTTCCTGCGACTTAAGAGTTCACTAAATATCTTTGCTTTAAATTACGTCTCCTTTAAAATAATACGCATAAATGTTATGCCAGATACATGCACAATAATGTAATGTGTTTCAAAAAGTTTGATTTGAAACGTTGCTATAAATCTTGCTCATAATAATAAAGTTTTGCTCACAATCATTTAAAGTGTCCTTACTTTCTTATTGCAATAGAAATTATCGACGTGTGGTTGCTTTAGTTGATAGTCGTAGCATACATAATTTTGCGCGCCTGACATATCGCGTATTTTGCCTCTGGCAAGGTTGCTTGGTCCGGTCTATGTGCCGTCACAAAATTTTATGTCCTCTCTGATCTTAAAGGTCACCGCGAATTACGTTGATACGATCTAATGTGCGCATAGACACTTTAGACTACGCAGTGGAGCAATTTCCAAGTAAAATCTATCGGAGCTGACCACCGACGAGCTCTATAACGTTTTATTTATGTTAATGAATGTTAATTAGAATAAATGAATGCACGCAATTGATTATATCATTCTATCAGTGTAACTCTAATTATTGGCATTTAAAACAACGTGGTTATCTATACATGTTGGAATATGTTTTCTAAAAAGTACAGATAACTGTAGGAGTTTGTTGGTGTGCGAAGACACCTGAAATTCACAACAAATACTTCACAATAAAAAGATTCGCGCATTTATCATTTGCAGGAAAACCAAGATCTGGATTGATAGTCACCAATAAGATCTGATAATAGAAACTAAAGATGGAAGGAGAATCGGAAAATAATACTTCTAATAAAGAGACCAAGCCAGTTACTTGGCCGTACATGAATGTCAGTTCATTGACTATATCATTTCTGACTAAACTGGCAGCGGCTGGTATCATCTGGGGATGGGGATACTTCAACTACAGCATAGCCTGGTTGATTGCGCCAATCGCGTTTTCCGTATGGAAGGCAGAACGGAAAAAGGACAACGAATTGCGAACGATTACGGCACAAGCGAGTGTGCTGGCTAAGGAAAAGGAATTGATCGTTAACCGAATGAATGAGTTACCCTCATGGGTGTATTTCCCGGACTTTGATAGAGCTGAATGGCTAAACAGAGTATGGACTACAGCTTTACTCACATTGAATTATAAATCGTATAATTATTTTTCGCTTAAAATATGGATGTTAAGCATGCTTAATAATTTCAAAGAGATGTGAGAATATCTCATTAATTATTATAATCTTATATCCCATATTTACAGATCTTGTATAAGGTATGGCCAAGTATGAATCAGTTTGTCCGTCAACTGTGTAAACAAAGTATAGAACCGTCGATCGTTGAGAAACTGACTGAATATAAAATCAAAGGCTTTCAATTTGATCGCCTAGTTCTGGGTCGCATTGTGAGTTTATTTCGATTTTGTTGAAACTTGTGTAGTATTTTTCTCATTCTTCTTTTTTATGTTTTTATCTAACGATTTTTATATTCTTTCTAAAATGATCTTTTACAGCCACCAAAAATATATGGGATCAAAGTATACGATAAAAATACCTCAAGAAATGAGATCATCTTAGATGCAGACATTATGTGTGTATTCTATATTTCGCAAAATATAATTATAATAATTAATATCTTTTAAAGATTATTTATTTCAACCGTTATTTTTATAGGTATGCTGGCGACTGTGATATTACCTTTTTCGTTGGAAACATTAAAGGTGGTATTAGAGACTTTCAAGTAAGTATATTAAAAGTCGATGCATGATGAAAAATATTTTCTGCAATTTTTAATAAAAATATAAAAATCTCAGATACATGGTTTGTTGCGCGTTGTTATGAAACCTATGCTGCCGATGATACCGTTAATCGGAGGTGTACAGATATTCTACTTGAATGTTCCTACTATTAACTTCAATTTAGTAGGAGTGGCTGATGTATTAGATCTACCTGGATTCAAGTATGATTTCTTTCTTTAATAATTTCTTTAATAACAAAATCTTTTACTATAAAACTGACAAGCACGTAGCGTTCGTGCTAACCAAATACAACAATTTACGCAAAAATACGATGCTCTTTTCAGTGAAATTTTAAGGAAGACAATCGTTGAACAAATAGCAGCCATTCTTGTATTACCAAACAAAATAATTATACCCTTAAGCGAAGAAGTACCCATGGAGACCTTAAAAATACCTGAACCTGAAGTAAGTATTGCAAAAATATCTCATATTATATATTGCGTTAGTCTTAAATTGTTTGTATAATTGCGTCAGTCTCCTTTTCTATAATTAATATTTTTATTTCCTTTTATATTAGGGCGTTCTAAGAATTCATGTTGTAGAAGCAAAGCATCTAATGAAAAAAGATATTGGAATGTTAGGTAAGGGCAAATCTGATCCGTATGCCGTCATAAATGTTGGTGCCCAGGAATTTAAAACGAAAACTATTGACAATACCGTTAATCCAAAGTGGGACTTCTGGTGTGAGGTACGTTTGATACATTTCGTAAACGAATATAAAATATTATAACAACGTTTAATGCATGTGCTTTATTATAATCTATCGACATATATTTTTCAAAAAAAAAAAAAGATACAACACAAGGTCTTCTATATATGTGGTAAGAAAAATATTTCTGCAACTTACAAAATGAACTTTTCTAAAGACTTTCTACAGACAGTTTAACTCATCATGTTACTCTTTATTATGAATTAACGATAAATGAGATATACCACTCTCTTGCATTTAACTTCCTCTTAAAAATCTGAATAAGTGTTTTATTTTATTATTTTATAGTGTTTATAAATATTTAATACATTGCTAATCTAGCATTCTAAATAATCAACTCTTCTGCTTTCTCACATAATTCATACATATAATTTCGAATCAACCGTAGACACTTTTATTTCCTGCGACTGCATACCCTATTTTCTGTCACTCTTAATGGTTAGTGTTGTCTTTTCCGGTCTTAGATTGGACATTTTAATCTTTCTATGTTAATATAATTTAATTCCATAAGTTGGTATGTATGTGTGTATGTGATGTGCAATATATTATATGGGATTAGTGTGCCGTGACTTCAGCCATCGCGCAACAACTGACTGTACTGCTGTGGGACTATGATGACACAAAGGGCGATGAAAGTCTTGGAAGGTATAGTTATATAGAACGTTATTTACTTTTTTCATCATTCATTTCAGATTTTATGTCATTACGCAGGGACGAATTCAAAACTAATTTTTATAATACCTATTTATTTCCTTATATATACCTATTATTATTTCTTTTATTAATCAACTTTTATTGTACAATTTTTATTGTAATGCATATAATTCATCCGAAATCATTATTTAAATTCATTCAATCTATTTTACCGATCTATGGAAAAAGCTATGGAAAAGCTTCTGTCGCATGATATAATGCAATGTTGATGTGTGATAATGTTTATGTGCTGGTCTAAGTTTTCTGAGTGATATTTGTGTGTGCATGTGTGTTGAGGATCTCATTTTATCTTATTAATTTTCTATACTGACACTTTGTATTGGACACATGAAAAAATATAATCACCAAATAAATATTGCAATCATAGATTATATCATTCAGATGAAAGTCTGTGCATCACGTTTATGAGATTCATAATACATACATTTGGCATACACATTTGGTATACATAGTGCAGCAATGTAAAGCACGAAAAGAAAAGTAATAAACGACCGATATACAGTTGCCATAAAAGAAAACCTGTCCACTTTTGTTATACAATACTTGTTATACAATATAATATTGGCACACAGGCTATGATCAGTTCATGCAATATGCAAGAAGCTGTGGTATCTCTTTGGGATTGGGATGCAAATGTCCCAGGGGTACAATATGATGATTTCCTTGGCAGGTAGTAATATTATGATTTGTGAATGAGGCAACGTTTGCAAATGCAACACTAACAAGAATTGGATGTTATATTTTAAGCATGTGATTTAGTCACGTTTGTAATACTTGTCTTTGTGGTATAATGTGTTAGCTATATAAATTGTAAAATAAGTAATCTCTATTATCTATTACTATTTTAAAAGGTTTCTTTCACTAATGCTGCAGATATTATAGCTTGTTAAACGCGCGGTGCACGTATATTTTCTATTTCTCTTATACATATAATAATTTTTTAAATTCTTTTAAAATAAAATATATGTATCACAATTCCAAGTTGTATTAATTTTTTATTTTCTTTAAAATTTTTTCTATATTTCCCAATTTTTAATGTATCTATTAATAGTTTGTATTAATTTAAACTTTATTAATTTGTTGGTAAATAATCATAATTAAATAGTTTGCTGTTTTTAACATCTTTTAGTAAGAAAACGTATTGTACGATTAACGGTTTGGTCTTTTTTGTCAGTTAATTAATCAGAGTGATTAGGTGACTTTGTTTAATAAGAAAGTCAACTAAAATAGACTATGTGGTGACAGTTTATAGTGGAAGAGGGCTTGGGAGCCTACAACACGGTGGTTGCCCAGCTCTTTGACAAAGACAACGCTGCTCAAGATGATCCACTTGGCAGGTATTCCTGAATGTAGCAAATACACCGATTTCAGACCAGATTAATAATGCATTTTAAGAGACTTGTACAGAATGTAAATGCGGATACTCTGCCATTGATTATTAGATTATGCTTGAAAGACTGCATTTTTCTTATTATATGAGTTACCTCTGAAATACTGCAGCGCACTTAAAGTATTTCAAACGTAAGCATTAATCACATATATGTGATGTGCATGCCTTATACTCAAAGCACACGAAAAATATGGTATATGTATATACGAAAAATATAACAAAAATTGCCAGTTGCAATTCGGGGCAATTAAGAATAATTTAAAATTATGTCACCACATTACTCTTGTTGTATATTAAGCAAATATTGAGAAGTTTTTTTTATTTATGCAATAAAATAATGCTACTGAATGTTGCATGCCTAATTTTATAAATGTATAAAACGTGCAATGACGTTTTTGTATTATTATTTAACGATAAAATCAGAAGTATATTAAAAATAATATGCCGCATGGAAGCTTTCTAAACGATAACTTTATCACAGATTTTGCATTCAAATCACGAAGATGTTTCGTAAATTTAATAATCATACTGCTATCATCATCATTGCTAAAGTACACATCTAAACTTTGCTGAAACAATTTATTATTCTTTAAAATTTAATGAAAATGTGTTGTGTGTAATTTAGGATCTTTAAAGAGATCCATTTTTATTTTGTATTGCGACAGGGCCACCGTTGAAGTTAATCAAGTGAAGAAAAAGGGCATGATTGATACAGTGAGTACAGAATTTACGTTAAATAATCTTCTTTATTACTGATCGATCTTATTTTGTAGTGGGTCTCCTTGGAACAAGCAAAACACGGCATGGTTCATTTGCGATTATCATGGCTACAATTTTCGAAAGACGCTGCCGATTTAAAAGCTGTAAGTAGGAAGAAATACGCGCGTATGTTTGCATAAATATTGCTTGTATATTTTAATTAATAACTCTTGTGCAGGCTCTAATGGAAACCCAGGAACTTAGAGTTACATCGATGAGTACAGCCGTTCTTATACTCTATATCGATTCTGCTAAAAACTTACCGGTATGCATGTCGCAATACGTAAAAAAGAATATAGACGAAAAAGTTATCTAATCAAATTTCTAACACGCGTAGTGCATTCGAGGAAATAAACAACCCGACGTTTATTTGGAAGCAAGCGTGGGTGGAAAGAAAGAGAGAACAGCCACAGTACCACGTTCTTGTGATCCTGTATGGGAACGAGGCTTCACTTTTCTAGTTAGCAATCCCGAAACTGGAATTTTGCACATAAAGGTTTTCTGCAAATTCTTTCGGCTAACGTGAAAGACATAAGTTATATCATTGTTTAATAAATGACCGCGTGTTTTCTGTACAGATTATAGACGAGAAAACTGCCATGACAGTTGGGGAAATGAGCTATAATCTCTCCCTACTTTTGGAAAAGAATAATCTCGAGGTGACGCAACAACCGTACGACTTGCAAAAATCCGAAGCGGATAGCAAGCTTGTGCTGTCAATGTCATTAAACGTAAATGATTGAACATTTTATATATACATAATTTAGTGACGGAATGACTGTGTACCAAACAGTAAAACAACCTGTTTTTACAGATCCTGAAATATGAACAGCCTGAACCCACTTCCGAGGAAGATGAAGATAATCATGACATTAATGAATTAAATAAACGAATCGAACATCAGGAGTCCACCGTTAGTAATGTAATATCTTCCAGTGGTAAGTGGAATCGTGTTAAAATCGCTAGGAATCACATTTCTCGGATCGAGCGAATCGTTTTTGCTTATAAAAGCACTTTCCTAAATTCTTGTTAACACGAGGCTATACATTTTCTTGCAGTACCATCGAGTCCTCTTAAAAAACAGCCATCGAAAGAATCGGTCAACAGTCAACCTCATAGCACTGGTTCCGGCGCGGCACTTTTGCCCGAAGAACCAGTAGCGGTGGAGGAAGAATTAATAATCAGCACTAGCCCTCCATCCTCCTTTACCGGAAGCCCTCAGCTTATCCATAGAAACCCGAGTATCATGTCTTCCTCGGGCGAAGCGAAGTTAGGGAGAATACAATTAACTATACGTTACAGTATGCAAAGACAAAAACTTACCATTTTCGTACACAGAGTTGCGTAAGTTAATCTCGATTAATCAAGTGCAATATCTTATAAATTAGCTTCTGCCATATTTACATGTATATGTTACATTGCAGTAATCTGCCGCTTCCCCAAAATGATCCGCATAATATACCGGATCCGTACGTAAAACTCTACATTTTGCCGGATAGACACAAAGAAACGAAGCGCAAAACTGCTGTGGTAAAGGACAACTGCAACCCAACGTTCGACGAGCAATTCGAGTACGTGGTCTCGCAGGGAGATTTAAACTCGCGCGTATTGGAAGTATCTGTATGCACACAAAAGGGTTGGCTGTCTACCGGAAGCAACGTGATGGGACAGGTTCATTTGAAATTGAGTGAAATCAACGTCTCGAAAACTGTCACCAGCTGGTACGACTTACAACCGGAAATTAAAGACTAGAAAAAGAGGAAAAGTAAGTGGGGATTCGAGCGTTTGTGCGTTTGCTTGACGAAACAACCGCTTAAATTGTCACTTAATAACTTATACAAACGATGAAAGTCTCAGATATTACGATTACCTCTATATTATGTTGATCATTATTGTTAAATTTACAATTTATTAAAGTATGTTACTATTCGGTGCTATACGAGACGCGAGACGTCTTGCAAGAAACGATGAGATATTATTTAAAAAAGATATTCGTACTTACGCCGTATAATGGCATGAAATGATCTGATATATATATATATATATATATACACACAATATACATAATGTTGCCGCAACCATAGAGCAGAAGCGGATTGGCTTAGTAATTTGAAATTTCTAATAACAACAATATAAAATATTTTAATACACGACGCACAAAAAGATCAGATTTCAACAAAGACTTTATTGTTATCCCGCGTTTGAAAAATGTGCCTAAAACAATTAAACGCTGGACGTTTAATTGAAGAATCCATTTGGCATGCAATATGTATTATATTTCTCAATTAATCTTAATTGTGAGTAACCTAAGAAAATGCAATTAAATATTTACGCGTAATATTAAAATTGTTTCCCGCCCCAAT
Organism: Tetramorium alpestre; assembly: GCA_021460005.1. Classification (NCBI taxonomy): domain Eukaryota; kingdom Metazoa; phylum Arthropoda; class Insecta; order Hymenoptera; family Formicidae; genus Tetramorium; species Tetramorium alpestre. Next base: position 432,029 of record JAJVSH010000026.1, on the reverse strand, counting down.
GCCGATCCGCACTTGGCACTGAAAATATTTTGTATTTTTTTTTTTTTTATGTTTGTGCGATAATTAAGTTGCGGCACAAAAATGCACTCTATGTGCAGATACTATTACTGAATGATCTGAATAATACAGTCTATAACTTGATTAATTTATATGCTTATAAAAGCTAGTTATTTAAGATGCCATTTTTGCAACATTGTGTTCCACGTTTTTTTTTCTTCACTATGTTCCAATGTTTTGTTACTAATAAAATTTAATAATGCATTTACCAATTGCACAAGCAATTAAACGGATAATTATACTAATATTTAAATATAATTCATATTTTATAAGATACACATTGGGATACATCGGTATAGTTTTAATATGGCACTCGTGAAATCAAATTATTATATACGCTTTATATTTGTATTGGAATTTTTGCTACATTATACATACATATGTACACACATAAATATATCTATGTATCTACATTCTGTGACGCGCTTCGTCACAAATATAATGTCACAAATTGTTGAGAAGAATAAATACTATGTGCATTGTCACCGTTTGTTATTTTATGACTATATTAATATAATAAATTTCAGCATTTTACAATTACTTTTTAAAACGATATATTTACCTATGTGTGTCCGTTTAAAATCTATCACGATTATTACTTTACAATTATATAAATTAATTGCAATTTGTTGCAATCTTCTTCTCAAATCTCTACAATTAGATAAGAAAAGTCACTCTATGTTTTCTATAAAAATCATACATTTTCTCCCCGTGTTTTACCGTATAGATCCAACGATCACCAAGGAAACTCAACGATATAACATGAACATGGTACTGATGGTACTCCTTATCAGTATCCTGTGATACAGTTTCACAGTACGAAGTTTTGATATCAATCATATATCCTCTATGCGCCATTCGTAATGAATTTATAACTCAAGCAATAATTTAACTGTGAATTGATAGAATTTTTATCAGCATGCAACGGGCACCGATGTTACCCTGTCTCCCAGGATTTAGCGTTGACAGAAACGTGAGTAATCTTATATTCATGACATGGTTACAATGCACGGTATCGGCAAGATTTCACGACATTACTAATACTATTATTCATGAAAAAACATATGTGTATAAAATACAGTGCACGTCAATGTAAAATATAGACGCAATTTGAAATATTAATGCGCGCAAAGAGAGATTTATATCGTAAATATGTCCAGCAGCTTGGTAGAACAAGATTTCACAAAAGCCATCATTTCGACAAGATACACGATGGAGTTTATTATTTATCCGAAAAAGCGGATAGGAGAGCGTATAGCCGTTATTCATCCATCTATCCCCCAGGGGAGGAGCCAGAACTTCCGTCGTGGCTTGCATTTGATGGCCAAGTATGACTGACAGTAAATGAGCCTCATTAAAATAAAATACGTAAAAGCTTTTAAGGAATAATTTTTTTTGTAATATCTTATATAATAATTATAATAAAAACAATTGTAGAATAAATAAAACTAAAAAAATTTCTCTCTTTTGCTCAAACGCTGTAAAGTGATTCTAATTAACGTCACTTTGTTTTAATTGCATTTTTTTAGAGACTCATGTTCAAAGCATTTTTTCAAGAGACAGTGCAAGAAAGGTGGAAAATGGCCTATCACATTCGCGTAGTAAACATTAGCTTTTTCTTGGAGGACGGAACGATGAAGATCGTAGAACCATCCGTGGACAATAGTGGTCTTGAGCAAGGTTCAACGGTGCATTTTCTTTTCGTAATTCACTTAGCAGCAAGATATTGAACTTTTACGTTACTTTATTTTCGCATTTTATTACACTTTTATCTTGAAGGAAAAATCGAAATAGACGTTTTTAATTATTATCAATGTATTACAATTGTTGTACTAATGTTCAATACAAAGGTGTTTTGGTCAAACGCCAAAGGGTACCGATTCCCGATCCCGTCAAGTATAGATATTACGATATACTCGACTTAAATGTCGGAAAGGAACCCGAGATATATGGACGAGTGTATAAAATCGTGGATTGCGACAAATTTACGAGGCAATTCCTTAGCCATATGGGAATACCAGTGCCCGATCCGATCGATATTCCGAAGGATCCGTATCAAGATGTTCGAAAAGTCGTAAGTACAGAGCAGTAATAGCGAATAATCGTACGCCAATGAAATCAGCCTAACATTTTCGTCGCACTACTTTGCTAGTAGTCTGCTATAGTAAAATCTGATTACATAAAATTTATATTACCTAATTTAATACTATGACAGGAAGTATTTCCAAAAAAGCCTAATCGTATGGTGGATACTCTCGGAAACTTTTTGAAATACGACAGGCAGGTACTCCGATTTTACGGGTACTGGGATGATACCGAGAGTCCTCACGGTATCATACACGATCTCGAGCTGCATTATTATCTTTCTGATAATACGATGGAAATTAAGGAAAATGTACCGCCGAATGCTGGTCGAGATTCCGGCCCAATGCTTGTTAAAAGAATGAAGATACCAAAGGTACAATATTTACAATTAGATAATTATGATTTTTTTAGAAGCTTAAGGAAAATCGCCAATTTGCTATGCTAAATTTTGATGTCGTTGAATAATGTCGTTGAATTATTATAAAATTAGATGACTGTTCCGATAATTTCCTACATGTTTTTCGAAATTAATTTTCCAGTTTTATAGTGGCCTGCAACCAATCGGCGCGGGAAATCATTTCACGGTTCTGAATGTATTAGGCGAGAGTATAAGGCAAAGTTATTACATGGTAGATACTCTGAACGCTGGCAATATTTCCACCGATTGTTACAAGGACAATGAGTTGAGCATCGGAGCGCAGATTAATGTTTTCGGTAGAAGAATTGTTATCACGGACATGGACGCTTTTACCAAGGAATATTATCGGTATACTAATAACACGAGACTTTATATTCTTATCAGAGCTTGATCTACATATTTCTTCTAAATAATCTTTAGAACGAAGTACGGTTTGGATGATTTTACGCCTTTGATAAGGCCTCGAAAAGGCGATGAAGTATATCAGGAAATCGAGAAGTACATACCACCCTACAACGGTTTTGGCTCTTACGAGGATTCCCTCGGAAACTGTTTTACAGTAATGCCGAAACCGCCCAAGGCAGACTTCATCAAGTTTCTCTATTACGATAAGTGAGTCGCAAATGTACTTCAAAATTATATTTTTTATTTGATTCTATTCATTTCCTTCTTTCAGGCAGGGTTTTAATAGCCACGTCTTGAGATTTCGAGCGAAAATGCTCTCGAAAATCCCAGAAGACGAAGAAAGACAATTCATCATAAGAGTATTTCTCATTGACGATACGATGTCAATTTTTGAATTGGCGAAACGAAACTCAGGTATATGTCAAATCTAGAAAGTTTAAAAAATTGTATTTATAAAAGATTTATTCTAAATATCTTAACATTAAAAAAAAAGATAATTGTTGATTTTTACTTTTTCTAAGTGAATAAAAGATCAGATTTATAGTGATACTTAGATTAATATAATGATTGTAATGATATAGAATATAAATTAAAGTAATAAAAAAATAAAGAAATTGAAAAATAAAACAATATTAGAATAATATTAGTAGCATTAATGTAGCAAACGTAAATCAGGTTTTCAGAGATCCTTGTTCCAAAAACGGATGCCGATAATGTTGCCTGGTCAAGATATTTTCACAAGCAAGAAACCGGAATACTACAAACCACACGATTTTTACATAGGAGCACGCTTAAACCTGTACGACTTTCATTTCGAAATTACATCCGCGGATGTTTATGCCCTGCGTTACATGGAATTACATTGCGACAAGGTACGTTTCTACATTTCGATCGACAAACATATTAATTATAGTTAATTCGTAAAAAATTCTGTTTGAATGTTGCAATGAAATTACGGTTCTGGAGGCTCGTTTACACCTACACGTTTTTTTATTAGAGAAGAAATAATTCTCTTTGCAGTTTCCCAAAGCGAACAAGAAATTGATAATGGAGAAACTTCGAGAGAGCTTACAGCCAGTTTACAAAGAATTTATTCAACTGTATACCCCGCCTAAAGAGCCGAAAGACGACACTCAAATTTTAGAATACGAAAAGCTCAAGTACGTATAAAATAATTTATATCTTTCCATCCACGTTAGCTTCGTGATTCTTATGATCAAAATTACATTTTCAGGGAGGCGTTACATCGCTATATGGGGGACAAAATAACGGAGCACGAAATGATCACGATTGCTCGATATTATTCATCTCACGAGAAGATAGAACACCGGTCGAGAGAATACGTGAGGTGTGAATTTTAGAGAGGGAATCTCTCAGTTTTAGTCTTATTAAATAAAAGATATAAGTCAAGATTGTTATTTGATGAACTAAATAGTAGATAATAAAACGCGAAGGCGTTTATATAAGGCTATTATATAAGGATTTGTACAAGAAATCCTTATAATTAAATTCTTAATGTATTAGTGACCCTCTCTTAGATCTTTTCAATCAGGGCATCAAAGATTTTATAAAGAAAGATATTACAAGTAATTAAAAATTAGAAAGAAGCTTGTTAAGAAAGTATTGGTAATGGGATCGATTAATAAAATCGATAATTATTTTTAGACGTCTGCTACACACGGAACTATACCGATTTTTGTGGCATGATCTCGATCGCTTGAAGGAGAATTTACATCATTGGGACGCCGACAAAACGGGATTCCTACCTCGGGAATCCGTGTATACGATCCTGCGCGGTTGCAGGATTCCCGTCGACGTGGAATTGCTCAATTCCATGTTGGATCAGTAAGCTCAAATAAAATTTGCGACTTAATCAATCGAATATTTCGTTTTATTGTTATTAAAACTTGTTAACGATTCCCGCAAGCTTGCACAAGGCTGAAGACGGCAGAATTGACTATGAGGACTTACTACGGTTCATGAATGTGAAAATCGATCCTCTACCACTCGCCGCACCCGTGAATGTGAAAGTACGTTGATTCATCGTTATACATATTTCCGTACGAAAAGAATAGCACAGCATTAGATTAATTAAAAATAATCTTATTAATTCAATAACAGTATTAATGAAACAAATAACATTTTATTAAGTTAAGAACACGATGTATTCATTAATAATGTTAATGAATTAATATAAGATTATTTTCTCAATTATATTAATTTCAACAAACTCTTAATATAATTTTTCTCATATTTTTAAATATTAATTTTTATTATATTTTATAGTATATTTTCTTTCTTAAATTTATTCGTTTTATTAAATTTGTATTTTTCCAAGAGATTCTTCGACGTTCTTTTTTTTCGGGATCCCAATCAAGCTTTTTTACTTTTTTACTTTCTGACAAAAGAAATTTAAAGGAATTTAAATAAAAACGGAGTCATTTTTTCTAAACTAGTCAATATTTGCAGACGGCACTTTGGTGGGCATCTGAGAGAGAGCCGGACTGCAGAGATGGGATAAATTGGTGCGCGCTCATCAAGGACCTAGACATAAGTACGGAACAGAACACAGCAGAGAATAACGGCAACACGGAAACGGAATGCGTGGCTGCAGGACACTGAACGCGCTCGCAATCAAGATTGTCACGAATAACTATATATTTTCCGATTACAACAATAATAATATAATCATCTCCTTTTTATATACTATTCAAATGTGATGTCGATATTTATCGTAACAGCTCTGCCGTTACAATTAAACATACCCCTCCCTCCCCCCGCCGCGATAAAAATTCTCATCGCTCGGCTTCCCGCCAAATCGAAATGGCGGCAGTCGCCATTGCATGATCTCAACGTTCTTACTTAACGTTGTAAAAAAAATGATACAATTGCGTGCCGCAATTGAAGCTTCGATAAGAGAAATAAAACATGCTCACTAACCTAATTATGACGAGGATGCTCGCTGTGGTTCCGGTGCGGCTGCTCGGCGAGAAAAAACGGCGATGCGGACCAAGGAGACTGTGGCCGCAGGCTGTGCGGTGCGGCTCGAAGAAGTTTCCGCGACGAGAATCCCTCGAAAGAACGGCAACGGATCAATGCCGTGGTCATCGCGGCGTCTACGTCGCGACACGCACCTCGCGGAACACGCGCTTCGATAATTCCGGGCGGAATCCGCCCCTCGGCCGCGACGGTCAAGCGGAAAACGCGGAGCGATTCGAAACTGCGCGACTCGCTACGACGCGTACTCCGGTAACTGACGAATTCAAACTTCTGCACTACACTCTGCGCACTCGGCTGCACGCTTCTGCTCCTTCTGCCGTGAGAGCAGCACTGTGTTGCCCTCGGCGGCACGTCTCTGTACTTTCTACCGGTGGGTGCGGCACTTTTTGCACTCGGTCGGTTCTGTCAGTTGGAGCTGTACTTTGTATATTCGGCTGCGCTCATCTTCGTTTTTCGAGAGAAGGATGAGAAAACGGCGGGAACGCGCGACGAAAGAGCGACTGTTATGCACGGTGAAGGTAACATCGCGAATATTTCGATGAATCGTGGTGCAATCGCGGAGAAGCGAATCACTGGGAAAGAAATTATCGTTGTAACTGCGAGGTTATTGTTGTACGTTCGAGGTTATCATACGTTGTAAAACTCGCTTTCTGACAATCTCTACAAACATCTATCTTTTTTAGGCAAAGGCGGAGTTTGTGGCTTGAAATTCGTCACTTTGACTGCCGTTTCGAGTTGCAGTACCTGTCGTCGGTTGCTACGGAATCGTGGTTAATTATTCATGTGGATACTGTGAATCAAACAATTAGTTACTCAAACGGCGTGCATCACGGTGCGCAGGCATTAGGAAAGGAAGAATAGCCGGAAAGAGGTAAGATTTACAACATTTATGTAAATTATTGAGCGACGTCTCAATGTCATTTTATTTGTGACACTTTGTATTCGTGCAATCACAATTTTACAAAAATATCGTCGAAAAATAAGGTTATACGATAACAAATATCAAAAGATTAAACGAAACACTATATTTAAAATTCTTCTGTAAAGTAATATTTATATACGCAGAATTTTATTGATTGATATTGCAATATTACTTTATTTATTTACAATATTTTGCACTGTTGCAATAATTACGTTTCAACAAATGTCTTATTGAAAAATAAAATTGTAATAAATATAAGTACCAAAAAATTCGTACTTTAAATACTATATTTATGCCAAATGAGGTTTCCGTAACATTTATGCAGAATTGTTGATCGATATTGCGATATTGTCCTATTTATTTACGCATACTTTGCACTATTGCACGAATCACGTTTCAACAACGGTCTCATTGAAAAATAAGGTTTGAATTGAAAAACTTAAAAAAAAAAAGAATACAAAAAATTCGTATAATGAATGCGTATAATGAATAATACATTTATGCGAAATGTAGTCTCCGTTCCATTTTAATTAGGAATAATTTCAGTCTCCGATAGAAAGATTAATATTTATCGATACTGCTCGTAAAATGATTCCACATTGATTAGCTACAACGTGGCGCAAACATAAATCTCGTGAATTTTTTTCTCGGGACATACCCGACACCGTTTCCGGCGCTAAACGCGCCGCTCGTCCCTCGGCTGCTGAATTATTCATAATCAAGCGTGAATTTTCCACTTTAGAAATTGAATTTAACGAACATACGTCAACGTGCGAATGCGCGATTTTCGCCCCTCGTGCGAGGATCAGGGAAGGATGAAAAGTCGATCTCCATTTCCAAGCAACATGTATTTGCAGAATGTAAATGTAAGTTACATCGAAATATCGAGCATTCTATGTACACTGCTCTGATCTACGTTCTTGAAGTCGCGACGACGACGTCGATTTACTATCTAACTCCACTCCCAGTCGGGAGATGCGAATGCGCTTATTCGCCATCGTCCGTCGCGCGACACGCACACACATCGAATAAATAGCAAGTAGCATGGTATAAATAACTCTTCTATTACGTACCGCCACGCAAGAAAAAGAGAGAAAGAGAGAGAGACAATGAAAGAGTCGTACACATTCACGATAAATAATTTATCGTCTAAATAATTATCCATCGAGTCAGGATCTCGCAGAATTAATTCAGTTTATGCTCAGCAAAAGAGTTCAATTTGTAACGCATTCGCACGTGCGAATTTCCTTCTTCCTCTTCTGCGGGAGAAGGCAGATCAGGGTTGCGTCTCCGTCGTTGCTCTCGCACGCCGATTGTCGCAGATCCACGTCTATTTCTCAATTACACTCGTACGTCTTCACGACCCGCCTGCATGTCTTGCACTTGACGTAACAGCAGCTGATGTACTTGCAGTCGCATCTCTCCAGGATCTCCTCGGTCCTGGTCACGTGGCCGCGGCCGCAACAGAGGTACTCGCAGCCCTCGTAGCCGGAACTGCTGCCGTTACAATGTCTGCAAAGGAATTTTTTTCTGTCTCATATTCATCGTCACGACTTTAGATCAAAATCACTTTCAGAAAATTTCATTTTTACAATCTTTTTAAATTGTTTTGCATGATGCAGTTAAGTTAAACATATTTCGTGTTAGAAATATTCGAAAATTATGGTTGAGGCTAAAAGTAACTATATTTTTCTCTCAGTGCGGAAAAAAGTAATTTAAAAAGATTGCAAAGATGAAATTTTCATATAATTTTCCTAACGACAGTTAGAAGTTACTAACTTTTTTTTATCATCATTGATACGACTATTTTACTTCATCGCGATTGTACCGGATATTATACGAACGGATTAGGTTTCACGTTCGCCATAATTAGACAGCGATGTCTTTCTCGTTTCTTTCAGAGATAAAACCCGCGTAATTAGTGCACTCGCAGGAGTGTTGTTCATCTTTCACAGTTCGTAATAATCTCTTAGAAATTAATGTAACAATTTGCGGGTAGGCAAGAAGGCCGCCGAGACTGCATTATTTCAATGGCCTCGTCGAAACTTTTCTTCCTACTTCTCTGTTACTTCGTTAAAGCTCCTCGAACTCCATTATTAATCGATTTGCATGACGTCCGCCTCTGACGCCGTAAAGATGACCGCCTTGCGCGATCGAGACTACCGCGTAAATTACGCGGCGTCAAGAAAAAAGGAAGGGACGTCGAGAAGCGTTACGTCGTAACACGGAACACTGCTCCACGGAGCACGTTGTGATAAACCGTCGCCACGCCCACTTTGTATAATTATACGCAGGCTTATAATTACTGGGTTGCAAGCTGTAAACCGGCGAGACGAGTCGGTGGCGCGGACCAAAGAACCTGACGCCATATATCAACGCGCGACGAATGAAATATCGGCGCGTCCGAAACAAACGTCGGATTAGAGCTCGCGATAATCGTCCCTCACGAAATTATCGGAATCCCGTGTTGAAGATGTGCCGTCGTCGACGGGAAGAGAGCGAAAAAGGCACGTCGCGCTTCGCAGAAACAGCACGCGATTCTTCGTGTCGTCGATAAATCTCGCGGAATTGATAGCGACGCGCGAACGCGCGTTCGTGTCGAAAGAAATTAATATCCGGGCGAGATAGGCCGACATATATCAAACGATCGAAGGACTAGAGAGGAATAGAGAGTCTCGTTCATTAATAAACTATCATTGCCGATCGCTCATGAAATTAGAAGAATGAAGGCTCGTTTATAGGACGAAGGATATGTTCTCGTATCTCGCAACATCGTCGAGAAAAAGGTTGTTTGGTTGCTGAGTTTAAATTTCCGCGATCAGATTTTAAATAAGTCGAAATCCGTAATCTCATCATGGAGTTAAATACTAATATTAATAGAATTCTACATTTTATTAAATTAGTGCAAAAGATTTGTCTTGTACCTGTTAAATAAAATTTTAAACAAAAATGTAGTCACTGCACTGGAAAATACTTTTTCCAATTAGAAATATTTCTATTTATTTAAAAAGTTTTCAAAGAATTCTGCACCTTTTTGTTTAATACGAAACTTAATAAAAAAACGGCAAGATTTGCATCAAACTGATATAATCATATATTCGTTTGGTTCAGTATGAATCAGAGTCGAACGGCTAAATGTAACGCACTATAAATCTTCAATGAGAGAATATAATGCGTCATTACAGTCGCGTTATAAGAAGAATTATTGTGATTTATTTACATCTAATACATAATCTATCTATCCCTTTCGTATCATTTCTTGCGAGAACACGCGAGACGCGAACAATGAGCACCGGATTTATGGTCTGAGCGAAACGAGACAAAAGATTCACCGGAACCGCCACGTGCGTCCGGCACTTCCTTGCGGTCCCAGTGATCATCTTCGGAATGCCGTGGGTGATCTTAATTCACGCGGAGCGAAGCGTGGATAATCTGTGAACGATGGAGAGCCGTCTCCTTTCCGCCGGAAAATCCGTGACGAATGCAATCACCGTGTTACAAAAAGCCGCCCTCCTTCCCAAGGCGGATGCGGCTCGCGTCTTTCTTTAGTGTTCACGATGAATTAGTAAATATATCCTAATAAAGAACAATCCAAGCAGCCAGGATCCAATATACGATATTTTCATAATTTTTTAAAATAATTTACAATCTCCTATTGCTCCCAAATAACAAATGTCACACAGAAAAGACATTCTAGTTAAAAACGGACGAATCAGAAGAATCTTGTAGGCGTGATCAAATATTCTGGTTATTATAAGTTATAAAGTATTGAGTTCTATTATAATAACCAGAATATTTGATCACGCCTACAAGATTCTTCTGATTCGTCCGTTTTTAACCAGAATTTTTTTCAGTGTAGAAATTGAAAAGGCAAAAATGCAATTGACAATTGGACAAAACTAATACAAGGCGAAGAAACAGCCATTCCGTATTCATCAAAAAACTTGTGGCACAATCGAGAGGTCGTAAAGCGCTTCTTAAAATCGCTCTTCGAACGGTAGCGCTAACTCGCGAAACGACATGTAGCAAAAATTAGCGTTAACACCTCTCAGGCAGCGAAAAAAGAAAGCAGCAACAGGATCGTGAATGGGTTCTGTCGTAACGGTATTAGGCGCGGCAAATAGTCTGTCGAACAGGGTATCGTAAAACGCGCGTGTTCATTCGGTTTCGAGAACAGGTTCGGGACGCGTTGAGCGTCGTCTAGACGCATCCTATCTCCGAGAGCCTTCCTCTCATTCTCGCCTCGTGCACGTAATTACCGGTGCGCTCGCATAAATAAGACTGGCTATCTGGCTACGAGTGGCTAACCGAGATCGAAGGAATCGGGAAGAAATTCGTCGCATGTAGTTAAGCATTGCATAGGAACAACAAGAGAGGAATGGGATAAGGAAATTTTATTAACATCCGATATATAGTCTGACTTCACATTATAATTTCACTTTACGCAAGAAAGATCGTTTTATGGAAACGTAGCATTCTTTTCTTTCTTTTTTTTTTTAATAACGACCAAATTAAAATTTGAAAAAATTAATAAATTAAAAACTAATGTTGATATGATTATTATTGTTTAAAATCGTTGTTTAAAATATTGTTGTTTAAAATCGTTTCTCTAGTTGAAATAATTTTCTGTAAAATAAAAATATTTTTATATGGCTTATGAAAAAACACAAAGAAGCGTTCTCATAAAAGGAAAGACGGGTTTGCATTGATGAAGCGAAATTGGCTGTCGTAACTATTCGAGCGAGTTTTTCGTAGATCATTAGCAAAGGATTGCCAATGACTTTTGTCAAAAGTGCAAAAGTTATAAAATAATATATGGAAAAGATCCTTGCCGGTACTGCCTCGAAATAACGATCGTCGGAACACTTCGATTACGACTAAGAGATAAGTATATATATAAGAGAGCTAAAAAGGAAGCCGCGAGTCAGCAGTGACCTGGGCGTCTCGTAAAAGCTGCGGTTATAGCGGTGCTAATGGTTTTTCGTCGCACTTTTACACACCGCCAGCTCATAACCAGGACTACAGGCTAGGAAAGTGCGTGCAATAAAATCGCCTGAGCTCGCTATTAGCCGGCGCATTTTCGCGAAGCAGAATTACACGTTAATCCCGTAAAAAAAGCTGTAGAAGAGGATACATCAATCTTTAAAATCTACTTCTGGCGGCTTAATTGAAGTCTAGAATCAATTTCCGAGGACTACGACTAGGTTTACTCTCTTTTCCTTTCCTTGCAGAAACATATATCGCGAGTAGAGTAAAAATTTGCGTACCATGAGAGAAACCTATCACAAAGATGATTATTATGGCCAGGAAAAGAAAAAAGTTCTCCAGCCCGCGGCTACTGAAAGAAGAAGTCAGCTAGTGCCTGGTCTTTACATTGCATATCTCTCTCTCCCTTTACGCCCACCCTTCATACTTTACGAAGTGGCCATACCGCTTTTCTGCCTGCCAAGTTGTCCTCGTTTCTTTTCTCGTTGAGAGGCCAAGAGGGACATCTTCGCTCCATTAACGCGAAAGCTAAACTCTCTTCTTTTCAATCGTTTGTCAAAACATTTAGGTTTAGAAATTTGAAAAGAAAAATGACTTTTATTTTTGACACAAGAAGAATATTGCCACGAAATATGTTCACTGTCCATATATCTGGTATACTTTCAACGGTATAGTTAACGCGATAATCGACAGCGTTCGCATAAAAAAATGGACTCGTCACGTTCTTCGCTCGTTACTTTTCCATTAATGGACGGGAATCGCATAAAATGAAATTATTTCGCGCAATAAGAGTTGATAAATATCCCTCTTCGTGCACTGCCAACCACGTTAAAATGCAATTCGAGTCTCTTTACGCGACACTTATGCTCGATGGTCGCGGTCTTATCAAAACTAAAATTGATATCACGCGAGTTTTTAACGAACCAACATTAAATGATTTACGAGTTTTATTCTGAAAATATAGTTTTAAAGAGAATAACATTCCTTTCGTATTTTCTATTTCGATAAAACTGGAAATAAAAAAAGATTCATATCTCCGAAATGTATGATGTTTAAACATATTATAGTCATCGAAACCATGTGTTTCGGATATATTATTTATACAAAAATATTGTTTTTTCTTTTTAAACTCCAAAGCGATATTTGCAAATTTTCTCTTATATTCTATATAATCTTTACAAGTGCAAAAGAAACCGGACACTATTTTACTTATTGAAAGTAACGCGTCTGACCTGCCGATCGTGCCGAGGCTACCCCTCTTCTTATCCGGTAGACAATAATCCGGACTTTTGGTCGTGTAGAGCAGATTATCGTGGTGATACAGGGGTGGCAGTCTGCCACCGGATCTCGGCCTAACTTCGGCCGCGGTGGCGTATCTGCGTAGCAAACGGCTTCCAGCGGCGGATGGTCCCGATGCACCCAGACCGCGCCAGCATGTACGCACGCTGCAAGAACCCGAGACTCCGTGGCACTTGCACTCTAATGTCAAGGATTGCTCGACCGCCTGCAATACGTACGAAACGTTAATTGTTTCATATTTCTTTCAAAAATCAAGCGTCAAAAACGCCAATGGAACCCCTTTTCTCTCTTGAATTCATTCTTTTACTTATTGTTAGGCAAAATCTTGATTTGAAGTATTCCTCTCAGAACGTTTACTGAGCTTTGCAAACAATGAAAAATTATTTTACTGTGAAAAATAATTATAAAAATATAAACTATAATTAAATATATAACTATAATTAAAATCTTTTGTATGTAACGCTCTTCTTATTTATCGATCGCGGCATACGTTATCGCAAACACTTACCCTTCGACCCGCTCTGTTGTTGTGCATATTGACCGCGTGTATGAATTTCGCGGTTCCGCTGGTACCGGGTGGCGACGCACCCTGAAGAAACCGCTTCGCCATCCTTGAAGCGGATCTCACGTCATCCCCGCAGCCGCCCCACTTGAAGGAGTTTCTCGCGGATAACGTGTCAAAAGAGACGGACATAGTGGTAAAGGATGAGGGCGAGATAAGCGCGGATGGCGAGGGTGGCTCTCTTCGTGGTGGAGTCGCGCAGGAACAGGCCGCCAAGCTCCCCAAAGCGCATCCTCGCGCGAGTCGCCAAACCGCGGCGGCGGCCGACATCGCATAGACAAAAGCTTGCTCTCTCGTCCCTACGACAAATGCGCTCATTAAAACACGAAAACAGAAACACAAGTGCGAAAGTTTCTATCGCAACTTAGATCGATACACGAGAAAGTAAAGTCAAACGTTCTAGTAGTCACACTGTTCTAGAACACTAAATATATTCACACAACTAAAGATAATATCTTTGCATATATGTATATTTATTAATAAAAGCAATTTTCTAAATTGCTTTCATAACTGTCAATCAACAGCTTTTTTTCAATTTAAGTCGCGTTAATTAAATTGTCAAGTATATCATACTAATTACGTAATAATTATTATTAGCCTAATTATAATACTTTCAAATTTCTATTTCAATTTAATTTTATAATTACATACGGATCATGTTTAATATATTGTAATGATATCAAATCAAATTTTGTGACCTTCTGAATTAAAGTCCGTGTAATTCTTTCCTTCTTTGATCGAGATGATTGAGGAAAAGCTGATTATCCTACCTTCGAGAGCGGAAAATACAACGGCGAACGTTACTTTCGTGGTCGTATGATGTATCTCTCATTGGCGCTTCTCAGTTTTCTCATTAACGGAGGATATCTCGATCTCTCGGGCGCATTTTTATTTACAATATAATCATCGTGAAACGCGAGCGATTAATCCAACGGAGGCCGGTCGCGAAGAGGGAAGACGAAGACTGTGAGGAGCTACGGTTTGTTAATGATCGCTAATTGAGGCGCGCCTGCCAGGTCTTCCTATTTACGTCGGAATTCCTCAAAGGATATTCGATACGTTTTCCATCGAAACCTTCATCGGTCTTCGTATCCCTCAGTCGCGCAATATCCACCGATTATAAATCTATTATGAGCAAAGTTAACGGGCAATATATCTTATTTAACAATAAAAAAACTGAATTTTTAATCAATGCTAAGTTTAAAATTACAAATCCTTAGAAGAGCAATGTAATATCTCGTTTTTCTTTCTTGTTAGCTTTCTTTATAGTGCATCTTTAATATCACTGACATGAAATAAATTTTCGCAATTACTTGAATCTCTTTGAAAGAATTACGCGTATCTTTTTTATCATTTTTAATTTTGTGAAAAATTCAATTACTTCTTGATCATAAGTAGTAGCCATTGATTATAGCCGACGCGATTAAATTTTTTCAAAACGCCGTTTAACATTAAATATTAAATGACAATAAATAACACGTAAAAAGTGCGTTATTTATGAAGACATTATTTAATCATTATTTAATATAAAATATTTTATTATATTATAGTCTTATTTAATCATATTATAGAATATTTTATCATTGTAAGTTCGCGATAATGAAGATTTACGATAACGAAGACTGCAACATACACGGTACAAAATACATACAAAATTTGTGAAAAAAATAATGAATTAAAAGAACAATATGTGATTTTGCAAACAAACCTGTAAGCAATTCAGGCGTGTAATCGGGTGCGCGTTCGATGCTGCTACAGTTCCATCTGCGATGTCGGAATGCCTGCTGGCACACCGTCGATGTATCTCTGGCGGCTTGCACCAAACCGGGCATCACATCCGGCGTGGCCCTGCATGCCCTCGCCTGCTTTCTCTCCAGCAGACCCGCGCTCTTCGCGCTGGTGCACGCATCTCTGGTCCACGTATGCGTGTCGCCAGTGCGACCAAGGCCGCTAAACACAACGTTCTCCGTCTTACACATTTTCTTTTCAACTTAGAAAAAAATAAAATGATCGGTTGTCGAAAACTTTACTGTTAAGAAAAATTGAAATGTTATACGCGTTGGAACATTTGTTAAGAAAATTAAAACTGCTTAGAGTTCAAGTTAAATCTAAGTTTTTATCGGCAAGACATATATATCTGATATGAATATGACATTTGCTTCTCATAATATGTTACAAACAGTCCAGGATTATATTTTGTACAGTTTATTTGTGAAAAATCGACTGCAAACGGCCTCGTAGATGAAAGCTTCTAGAATGAATGGTCTCGCTTTCCCCCGCTTCAACATTCCGAAATGAAACACGCGACCGTGGAATTTAGGGTGGAACACTCGGTATGTACAACTCTGTCGGACGATCGGGCCGAAGGGCCGACAGACGTGAGCGATCCACCTCTTTCGGTAGACGGTCCCGGTCCGCAGAGCCCGCGCCGCGCCGTAAATCAGGGGGTGAATTTCGAAAATTATAGGGCGCGAGACTGAAAAGGGCTCGTGTTTAAGTGCCGCGGGTTGAATACTAGCGCGGCTAAAACTCGCTCGCGCAAGTTGGGGATAATAATTACGGACACCTGAAAGTCGAAATGACCCGTGCACGCGGCCTCGCCGCGTCTAGACGTAACAACCCTGGGAATGGCCGGATCGCCAACCCCGTGTCACGGAGCCTACCCTCGGAATTACCCTATCAAAAGCCCGCGGTTCTCTAATTCGTTATTACCGTCGCCGCCGCTGCTACCACCGCCGCCGCAAGCTCGTTCGTTCCCTCCCGATGACATTTCGGGGCTCGTGTTACGACCCGACCCGAGGAATCTAATTTCCGCGTAAACGCTCGCGAGCGTGCACTCGCGTTGCTTTACGACCCATTGTGAAATCGCGATGCCTTGCGCAAGACCCGCAGCGTCGTGATGATTGGACCTTCCGGGTTCTTATCGACAGGCCTATCCGACATTAATTGCAAACTTTGTGTCTTGAGTATTTCTAGATTAGTGTTATTCTTGTGATCTATTAGATAACGAGATTCTCTCAGATAAATGGATATTTTTACGAAGCTTGATCTCGTTAAAATAAAACATCTCAACAAAGAGCAGAAAAGAAAAGAGTATATACTCCATAAGAATGGCAGTAAAAGGTTACTCGATTAAAGATTCTCTTTACGAGAATAAAACATGCGCGCATTCTTCGCACGCACGGCTCGTTAAAGCTGCACGCATGAAGGGCGCAAAGCTTCGCAAATTCTCGAGCTTCTTTGTTTGCAAAAATAAAAGACGAAAAAGTGGAAACGTTCCTTCGAGCGAGCCTAGGAATTTCCATGTTCGCATCTTTATGAGCCATAAATATCCGATCCAAATTATCAGCTCATTAAGGCACTAGTTCGCGATGATTACTTCGGCAATCCGGCTATATCAACTAACGAGGTACCTCACGCATAATTTGCTGATAAAATAATAAATGTAGCATGCCGTGTTTCGTACCGCGAGGATCGATTATCGTATCAATATCTTAATTGACTGCAAGATAGTAATTAAATCGAACTCGAACAAATTCGACCACCAGTATGGATGATTCTAATTAAATTTTTTTTTCCGAATTTGTGTTAAGTGTTTATAGTGAGAGGTAAACTATTCTTTTATCTTTCCCAAATAAATAAATATGTTCACTGAGAGCAGATTTTGCTTTCTCTGTAACAGTTAAGTGATAATAGTGATAATTTTAATGGAAGTCTAATAATGAGCAACGTGTTAAGAGATAGCATTCACTTGTCGAAAATTAGAAAGCGTAACCTGTTTTCGTCGTGTTAGATTTCAATTATAATTTTAAACAAGTTTTAAGCAATATATGTTTTAAAAGCTCCATAAGAAATGGAGTCATTTTGAATGGTACGTTAAGAAAACAAATGAAAGCTTTGTTTAGTATTTAAAATAACTGTCTTCAACCTCAATTATCACACTCTTGAGCTATCTTTCCTGCGGGCAATTTTGAGGCTTAACAAGGTAGATCGTTCAGCACCCGGAAAAGCTGTTGAACGCGAGTATTTAATGAGCAATCGGTGAGTACGACAGCCACTTGCAAATAGGCAGTTCCAGCAAAACACATGACAGGCCACTTATGTGGCTAGATACGATTTTAAGCTGCGTTATGCATTACTCAGCCCGCAGCTTTGCGCACGAAGTAATTTACGAGCCGCTCTCTCAAGACGAATGCGCGACTATTTGCTATCGCGCGTCAGATAATTAATTATCAACGGTAACGCGTAGAGCGTCAGGCCAATCACGAGATGCCCCAAGTGATATCGCGCAGTTTACTTTCAATGAATTTCTAAGATTGTACCACATATATTAACTAACGCTGGGGGGAATATTAATAAAAGTTCGTCCGCGATGAAGGATTTAATTTAATCGGAAAAGCCTATGTGGCGTCTGTTTTGTTAGTAAAATTAATCGGTACTGTAGAATAAAATTTCGCGATATTAGATCGGTCGTTCGATTGATTAAGTAAGATGATAATAATGCACTGAGTAAGACATGAATAATTCATCTAGTTGTAAGATAGATATCTCGAGGGTAATAAAATGAAGCTCGTTACAAAGATCTCTATCGAAATCTCGTAGGAATGTAAAATGCAAAGGCAGTGGAAGCGAGCAATGTGATTTACGGAGTGCCTCGCTACGTGATATAATTGCCCATTGTAACGCAGCTAATAATTTGCGAAATACAATGAATATCACGCGGGCGGCTCGCTGATCCCTCGGCTGATCCCGCTTTGCGATCGCATTAATCACTATCTTCGTCATAAGCAACTCTAACGTTTTCCTCTTGCTTCTCGACATGCAGCACCCTGCAATCTCTATGAGTATCCGCTGAAATTGCCATTTTTTTCCCCATTTTACTTTGCACACTGAGAAAAAAATATAGTTACTTTTGGCCTCAACCATAATTTTATAATATTTTTAACTATAAATGTGATTAACTTAACTATATGCATCATTATGTTAACCATAATTATTGTTAAAAGTATAAAATTGTGGTTGAGGCCAAAAGTAACTATATTTTTCTCTCAGTGCACAGAATGTTGAAACGGTATTCGCTGGAACGAAACGGTTATTTGCTCTCCTTCCTAAAAATTTAACTAACAAAAGGAACATATTTTCTTTTATCAAAGTACATCGTTCTTATATATTGCCTACAAAATAATTTCTTCGATGTAAAACACCTCTTATATTCTTGTGTACGAGTAAGGCGTGAAACGAGTAAGGCGTAAAACGAGTAAGATACGAGACGATTTCCCATTCTGATCTTCCACGGCCTTCGGACGGTCGCTACTGTTCAGAAAAATAATATTTTTTACCATTTCACAATTCGATATCCATATTGTTGAGTCTTATTTTACCTCGTGTTTCCACGAGAATCACGGCTCCCGCGGTAGAAGTTCAGGGACGTTCACGCCGGGACATTCTTATGAAAATGCACGACGTGGTTTCTTCGTTGAAAAAGAAAAAAAAGAAAAAGTCGCGATGCCCGTTTTGAAACGGTCCATCGAACGGCTGCACTTTCGAAATTCGTTTTGACTGGTGGAATCGTAAAGCGTAGTTTTTACGAGACCGATAATAAGCGGGCGCCTACGAGTCTCTCCATTCTGGAGAAGGCTGAAAGAGAAGCTGGTCAGGAGCGTATCGGATGGGAAAGGAAGTGAAATCGGGCTCGGCCACTCTGACCCGAACAAGCATTCGAATGCAATAGATCCATATACACGTGTGTTAATCGTTGACGATTTACTCTAATTTACTTGTTGAAATTATATTCTTTCTTAAAATAGCACGAGGATAATACTGTATCTCAATCGATAGATGATATCTCAACTCATCTCGATTTTCCGCCCCCACGAATCAATTATATTTTAATATACTTTTTATAACATTTAGTCTTAATAAATCATCGCGCTTCACTAATTGAACTGATCTGTTTCGCAATTAGCGTCAATTTGCTTGTAATTTCTTTGACGTTGGTGTCCCGAGTGGCAAATTAACGAGACGCGCAGTTAAGATCTCGTCGCGTGGGACGCGAAATTTACCGTTGCTCTAGCTCGCGTCTCGCATTAAGAATGCGTGATTTACGAGCGATGCATTGTAGAGATCGCCTCGTCAAGAATGATCTTATAAATAGCGACTCGCGTGTGATTCAGCGCGACCCTGCGGGCTCTTGTCGAGGGCCACGCGTAAATTATTATAAATCGATCCTTGGCCGCGATCCTGACGAAGAACCGATCCTCGATCGTGATCCCGCTGAAAGAGCCGTGGATTGCTCCACGAGAGAATGCTATCCATGACGTCGTCTCGAAGCCATGAGCGACGATCTTCGATCTTTCAGATGATGAGAGAGATTAATGAACCCATAAGACGGCCAGAATAGATCATTACTTTATTCTTAATCATGAACAGATTGGAGAATCGTATCAGAAATACTGCATACTTAAAAATGTGAGAATAGTAGTATTTATAAGAAAATTTGATCGTTTGTCTTTATCCACATCTTTATCTCCGAAACTTTGTCCGTTCAAGCTTTTTTTTCAATTTTCAAGCTGAAAAAGTATCGGCTGTCCCCGTTTTCAAAATGCGCATCGTTTCTCTTCGTTTAAACTCTACCCGTTTCCGGATATAGCGTCTGGCGCTCCTTAATGCAGAAAGATCATCGCCCAACACTTGCCGGACGCTCCCTAAGACAACGGGATCGATGGCCACTCAAGCCACAAAGGAAAAAGCAGCGGAGATTTCGGATCACCCTTCGAAATTATCCGTCAATGTCGGCCGCAATAATTATAAACAAGAGAATCGCGAGCAGGCCTCGCTCCTGGGACGGGTTCTTGGAAAGCGTCGTTTATAAATCACGATTCCGCGGGCAACCCCTAATCTTCCATCCCCGGCCATCCTCGTGCCACTCCCCGATCATCTTCCTTTCGTACCGCCCCTTCACCCCTTAGCACCGTTATTCCCCCGTATTTTGGTTTTGCACGCAAAACCACCATCACTCCGCCATTCATCATCCAACGCCGCTCAACCTTCTCTCTGTTTCCGCTTTTCCCACTTCCACCCTCCCCTTTCGTCGGAGTGGTCCTCACCTCGCGCCCTCTTTCTCGCTGATACGATGAAACTCTCTACGAATCGTACGACAATTTAACGTGTACCTAGAAATCGAGGAACTCTCCGAGGGAGAGAGTTAACACCGTCAACCGGCCACACTGCTTTGAATGCTAACGAGATGTCTTCCATGCGCTACTCCAAATGAGAGAAATGATTTCTGGCGCAGGAATGATTGATAGAAATCGTGGAGTGAAGAGAAACAACTTGCGAAAGAGTTCTGAGCGATATGAAGAAAAGACAAATAGCGATGTCTTGTAGCAGAATAATCTACAATGAATTTTTTCGTGCGTTATTTTAATTATTTTATTTATCAATTTTTATATGCATATATGCGCGTGCACTTATTCTACAATCAACAATAGCTAAACCTAGAAAGACTAGTGAAAGTTTTCCGTAATCTAAAGTGATAACACAATTGAAGAGAAATATTCAGACATCTTCTGCGTAGAAAAAAGGCCCGCTGATGAATTCGTTAAAGAAACGTCGTTTCTGCTTTAAGACCAAAAAAAAAATTCGCAAAAAGACCGATACTTCTGCTGCTGATAATTAAAAAGGCTGGCTGGTCTGAAAAATAAGAAGCGCCTGCGATAAATTCGCCGCGAGGCGAGGTATCTCTAAAACCGGCGCTGTAGTAATCATCCGCTTTTCATTTGCGAAACGTATTGGCCGGGCTAACGAACGTGAAGCATCGCCGTCTATTTATGCAGCCCATAAAGCAGCACCAACGATATCTTTATTCCACGAGAGCACGAAATTTATGTCGACCGCGAATCGCCCCTAAATCTCGCCCTGGCCCGATCTTCACCGTGATCCAAGGAAAATAATGATCGAGATCGAGAATCGGGTGGCCACGTCTCTACCCCGCACACGCTCCCGAACGTTTCCCTCGGCCACTAATCTATTTGTTTCTCATTAACGGACCAACATTAATCTTCGAACTCGTTCGGAGCCACCGTGAGCGAACATGAGAGCGCAAATGGGACTCGTCATCACAAGGGTTCACGGGAGAACTTCTCGGCTGTCTCCTCTACTTTGAATGATTGAAGATTGCTTTACAAACAACTATATATTTTTCGCTCGCCACTATAATTACGCAAATCCAACGTTTGTTTTTTCGATTTAAGTTTTTCTTAAATGAAAAAAATTATAAATATTTTTACAATTTTTCTACTGTACATTTTTTTAATTTATGTTTTAAAAATCTATTTATTATTAGAAAACATAAAATTATCAGATGCAGTTATAATCAAAATCTCGATTTTAATCTAAGGAGATTAAATCGCGATAAATTAGCATGGTGGTAAAAAAAATCTAGGCTCGAAATGAGCGTCTAATGGCACCAGTGCGACTGCTCTTTTCGTTAAAAAAAATTTGATTAAAGATTATTCTTATGTAATAAGACGAGTTCCCCTCGTTTTGATCGCGCTGATCCTTTTGACATTTCGGGAAATGTCGAGACGCATGGCACGGTGATAGATTCTATCGCGGAGATTTATTGTACGAAGAGTAACGCGAGATGCCAAAGGCAGAACTGATGAAATAAAATTCACAAAAGTGAATTAGAATACTCACAGCCATTTTATACATCTGCCATCTTGGACCAGCAACAACACGAGCAACAGTAGCCAGACCTTAGCACCGCTTCGCTTTTTTATCCGCATCTTTCTTCGTTTCGCATTCTAAAAGATTAACATTATCGCTCTCCGTCCGTGAAAATCGCGAAGACGAGTTTCTGCCCGCGCTTTCAAACACCGCCGATCATCCCTCGATGCGGCGTGACTCGCTTCGCGAAGATTCCAAATCTCTTCATCGCCTCCATCATTTTACATAGCTGCGGATACTATTTAAAAAATCGCACGAACTTTCCCTTTCCGTGGGGAAAAAGCTACACTTTCGACAACTGCCCTTAGCGCATCTTGAGAAAATTCTCTTTTCATTTATTGGTTTATATATATCCACTCTGAAGTCGTCAGTTCTCTATCGACGTCGTTACATATTTAGTAGCTCAATCAATTTTTCCGAAATAGTTGTGCGAATTCGGATCGCTCTCGGATCAATTAATTAAAACGACCGTTATCTCGGAGGATGTTTCAAAAATTCTTCTCAGATACGAGATTTCTTCTTGGCGCGGTGTTGACGGCAACTCACACAAACGGGCGAATAAAAATACGAAGAGAGACCGCTCGTAGAACACGCGTGTAGAGACACCAAGCACCACTCTCGTTAAGATCGGTGGAAAACGGTACGCCTCAAGATCCTTCAGGATCTGCGGCGATTTCGGCGAACTTTCCCGTGCACCGTGCGTCCGGCTCGGCGGGGAGTCTGCGTGCTTACAGGTGTCCGTCGGAGCAGTCCCGCAGGATTTGCCAGTGGTGGTGGTGGTGGAGGTCCTCCTACTACTTCACTTCCTCCTACTTCGCCACCTACTTGAGCCTTCTCTTTCCTCGATGTACGAGGAGCCCAATGATCGGCATCGGGGATGCCGGTTGCCGCCGAATAAGAAGAAGAACGATCGCTGCCGCTAACCCTCCCGCTCTCACAAGAGAAATATATACTTTGTCTTCTCATAATATAAACACAATTTTCTACGTATCCCTCATTTTTCTACAAGAGTGGATATTTTCATAAAAAGGAGTTTCTTAGATATTAATGACAATAATGAGAATTTTAGATCAGAAACTTACAATTAGACACGTGAAGGAATAACGAAAGCTTTTTCGTTTAATTTCAAATTTTTCGAATAAACCTGTAATTTCTGAAAATTAATTAAGTAAATGTTACTCAAAAAAAAATATTGCTCAGTTAAATTTTTAATTTGTTAAAGAGAAATTGGTTTTATATTTTTATTAATTAAGAAATTGCAAGACATTTTTGAAAGAAAGACATAAATTATACAAAGGAAATTTTTCATTAGCCTCTGATTTATCTGGCCCGAAATATTATTCATGAAAAATCTCTCGTGTAATCCTCTCAATGTGAACCGAAGGGGGAGATTTTAATTGTCCGCCAACGCGAATTATGTTTGTTCCTCAGTCACTAATTAATTCTGTCGACGCACTACGCTTTTCTAGCGTTTGGTTCTACCGAAAATTATATGCCACGAATAACGAATAATATCCTAAAAAAGAAAGATGAACGGAGGCTGGAGACCACCTTTGCGGGATTGACTTTAACGAGCAGGCGGTATCTTTGTGATCATTTATTTTACTACAAGGCGGAGCCAAAACAATTTATCCCTGCCTTTACCATTTAAAGGCTGGTAAGCATCGGTGCTATCTCGCTCCGATTTGTTGATCGGATTCGAATGCGTACCGACCACGTAGACGTGTCCGGATATAAAGGAATTGTCGTTACAGAAAAAAATCATATTAAATCTATTTGAGCTTCCCGATTAGACTTAATTAAATTTAACGTGAGTTTATTAATAACGGTCTTCAAGATTAATCTCTCCAATAAATCTTAAAAAGAATATCGTTTTTATATAAAAATAAGTAATTTTTCTAATGTAGACTGTACATTGTAACGAATTTATTAAATAAGTGAATTTCAGAATTACTTTTGGATAATAATTTTATATCTCTTTACAATTTCTTTTTTATATTTTATAATAATTTTTATAGATAAATTAATATCCAATTTGACATAATTTTATAACATTAAGTTTACTCTCTTTCTCTCTCTTCGTGCGCACATTTTCTCTTAGGTACACATATTATATCGCTCATCGGCAAATCAACGTCACAATTAGCACAAAGAAATATCATCGAGATATTGTGTGCTTCAATTGGAAGAAGCCGCGTGCCTCCCTTGCCCCTCGCTAATTATCGTGCCAATTTTGTCCACGGTGCCGATCGTTCGTCTTCCTTCCCGTTCTTCTTGGTCGATGCCTCGCTCGGCCCTTCCGTTGCTCCGTTGCCGTCAATAAATA
This sequence comes from Tetramorium alpestre, assembly GCA_021460005.1. Taxonomy (NCBI): domain Eukaryota; kingdom Metazoa; phylum Arthropoda; class Insecta; order Hymenoptera; family Formicidae; genus Tetramorium; species Tetramorium alpestre. Next base: position 407,239 of record JAJVSH010000026.1, on the reverse strand, counting down.
ATCCTTCGTCAGACGTTCATTACGTCGTTAAGTTTCGGCTCGGACTTATATCCACCCTCCGTCCCGCACGCGGAACCCAACAAGCGGATTCGCCCGCAGCGGCGCACCCCTGGAAATACCGCCTGCCGTATAAAAAGGCATGTCGATCGCGGATACGCGCTAATCAGTAGGAGATATCGACATTATAGTGCAATTGAAGAGCGATTTGTTGAAAATTATTTGATCTTTAACAGACAGAAATGATAGAAATTTAAGTTTTCATTTGAGATGATTAAGGAAGTGAATGACATTGCAGAACCACGATAAATCTCGATAACATTGAGATAACTTTCACAAAAGCAATTAAATTTTTTTTATTAACTGGATGTCAAATAAATCTGCCTTTTATTTAGGGATTAAACTGAGTTTAAAAGTGAGAATCTATTATGATTAGGAGTGAGAGAATTACAAATTTTATAGAAGTAAATAATTATATAATTAAAATGTACTGTATAGCTCCCTTTTATTTTTGCGCAATTAATACCGATAAGATATCGCGATATAAATGTCCGCATTACTCTAACTGTAAAATATCAGATAGCAGATGCCAACGTCCCGCGGTTGCTCGCAGTAAGGATAACTGGAAAGATCGAATGACAAGCGTTAGTTGCACTTTTGCGAGCCTCGGAAATGTGTAGCGCGCAAATGCATCGAGCAATTACCGCGGCAATGTTGCAAAAGTATTCCGAGAAACGACGTGTTTCTCGCCGCGGGCGATCCTCGCGAGTATGTATGCGCTCAATAACTTCACGGAACAAAAGTAGAAATATCTCTGTTTGTTACCACTCGGCTTGCGGGACGAATGGCACATTAACTTATATACTTGCGGCTTGCGCAATGCGTTTACACCTCATTAATTTAAGAATCGCGGACAAACGAGCGCATTGCGAACGCCGGATCTCTGAGAATTTCTCGCGCGACCGTACTATTACGCGCGCCGCACAGTTCGTCTCGTTATTTATCGTTAATAATGCATTTGTCTAATTATCTCTCGCGATCCCGAGTAAACTCTCTTCATTGTTCTTGATTCCGTGCCAATGTCCCTCGTACTTCCGTTTATGGAAAAAAATATTTGCTCCGAATTAACGAGATATATATAGACACACACACACACACTTTTGTCTCACTTTTTCCGACTTCCGCACTTCTTCTAAATTTTAATATTTGCAAGAAGCAGGAAAAAAAATGAAGACGTCGGCTGATCAGGCCGGCGCGTAATGAACTAATAAGGATGAAGGATCGGTGATGAGGCGTCGGTACCAAAAATAAACGGGTTAAAGGCACGACTTTATTAGCGGGAAAGTTAGCTCGACGAGCCAGACGAAAGAAAGAGAGCTCCTTCGTCTGAGATTATTTCCCGGCATTATTCGCCGAAGAAGACATCGGCTATAAAAAAGGAGCAAGCGCGGATCCGGCGACAGCTGCTTCGCTATTAAAAGCGACTTAAACTCCAAATCCTTCCTGCGATCGTAGAACGCGAAGGCACCCCTTCCAGTCACTCACTCTCTATTTCTCATCCGCTCCCTTTCGCTTCTTCTTGTTCCAATTGCTCCTCTTCTCTCATCGCCGTGCCATCTCTCTTCTCGTGATTACGCACGGGCAAAGCGTAAAGCCACGCGTACGCGTATACGCGCCTGCGACTTCTTGCCTGCAAATAAGCGAATTGCTAAATGAGCCGTAAAGCCGAGCCTCGGGGATGCGAAAGAAGCGGCGAGGGGGAGAACGAGCGCGCGGGCCCTGCTCGGTTGGTCCTAGATTAGAATTTAGAGCCGGCATCCTCTGTCTCTCTACCGTCCGAGAGTACTGCGGGCACGTGGGGAACGGCAGTAAAAAAACGTTCAAGAAGAATGGCCGTTCGAAATATTAAAGAGCGAGATGAGAAATGGACCGCGAGCGGAGGGACGCGAATTATTGCCCCCCTCCCCCTCCCCCGCCGCTGTGTCTTGCAATAACTTTCGCGGCTCTGTGGTATTAATTAAGAAACGCGTGTCTCGTTTCTTATGCTTTATTGTTCCCCGCAGATTTGGGCGAAAAACGAGAGGCACATTGGTCGGAATAAAAATCTTTGTAGAATTTTTATTCTCTTATGTGTCAAGCGATTAAATAGAAGGTGTGAGCGTGTCATTATTACATAAATAACTGAAAAATTTGTAGAAACGTAAAACGGAAAAAGCCACAAAATACTTTGTGGGTTTACCCTCACCGACAAAATGGACGTCGCGAAAGTTCCGAACTGTCTATTTGCATGGACACGATTAATTAATACGATACCGGTAATTAAATAGATATCAACCTTCTCCGCGCACGACGGCAGCATCCAATCTGCATAATCTCTATACAATAACGTCAGTGAAAAGAAGAGTTTTGTCCCTCCGACGATAAACTTTTTGCCACCCTCAACGGTCAACACCCGCTACCCCGCTAATAAAGATATATAGGGTGACTCGCGCGCGAAACTAGCGGAACGGAACATTAAGGACACATTTTATTAAGATCTGTAACAGAGATTAAAGAACTGAAGAATCAAATTGATGAAGATAAAATTTAAACAAAAATCCATAGGTTTTATAGATAAAAAAAGCTTTAAATCTTTATTAACATTGAATAGATTCCATTTTAACGAAATCTTTATTCCATGCTTAATTATCAAAGTATTCTTAATGATAATTAAATGTTGTAATAAACTGTAATTTTCTTAGATTAAATATTACTATTTAATAATTTTAGTTAATTAAAACGGTTTATAAAATCATGCAATTGCTTTTAATTAATTTACAGACTATTTTTATTATAAAATGTATTTTATATATTAAAAATATATTAAATATTCAAGAAAAATATATAAAAAATCTTGCTATATTTAAATTTAAATTTAAGAGTTNTTAATCAAAATTATCGAACAATCTTTTTTCAAAGAATTATTAAAGAACGAGAAATACAAAACTGAAATCATGTTTAAAAGAACGAAAAACATCAGATGGAGCGCTTTGTTTAAATCGCGATTAAAAATGTGACAAATATGTCATTGAATATCAAATAAACTCTCAAGATCCATTGGAACGCATCTCGAAATCTCAAAACTGGTTTCAACTGAGTTCCTCAGCGGAAACGCAAATACGGGTCTAAGACGAGGTCGAAGTGAAGTCGTTATGTTGCCGCTCCGTCGTGAAATGCATTTCGCTGATCGACTGATAGTTGTCCGAGAGCCAGGGCATCCAAGTGTTGTTAAAGTGGTACGGAAAGCCAGCCGGATCGACGGGTGCATTGAGCTCCTTCATGAGGACCGATTTATAGCTGTCGATGAACACGTTCAATCTCTCCACGATCTGCAAATAACGTCTTCTTAAAGCAGTGTTTCTCGTTTCCATTTCGTCCACGCTAGACTGGACGACGAAACATTTACGTAATTATTTGTACAAATCACTTTCCTAGCAAGCGTAAAGTCATAAGTATTACATATTATAATTCAATAATTATTATATTACCCCTATCAGATTATCCCTACCTGTATTAAGCTATCTGAGCCAAATTACACAACGTAATGAATAAGATATGAAAATTATTTGCTAATTTTTTGCTATTTTTTAAATAATTTTTTTGCTTTAGTTTTTAACAAGTTACGAGAAGTTTGATAGCTCAATTTTAAGTAACTTTTTAAAAAGTGAACCAAAAAATCAGTTTTAGAAGCAAGAAATTAGCAAATAATTTTTATATCTTATTGGTTACTCTCAATACAATACAATACAAAGTGATTTAATTGTAAGCGAAAAAATCAATCGCGGAAAAGAGACAACAATACTTCTTTCGATCATAATTATCGTTAGAAATATTATAAAATTGTGATCAAGGCCAAAAGTAACTGTATGTTTGTCTCAATATACATATTCAGCTTATCAAAACAGAAATTTCTTATTATGAAATATCGTTCTGCATTTAACTTTATCTATCCTTATTTGCAATTCTTTGGCATATGCAATAAAAAAATGAGCGTTTAAAATATTCAGCATACGTAATTATTTATGAAAATTTTAATCTCACCTCAGGATACTTCGAGGATAGATCCGTAATTTCGCAAGGATCCCTGTAGATATTGAACAAGCAAGCGCGTTTCATGCAACTGGAGGAATTTCTAGGATTCTTGCAAACTGTCACGGCCTCTTTCCGGAGGTTTTTTATTGTAGCTACAGTTAGAACGGAAGTCGAAACTCTCGCGATGGCCATTGCGGCCGGCGACACCAGCACATTCGTTACATTGTACTTTGTATACGATGCATCGTTACCGCTATAATAATTATAATGCTTCCGATAATCGGATATATCTGTGAAAGAGAAATAATTTATTCGTAATTCATTCGTGTTAATCATAAATAATAATTCATTCATGTTAATTGTGTATCTACTTTTAAATTGATTTTAAATTCTTAATAAAACCAAAGATGTTGTATAAAAGAGAAAAAGAAAGAAAATTCGAAATTATATTAGAACGATTGAAAGTAACAAAAAAGATTACTGATATGCACCTTTAACGAGTTTATAATGTCTCACGATCGCCGCCGCCACCTCGCTGTTCTCACCCTGAATATTCACGAGAATCGATCTACGTTCGCCATTTTTCATTTTTCTAATCGCGGGCCATTGATCAATACCGTCCAATTGTTTCAGATCACTCAAATTACCGCCAGCCGCAGAGTATAGTGTCGGTAGCCAATCAGTAATATGAAATAATTCCATCGAAACTCTCGATGAATGATGTATCAGAGGTGAATAGACGCATGCTACGCCCCGAATAGCGCCTTCGAACAGGCTAAATTTCAACTGCAAATATGTCATTTCAATTTTATATACAATTTTAAAATCAAATCTTAGTCTAAACAGCTGTTCTTACAAATTTAATAATATTAATCTATATTATTTCCGGTGTTACTATTTATTATTAGTGTTGAAATCGCGCGCGAAATCAAACGTAGCGTGGATAGTTTTTTTCGTTATTACAATATTTATACAAAACTGCATTTACCCCCCGCAGTGGATAATTGGATCCGTAATTTGCCAAGAACCCTTCAGTCTGCGCTCCATTGTCGGACATAAAAACTATAATCGTGTTTTTCAGCATGTCCTTCTTCTTCAAAGCGTCGACTACTCGGCCAACGGACTTATCTAATGTAGCAACGACGCCTAAAAGAAGGTAGAAATACGATAGAATAGAATATATGATTTAAACATTATTAAGTTAAATACTTTGTAAACACATTTTCAATCAGTACTTATTCTTATCCTTGAAACGAAAATAGAATAAAATTAAGAAGATAGTAGACAATAGCAATTAAAATAATCTTTTATCGAACAATTAAAGTATGACAAGGAAAAAGTTATTAGCTATTGCAGCAACATTATTGCCATTATTGTAAATTTGATACGAGAACAAATTGTTACGATAATTTTACCAATTTATTTGATATTATAATAAAATTTGTTTTGTTGGTAGAATGTATGAGAATATATAAAATAAAGAGACAGAAAAAATAAAGTAAGTTTGCTATTGCAACAAAATAATTTAAAGATCTAATAAAGCTGTTTTAGCTACTTTACATAAAATTATTCTTATAATAGTTATATAAAATTTTTAATACATCTGACAAAATTTGCATAGGCCAAATATTTGCTGCATCAGTAAAATAAATTACTTTAAAATTATTACTTATAAAATATGAAATCAACTGAGGACACAACTTTTGATTTTGCATTAAAATTCATTTTAATCAAACAAGACAAAAAGATACGAAATTATATTTACTCGCGAATTTCCTTCTGTTCAAGTCTTTGATGTAGCCGAGAGTGACGTTTGTTTCTTTCCAATCGCGTACTTCTATATGGCCTTGATCGCTAGCGTGAGGAGCGAGATGTGAAAGTTGCAGATACATGGGCTTGTTGATATTATGCGATGAGATAATACTTTCGGCCTCGTCGGTTATAAGATCAGTCATGTAATCGTATCTGTACTCGACTGTGTGATTGTCGCCCACGATGCGGTGCAAATCGTAACCTAGTTGTCCCTACAAAGTATCATGTTCTGTATTATACAAAATATTATATTATTTAACATTTATTATGTATCTGTTTAAAACAAAGAAATCGCAATGGATGTGTCGAATCTCTTCTATCTATTGCAAGCGGTTTTCAATACAATAGTTTCAATAATTATCAGATGAGAGACACATCTGATCATTTCTGATATTTCTTTTTATATTATAATTTTATATAATAATGTGTCGTTTCTCTAGTGACGGTTAATTGTAGAAAACTTACACTTTCGTGGATTGTGTGATTGAAATATTGGATAAAGCCGGTGTAATATCCTAAAAAAGTGTCGAAACCACGGCGGGTGGGTCCGTAATTTTTCGTGTGATAACCAACGTGCCATTTCCCTACGAGATGAGTGCTATATCCGAGTCTACGAAGATGCTCAGGTAAAAGAGTCGTGTTTAAGGGTATACCACGTGGTTCAGCTGCTCGCAAGGGATAACCTTGCATGCCTATGTTGTAATTAATTCACAAATTAAATTTCAGTTTCTTTTTATCTCTCCAAACAGCTTCGGGGCGTTTTTCCGTTTCGCAATACAATAGTGACTACAATTCGAGTAAAAGTATAAATTGTACAAATAATGAAAACTGTTGATAATAACATTGTAAGATTAAACTTTCAAAAATTATTCATTCTCTATTGACGTGTGTTTTTCAATTAAAATATTTCTAGATGGCAAATTGAAGATTTTTATGTTTTCATCTTTATTAATGAATAATATATAATAATAAAGAAATAAATCTTATGCAGATCATTTTTGGATCTCGAACTAGCCAGCGAAGTAAGAAAATTATTGTAGTAATTTACTACAAAATGAAACAGCGCGTTGTCATTTATCCACGGTAATTAGTGAATTACCTGTCCTTATAGGATATTGCCCAGTGAGAAATGCTGTTCTCGACGGTGTGCATGTTGGCAGCACATAATGTCGATTCAATATCACTCCATTGTACGCGAGAGCGTCTATGTTTGGTGTAGGAATTTCATCGGCACCGTGGAAGCTAACGTCATTCCATCCCTTGAAATGCATGTTAAAAAACGTATTTTGTAGTTTATTAAAATCGATTAAATCAGATTCACAATCGTTTATGTACATATACTAAATAGATTTACATTAACAGTTTTTAACGACATCATAGATAACATGATATCTTTTACAATATTCATAAAATACAAAACCTTGAAAATATTTTAATGTGACCGGTCCGATGATAATTTTTTTTTAAATAAACAAGTGTCACTTAATTTTGTGACACTAATTTTTTCTAGCTTATGCATTATACACGTTCCATTTAACATTTCCTATCATTGTGGGCTGGTTTTTCCAACTTCTTGGTAAACTATAGTTAAATCATATGTCTGATCTTGTCTAACTTGAAAACAAAAATAGACCTATGATTTAACTATTAGTTAGCTTACCAAGAAGTTGGAAAAACCGGCTCTAAGAAAATCCAAAAAATCCAATAAAAGCTACGTTATTAAAGGAAATCAATTTATTATTAAATAATTTCCTTAATAACAGTGATACATATGTATCACTTAAAAGGAAAGAAAAGACTTTCAAATTAAGTTAATTAAATTTAAATCATATGCTATTTTTTATCAAGTTGCTTTTGATTAACGTATTTAAAGTACGAAAATAAAATCATTTGCATTTGTTTCCCAAATTAAAATCTACAGGAAAGAAGAACTATTTCAAATTCGTCACAGGTCATTCGATTTTTACTAGATATTCTATACTTTACAAAAGAATTTAATTCATCTCGTTACTCAGGTAAAGTAGGATTTCTTACCAGATCATCGGCAATGATAACGACGATGTTAGGTTGCGCGTAGGTCGAATCAAAATAAAAACACGCGATACTTAAAAATATCAATACGGAGACTAATACGTGTTTGGATACGTTGTTTGAATTCATTGCTTTTACCGTTTTTCTGTCAGTCGAATGATAAAATAATTGAAGTTACGTCAAATTTCACACAGTGGATTCGTCAGATGTGGTAATGCACTTGTTTTGAAATGTTAAACCTTAATACGCTAGCGAGCAGTAATGCGATAAGTGATGCATTTTTCTTGATCTCACAATTTATCTTTTTATTAGGTTAATTAGAGCAAGAAAAAACAGTGTGATAAATGTAATCTTATCACTTGATAGTGCACGGTTTTAACGATCCTTTAACTTAGTCTTGTAATATGTAACGGTCGAACGATCATCCGAGTTGAGCTTGAACGCACTGCAAAGTGCGAGATACACATTGCGAAATTTATAGGTAACGACAGAGCGGTAGCATTCACGTGATTAATACAGGCGTATTCTGTAACTCTTAAGGACAGTTCTTTATCGTTACAGTCGCGCAGATATTATACATAGTAAAAAAGCTGCGCAATGACATTGTAACAATACAGGATTGTAACAATATAGTTCCTGTATTGTAACAATACAGGAACTATACTATATATAATATATACAGAAATATACTATAACTACTAATTCTACAGAATACGCCTATAAAACGATCTCATTATAGTTATGTATGTGTATATATATATATATATATATATATATACAGGGTGTCCTAAAACTTCCGGATATCCTCTTAATGGCAGATTCCTTAGAAAATTTCAAGACGAAAAT